>CM046035.1:11182024-11758119 GCA_025215565.1 Flaveria ramosissima
GCCCCTTGACTGCGACAATTAACAAACAAAAGATTGACAGTTGTGGCTGAGGTTCGTGTTAGACACGGGTCCCTTAAAACAGACTTCGCGTCTCTACTCGAGATAACGCGTCTGTCTTCCAGGGTACAACAGCCAAAGCAGTAGTACTGCCGGAGAATGCCTCGACCCGAGAGATCACCGGGTAAAACATGTGTTATGATGTTATGTAGAAAAATGTTAAATATGATGGTATATGAAGAACAATTTAAAGAGTGCTCCTCTCTAAATTTCTATAAAACGTGTTGAATCTAAAAAGAATAAATTTCTTCTTCTTCTTTTCTCATCATGAGTTTAGTTATATACTCATGCTAAAGACTTCACATTAATGTGAGTTTTATGATTCACAAACAAAACTTCCATTTGATATATGAAATGTTTTATGAGACCAAATAAATACTCTCATTTTATTCATGACATGTTTAATGCCAATTTTAATAAAAATTATGATCCATAATAAACATTCATAATATTTATTAAAAGACTTGGTCAACATAAAACATCCATTTTAATCAATACATTGCTTTATTAGCATTATGCAAGAAATTTCAACAATTTCCTACTATAATCACCAAAAAGTTTTACTTTCTTCATTCCGACCACTCAACTTCGAGCATCGATATCTAATTCATCCTAGCTTCAGTTTGGACACGGTGTAGTTCATTACAAAACGAGAACTTAAACCAATAAATAATAACTACTTATATGAAAAATATATAAATATAATTATTTTGTGTCCAAAATTCCAACAATCCCCCACATGAATGGAGATCGATCAAAACACATAAAATTTTCAATGAAAACTCGATAGTTGAGTCTTGCAAGATAGGTTGTTGTTCTCATTGAACCTTCCTTTGTGAAGCATACTTAGCCTACTGGTGGTGTGTAGATGCGATGGTGATCTGGTTGTCGAGACTCGATCAAAAATAATTTAATTTATCGGTCTTAGCTACCTTTATTGTGTAAGGGTAAGTAAGGTCGTCTCCTCAGATAATCTGTGGAAAGTGTTTAATAATGCAACTCGGCGAACTAAAAGATTCAAACTTTGTAATTAAAACTTAAAACGTTGAAAGAAGTAATGAGAACAACTGCATAAAGCAACAAACTTTATAATAAATTTGATTAAATATTAAGAAACAATCACTTTCGGGTTTCCAATTCTACAAGATCAACAATTGGTACTTTTAAATTAGGGTTTGTAAGAAACAATACTTCAAGATCTTAGCTTTTGATTAAAGTGATAACACAAAAACAATCTTTTAAGACTCGTTCATTCACAATGTTACCAATTCACTTATATCACACTGCCTACTTTTCTTAATGAGTTCACGATGCAAGGAAACCGAAAAACTGATAATCAAGCAAATAACTTTATTTATAAGTAAATCGTTTAAATTAATCAAAACATAATGTTGCATTCAATAGATCAATGTTTAATACAAACACCTAATCAATCATACCAATCGTCTCACTTTACAAGAATCGTACTCCCGAAAGCAATCAAGAGAACCTAGCCACACCTCATCTTCGTTCAATCTTCAATCTTGACTTGGAGAATGTTTGTGGATGATTTGGGGAGCCTTAGAACACCAAAAACCACCTCAAGTTTGTCACTTTTTGTCTCCAAGAAGTTCTAGATCGAATTAGGATTCTTTTGGCTTAAATAAACTTGAAATCCCATGAAAATAGAGATTTGTTAGGCCACCGGTGTATCATACGCCCATACCCGGCGTATCATACGTCGACCCTCTGGAATTTTTGGCCAATACGCCCCTAAATACGCCCATCAATACGCCGGCCGGCGTATGATACGCCCAGGGCGGCGTATCATACGCCGGGCCCCTGTAAATTTTTATTTTCACATGTAACTTTTCACGAGCTTTCCGTTGATAGGTCGTGGGCCCCGTAACTCTTTTCCTAGCTCAAGTTATGCCCATTTTAAGTTACCATGGTCTTGAACTTTAGGTTTTTGTATTTCTTCACTTCTCGGGCTACGATTTCCATCCCGCTTCTTCCATACTCTTCATGTTTCACCAAACATAGTTCCGGATTCTCGTTTTGCATCTTTTCATCAAAAGTAAGCTTCCTTTAGCTTCAATCACCTATAATCCAAAATACAAACAACTTGAACTTGTTTCACCATAATCATGATGTAAAATCAAACATTTAGATCAATTAAACACCAAATTATTTACAAGTGATCACATCCCTACACTTAACCTTTTGTTTGTCCTCAAACAAACTTACTTGCACACTTCTTCCTAATGAAGCACACATGCCACATTATCACTACCTTAAACAAGTAAGATCCCAATACTTGCTTAGTTTTCAACTTCATGATGTAATATTCACAACCTAATCATTCAATAGTATTTGCATTTTAAATCTTTGGTTGGCATATACTCACCTTTTGCTTCAAACATTCATGCTTTCACATTCCTCACAATAAACACTCCTCTCGGTTTATCTTGTGAAGTAGTGATGATATACTAGTGTTTATGTAGCTCTCAAACTACGAATGCACATGCTAATCATAAGCTCGTATATTAATCAAATCGTCATCAATTGACACAATATAATACAAAATCAAGAGGTCTTTCTTGGATGGTAATGTTAGGCTTGGGTTAAGGTGGGATTGAAAAGGGTTTTAGAGTGGCTAAAGGAGAATGAAATCCAACTTAAACATAATAGACGTCTTATTTGTCGATGTGACTCTTCTATTTGCATTCTTTGTAACAACTTTTCATACTATTTTTGTTGCTGCATTTTTTGGTCATCTTGACTTAATATTTAGCTTTTTTGTTTCTCTTTCTCTCTCTCTCTCTCTCTCTCTCTCTATCTCTCTCTCTCTTTTTGGGTAAAGCAACTAACTTTACTATTATTGGACTACTATTGACGTAACTCTTCTAGTTTGTGAATTGGATTCACCTCCTAAGGTTCTAACACAAAGGCTTAAGGCTTCTGGGTTTATTGTTTTGGCTTGAGAAAAAAAACAAGTTGGGGCTCAACATGGTATCTATAGGGAGATTTTGTGGGTATGGAATTGAAAAGAAGGGTTTAAACAAATGGCTTAATCCTAATGCCTCTATCATATTTATGCACACATTGGTCTATGATCTTGATATGTATCAATTACACGAGTTCTAACTCGTATGCACACTGTGGATTCCCTTTTTATGCAAAGAAATAAAGTAACTCACAGTATACTATGAGTCTCTTAATTAGGCTCAACTCTCACGGAAACTGTGGAAAGAGGTAATAAAATATGTAGCATGTATGTTATCTACAATCGGTTTGTTACACCACCTAGGACTTTCACTTACTTTTATGAAGATTCAGGATTAGAGTGCATTACTCAATTTTAAAACAAACATGCCAAAGGATCCATAAGTACACAAACTAGTAACAATAAACCACGTATGCAAAATTTTGAGTTCCATGTACACTTACGTTTACTTAGATAAGTTCTTCAAAATTGCTCAAATTTCAAAAAGGTTCAAAATTTTCTTTCAATTGTTCCCCTTATCCCCACACTTGGGATACATTGTCCCTAATGTATGGTTTTACAACATGAATAAACATGGTAATAATTAATAAGCAAGATAAGGAAGGAGTACATAGACCTGATCATTAGTGAGAGCTTTTAGTAAAGGACTTGCGCCTCCCCACACTTGAGTGCTTGCGTCTTGTGCATGATTGAACTAGCTAAAAAAACAAAACAAAGGACTCAAAAACTAATAAAAGAAGGAAAACTCATTTTCGTAGGAATCACGGTTGCATTTAGCATATGGAACAAGCCTTTGAACCCCTTGGTAGACCCGAGTGGACGAGTTGTAGTCTCGTGAGGGTTTCTAGTGAACACACCCACAAAGTTCTCGGGTTGCCTCCCGCAAGCGGTAAGTTTTAGGTCTTCAGCCAGACCTTACCTGCGACCACTTATGGTGGTCGTATTGAGTGCTTTTCTCCAAATTTCTCTTTGGAGAACTGTTCCTCATTGCTTGATGGATTCTCTTGTTTGCTCCCATAAGGGTCAAACTTCTCTTCTTTGCCCCATGCATTCTCCTCATCTGGTGGTTTACCCATCTTAAACTTTCGTTTTGGTTTCACATTCCTTTGTGACTCCACCTTCACATTCTCCCCCTTTTCCTCATTCTCAAGCTCAAACTTGTAGGGATCAAAACCATTTTCCTTGGTGATGTCCTCACTTACATGTGATATGTAAGGAGGAGCACACCCGTTAGTAGCATTTATGTTCGAACAATCATTATCAACCATATATGTAATTGATTTTGAAACCACATTAAAGAACAACTTACGGCTTTCATATGTCATGTCGATGATTCCATCTCGAAAATTGATTTGAGCTTTAGCTGATGCCAAGAATGGGCGACCTAAAATTACCTTTGGTTGCTCATTCGTCCTTACAAATGCATAATCAAGCATCATAAAATCCACCGGGTAGTAGAACTCCCCTAGCTTGATGATGACATCCTTGACCATTCCTCATGGTTGTTTCCATCTTGAATCAGCAAGCACCACTGTGTTGTCGATTTCGTGTAATGGACCAAAGTCATATTGGTCATATAAGCTCCCACGAAGGATGCTCACACTGGCTCCATAATCCAAAAGTTCACTCTTGATTTTAAATTTCCCAACTTGAATGGGAAGGATTGGTTCTCTCGTGTCACTTCCTTCTTCTTCTTCATCACCTTCCTTATTATTAACTGCAACTATTTGAGGAGTAGAGGTTAAATCATAATCAATACATGTAGATTTAGGAACAATACTAACCGAGTTTATGTGCATGTTCTTTGAACTTGAGGCTTGATGTTGAGGGTTCTTGGTTGTGTCACTTGGAAGCTTCCCCTATTCTCGTCCGGACAATTGTTCAGCTAATTGTCCTAGTTGCTTTGCGATGGTCTCATTGATTTTTTCTTGCACCTCTTTAAATTGCTTAAACTCTTTCATCTCCTTTGCAAGGTCTTGAATTGCCACAAGGATTGCATTGTCATTACCATTACTTGTAGAAGTCTCTTGTTGATGTTGTTGATTCCTTTGTTGGTATTGACCTCCTTGTTGGTAATTCCCTTGATTGTAGTTATTCCTTTGGTAGCCGCCTTTATTGTAGCTTTGTTGTCGGCCTTGATATTGGTGGCTTCCTTGATTTGGTACGTGAAAAGGAGGATTCAATTGGTTAGTAGAATTACCATATTTAAGATTTGGGTGATTTCTAAGACCGAGATGATAGGTGTTCGAATTCATGTCATATGTCTTCCTTTCTCCTTGGCCTTGTAATTGATGTACTTCTTCACTCTTCCCCAAATTCAAGTAGCATGTATCCGAGGTGTGGCCTATGTCATTACACGTGCCACATACGTCGTATTCACTAGATATGTGTGCCACACCACTCTTTCCAACCTTGAGGCTTGCAATTTCTCGTTCCAAAACTGTAATTCTATCCATGGCTATATGATCATTCACCATCTTTACACTTGACCCCCTCGACCTTCGACTCGATTGTGCACGCTTCTTGGAGATCACACTCATCCTTTTAAGAATATCCCAATCATCATCCTCATGGTTTAAGGTAAAGGTTCCTGCACTTATGGAATTTACATCTCTTGCATCCTCTAGTGATAATCCATCATCAAAAGCTGAAATCAACTCCCACTTAGTTATGCCATGATGTGGGCAAGTTCTTAGCGTTTCCTTAAACCGGTGAAAAGCTTCATGGAATTGTTCACCTGCTTGTTGTGTAAATCCTCGAATGGCTCGCCTTGCATCACTTGTCCTTTGCGAAGTATAGTATTCATCCAAGAATTGTTGTTGCATTTGAACCCATGTGTGGATGCTTGCAGATGGTAGAGATAGGAACCATTGTTTGGCCTTGTCTTTAAGGGTGAATTGGAATAGGACCAATTTAACTTCATCCGGTGAAAAGCCTTGGCCACCAATGGTACTACATGATGCCTCAAATTCGGATATGTGTAAGTAGAGTTCTTCAATTGCCATACCATGGAATTGAGGGAGAATTCCCAAACATTGTGGGCGGACTTCAAAAGCTCGGCCCCTTTGTGTTGGTGAAACTATGGGAGATGAATTGATAACAATGGCGGGACGGAAGTGACTATCCACACCATGTGTTGGTACATAATGTTATGCTCCCAGATTGGCAGGTATTCCATTAAATGGTTGACCTCCAATGTTGTTGTGCATCGGTGGTTGAGCATAACCCCCTGATTACGGTGTTGATATCCCGGTTGGTTTCCATAATCCACAAGATCATATTGGTTTGGTCCATCCATGTTAACTTGATCTTCAATCCAATCTTCTACATGATTAGTATGGTGACTACCTTCGACTGAAAAACGATCCGCATTGCTATGATGAGTCCCCTCCCCGTCATGTTGGAGACCTGAATAACGGATCCACACATTAGGTACTGGTTGGAAGTTTATGGGAGGAGGTTGGTGTTGCACCCCTTATTCATAGGGACCGGCCCTTGAGGTTGAGGTTGCATAGGTTGTGGTTGGGTTGTGGCTCTCCTTGGTTTACTGGATTATGCATCCCTCTTGCTTGATTACTTTTTGGTGTTCTAGAGAGTCGGCCTAAAATCCTATGAGCTGTGGCAGATGATGTACGCTCTTCTGATCTTGTTGACCCCGAATGTGAGAAATCCTTGAAGTTGTTGATTTGTGAAACACACGATTCTCCCTTGTAGTCTTCTTGATTTCTGGATCAAAGTGTAATGGCGAAGTCCTTCCTGAAAATCTTGTATGCATTAACGTAATAGTCACCTGCAAACAAGAAAACACAAATACCTCGCGTAATACTGAACAACGAAATAAATTAAAACAAGAAATAGAAAAGTAAAATCTTTTTGGGTTTTTTTTATAATTTTTGTTAAGAAAAGCAAGTAAAAACGATTAAACACTAAGCACACTAATTCCCCGGCAACGGCGCCATTTTGATCTGGTTGTCGAGACTCGATCAAAAATAATTTAATTTATCGGTCTTAGCTACCTTTATTGTGTAAGGGTAAGTAAGGTCGTCTCCTCAGGGAATCACTGGAAAGTGTTTAAAAATGCAACTCGACGAACTAAACGATTCAAACTTTGTAATTAAAACTTAAAACGTTGAAAGAAGTAATGAGAACAATTGCATAAAGCAACAAACTTTATAATGAATTTGATTAAATATTAAGAAACAATCACTTTCGGTTTCTAATTCTGCAAAATCAACAATTGGTACTTTTAAATTAGGGTTTGTAAGAAACAATACTTCAAGATCTTAGCTTTTGATTAAAGTAATAACACATGAACAATCTTTTAAGACTCGTTCATTCATAATGTTACCAATTCACTTATATCACGTTGCCTACTTTTCTTAATGAGTTCACGATGCAAGGAAACCGAAAAACCGATAATCAAGCAAACAACTTTATTTATAAGTAAATCGTTTAAATCAATCAAAACATAATTTTGCATTCAATAGATCAATATTTAATACAAAAACCTAATCAATCATACCAATCGTCTCACTTTACAAGAATCGTACTCCCGAAAGCAATCAAGAGAACCTAGCCACGCATCATCTTCGTTCAATCTTCAATCTTGACTTGGAGAATGTTTGTGGATGATTTGGGGAGCCTTAGAACACCAAAAATCACCTCAATTTCGTGACTTTTTGTCTCCAAGAAGTTCTAGATCGAATTAGGGATTTGTTAGGCCACCTGCGTATCATACGCCCATACCTGGCGTATCATACGTCGACCTCTGGAATTTTTGGCCAATACGCCCCTAAATACACCCATCAATACGCCGGCCGGCGTATGATACGCCCAGGGTGGCATATCATACGCCGGACCCCTGTGAAAATTTGATTTTAACATATAACTTTTCACGAGCTTTTCGTTGATAGGTCGTGGGCCTCGTAACTCTTTTCCTAGCTCAAGTTATGCCCATTTTAAGTTGCCATGGTCTTGAACTTTAAGTTTTGCATTTCTTCACTTCTCAGGCTCTGATTTCCATCCCACTTCTTCCATACTCTTCATGTTTCACCAAACATAGTTCCGGATTCTCGTTTTGCATCTTTTCATCCAAAATAAGCTTCCTTTAGCTCCAATCACCTATAATCCAAAATACAAATAACTTGAACTTGTTCCACCATAATCATGATGTAAAATCAAACATTTAGATCAATTAAACACCAAATTATTGACACGTGATCAGATGTCTTTGAACAGACCCCATTTGTGTAGACGACAATATACATTCACATAAGACTCTCCCTAGTCGGGCACATCCCCTCATTGTCGTGTCCGTTATGGTCATGGATCACTATCCTGGTTCTGCGAGAGCTCTAGGATTTGCGCCTCCCCACAAATCCATTCCAAGCGACCCCACTTCTCTCTAACATAGGTGATTCCATGAATCATTAAAAGCATCTGGTTATATTGATTCTCACAATCATTTAACCTGAATATGCTTAACCTTCCTTTGGTCACTGGTTCAGGGTGCTCCCCCAGAATGAATGGACTAGGAAGTTCGTGACTCCCTTTTTGTTTTAGGGTACTCCCCTATAGT
Organism: Flaveria ramosissima; assembly: GCA_025215565.1. NCBI lineage: Eukaryota > Viridiplantae > Streptophyta > Magnoliopsida > Asterales > Asteraceae > Flaveria > Flaveria ramosissima. The sequence goes on from CM046035.1 coordinate 11,190,646, forward strand.
GACTCCGTTGGTCATATGATTAAGTTATCCTATTGAACCTAGATCTTGGGATCTCCAGTCAGCTAGGTTAGGTTTCCCTCATATTCCCCTTTCCCTGCGGGCTTTAGTCCAATTCCTCTCTATCTCGTCTTATTTCAACCCGCAGGTTGTTGGATCCAAATATATTATCTATCACTTTGTCAAGTCGATATAGATAACTTCAAACGAGATAAGTTTTCATGATGTGTTCTTAACTCGTAAGTTAATAATGTCTATTGTGAAACTTCTAAGTGTATTTGAAAAATACAATTCTTATTTCAAGACGAACACATCTCTGTTATAGTAGACATCTATCAAGATTCTAAATCTAGCCAATTAGAATCCGAGTCTATCATAGACTTCTTATGACCTTTGTGTACTACACTAGATCATAGGTTTGTAATATCTTTGGATTGCCAAAATCCATATTGCTAAATTTTATTTTCAAATACAAGACACCCCCACATTTAAGTGTTATTAGATAACAACCATATGGGGTAATGAAAGGTTCTCCCTTTCTAAATAGATTTGAGAAAACTTCTCATAAAACCATTTCTACATACCCTAAAGGATTGTTTTTAAAATGGCCTCTCCCCCACATTTCTTGCAATTTGATTTCAAAGTGAGGTTTGCTATCGAACAAACCTAGAAAACTGAGTCCTCCTCATTAGGCTTTGTATACTAGATAACATTATCTAATTAGTTAAGTTTTTCATAAGTTATATCAACCTCCTTGAACCGAATGAGTATCCTCTTTCAACTTTGTCTATACATAATTGACTTCTTTAGAGCATCATAATTGATAAGTACTAGGCTAGAATGCTTTAGAGTACAATACTTTAGCATGTGAACAGAAGATGCATCATTCTGATCCTTCACAGCTTTAAGTAATAACACACTATCCCTTGTTCATATCCATATCTTATTATAGACAAATCATGAGACTTATTCATCATCATTCGGATTAGGAACATAACTCGTTGTCCTTTATCTAGCGTACACACACTTAAATAGTTGGCATTGAGTTAAGACCAAGATCTCAGTACCATTTGTCAAAACTACTCAGCCAACTTTCAAGCACAACAATGCGAGTGTGTGAAGTGCAAAGCATACCATCTTCCGTTTTACTTATAAAGACTTAATAACATGATAGAATCAAAATATTCGTTTAGTAACACGGTATTTTGGATATTAGATTGTACTCCAATCTTTATTATAATCCAAACACGACGTTGTACTATGATATTTCCCAAAAAAATTGTTTGATTTATCAAAATCTCAAATAATATTTTTTAACATTTTGTGAACCTAAAAAACCATAGTAATAAGGTTTTAAAAATCTCATCACGAAATCTGTTTTAAGATTGTAGGAAATAGGTTCACTTTTATATTAAAGATAGTAATTCTAACGATACTATCGTTATCCATGAAAAATATTCTAGTACAATACCGTTTACAAATACGACTAGAAAAATAAATATAAACAATATTTATGTACTAAACTTGATTCGAACACCCGTCTTTAGTATATACTCCACTGAGTCTTCATATAACATTCTTGACACGAGTCTTTATCACGTTCGAATCTTCAACTATGCCCCTTGACTGCGACAATTAACAAACAAAAGATTGACAGTTGTGGCTGAGGATCGTGTTATACACGAGTCCCTTAAAACAGATTTTGCGTCTCTACTCAAGACAACGCGTCTGTCTTCCAGGGTACAACAACCAAAGCAGTAGTACTGCCGGAGAGTGCCTCGACCCGAGAGATCATCGGGTAAAACATGTGTTATGATGTTATGTGGAAAAATATTAAAGATGATGGTGTATGAAGAACAATTTAGAGAGTGTTCTTCTCTAAATTTCTATAAAACTTGTTGAATCTAAAAAGAATAAATTTCTTCTTCTTCTTCTTCTCTCATCATGAGTTTAGTTATATACTCATGCTAAAGACTTCATATTAATGTGAGTTTTATGATTCACAAACAAAACTTCTATTTGATTTATGAAATGTTTTATGAGACCAAATTAAAACTCTCATTTTATTCATGACATGTTTAATGTCAATTTTAATAAAAATTATGATCCATAATAAACATTCATAATATTTATTAAAAGATTTGGTCAACATAAAACATCCATTTTAATCAATACATTGCTTTATTAGCATTATGCAAGAAATTGCAACAATTTTCTACTATAATCACCCAAGTTTTACTTTCTTCATTCCAACCACTCAACTTCGAGCATCAATATCTAATTCATCTTAGCTTCAGTTCGGACACGGTATAGTTCATTACAAAACGAGAACTTAAACCTATAAATAATAACTATTTATATAAAAAATATATAAATATAATTATTTTGTGTTCAAAATTCCAACACCAAGTACACATTATTAGTAAGTTGTGAATAGATTGTTTAAATACTTGAAGAGAATCATGAACTATGGTTTGCATCATTTTAGGTTTTACTTCAATTATAGAAGGATATTCTGAAGAAATTTGGGTAACGAAGTGGATATGCATGCTCTCTTGGGGAAGTTTGCATCATTTGATAATGAAATGCGAGTTGTAGTGTTAGCTTTAGCTACAACTGGTGAAGAAGTGAAATGGCTAAGGAAATTTGATCTTTGAGATTTCATTATGATTGAAACTTATATCACCAATCTCTATCAAATGTGATAGTGCTGAGTAAGGATTATAGTTAGGTGTATAAGAAAAGTATATATAGTTGTGTATTATACATAGCATGATTTATGAGCTTATTATGTATGGTGTGATATCTGTTAAATTATTAACATCTAAGTATATTTTGGCTGATTATCTAACTAAAGAGTAAATAAGAGATCTCGTGAATAAATCAGTCATAAGGATAGGTTTAAAGTTCAATTTTAATATCTTATGTAAAGACGTCTAATTCTCATCTAATACAACATTAGATGTTGAATTTAATGTGGTAAGCTTGTTATAAATATATTGTAACATATTAGCAGAGTTATTCCAAAATATATGTTCAGACTACAAGATAAAAAAGATTGAAATTAATTTTTTTAATAGTTTATTGAAAAATTATAGTGCGTGTACAAGAGTAATTAACTATCTATAAGAATATGATGTTTAGCTGCTTAAAGAAGCTTTTGACTTGAGCTTTAATATATTCTTTAAAGTATTATAACAAAGGCTAGTAAAACATTATGTCAAGTGGAATTTGGATTTGTAAATGTATGTGTTATTAGCTACATGTATTTAAATGGATAACTTGGGTTCAATCCATGGTGACATCTTGGTATTCTAATATATGTAACGTGTAATAACTAAGATGAAAATTCAATCCGTAGGACATTTTCATTTATTCATATGTTTGTGTTACTATGAGGATGACTAAGTTAATCATAGATATCATTAAAATAAGGAATGATTCTTGGTAATTTTAGTATTATTAACTTGTATTTTAGTGTATTGGGTTAACTTGTGGATCAAGAAAATAACGTTGGAGATTAAACGAGTTAGGGAACGTAAGAGTGCAGGATTGATTTAATCATAAATGTTATTTGAGTTATATTAATAATATATAGTGGGCTTGTGTTATTGTTAAATGGGCTTAAGGAAGTCATCCATGAATTAAGAATTCATAGGTGACTTGTGTTGAACATTAGGTACTTGGCCTCACATTAATAAGTGGGTATGGAACAAGAAACACATCGGGCTTACAATTAGATGAATTGGCTTTTATATATTGCCATTCTGCTGACAATGTTTTTTTGTGACTTAGAATCTCTTCATCACACAAAAATAATTCAAAAGGCAACGGTTATGAAACTTTTGTTCTATCATCGATTTTCACAGGAACAATCAGATTCGTTTCCTTAAATAGAAATTCTCTATCTTATCTGGTAAATCATTTGCGTGTAACCCACAAATAGGTTTATTTGAAAGTAATTCACAATTCAAAGGATAATCCATGAAATGGTGTTTGTAAAAATGAAATCAAGTTTCAGGTTTGACTATTTGTTCAATTCCATCATACAGATACGCATTTACAACAAACTGTTTTTTTTTCTTATGCGATTTTGAAAAGGTAATATGTAGCATGTGTTGTTACAATCACGTATTCGATTGTTAAACATGATAGGGATGATGTTTTCTGTGGTCAAATTAAACATTATGGGCATGTTTCATGTCAATACGAATTTGTCTGTGACTCAACTGTTCCTGTTTGCATTTGTTCAAAATCTTATAAAGTTTGACCATTTAACTCTTTTGGCCCCTTAACTTTCTTTTCTTTTCTTTTTTTAACATTTCGTCCTTTCACCTTTTATTTAAACTTCCACGCAATCATCAAATCAACTAATAAATATTAAAGTTTGATATTTTATTATTTCAAGGTGTTACAATTAATAATCAAATCAAGTAATTAATATTGCATGTTTAATAAAATGTGATATATATTAAAAGATTTTGCGCATTCTTACCATCTAAAATAAAATTACATGTCTTTAATTGCACGTAACTTTAAAAGTGATTAAATTATATATATATTTTTTTCTATTTCACTATAATAATAAGATCGACAATAACGTGAATAAACCCCCACTGTTGACTGTGGTGATATTAACGTACAAAACTAAGAGAATTAATGAAAGCAAAACCAAGATAGTGGTGGGCGGAGGTGATTTTGCCGTGGCGCCGCTACCAAATATCATCCCGAAGTAGTCATCATCATTATGCTTGTTGCCGGAATTCCTGCTTCCAGTGATGGGTTCATCACCAAATGACACACTCCCAATATCATCCCTGCACAACCATCATTTTAAGATGAAAGGAAAGTTGTTGACTAATTTACCATATTCACTTAATAAGACATAAACAAAACTTATATCAACTTTAGTAAGAGTATATAATCAATACACAAGAACTAAACTTGATAACTCAAACACCAATTATATATTTCAAACAAAATAAAAACTTTACACATTACCAACAAAACTGATACGGGTTTAAGTCTCATAAAATAAATAAATGTGGGTTCTAGGAATATATATTAGAGGGTGTTTGTCTCTATGTTAGAAATGTATATATATAATTTTACTTTTATATGATATATTTGAAGAAACATCGTATGTAACTTGTAGAATTTAACAGAAAAAACTATTATATTATATCCATTTTTAAAGGCAGCGAATCATATTATATAAATATCTGTTTTATATTATGTTCCTTTTCTTTTTGTTGACAATTAACTTAATCTAAGGGAATTTTGTGCTTTTGTAAAGGATCACATGTAAAATAATGATATATTTTTTTTGTAAGAACTGGTATAAGCATTACTCCACTGTATAATTATATATAATAATTCACTGATAACAGGTAGCAATGTAAATTCACAACTATTTTATTGCACTATATAGATATATATTGAAAATTAAACCAGTCAGATTGATTAACGAGTTAAACTAACTGGAAATTTATTAAAAATGTTTATTACATCTTAAATCGATTAATTGCTATTGTTTTAGTAAGATCGTATTTATGGTTATTACATCTACACTCTTGAATCCAAAAATGTGATGGATCAGTGAAACCATATGTTCTAAAATTCGATCCACGTTAATTTACAGTTGGCTTAACACTTGGGTCCAATGTGGGACAATATTACACGTTTGCATACCTTTTGAAGGATGCCAAAATAGGGACCTTTTCAGGCCTTAAAGTAAAGGGTATATGTTCCTTTCCCAATGAAAAAGACACCAGATACCCTTTTAAGCTAGGTTCTAAACACTTTCTTATAACTCACCGTGGGAAAATGTCAATGGAACTAGTATTTGGGAAAATTCTTTTAAAAAATGCTTCAAATCCGAATAAAAATTCAAAATATTCTACATGAGTAATGGATGCATGGTTATGAGACCAGACATTATAAAATATAACACATTTGAGAAAGGTATGAGATTAGATGACGCATTAAAACCGAGTAAAAGAATATATTATATAATTAGTTTGGATGGGAACCCCAACTTGTATTAATCACATAAGATTTCAAACTTGATACATGATTCCCACGAGTGAACCCGCGATTCCCATTAGTCCAATGGGAAATGAGTAACAACTATTTGATGGATACACGACGTATAAGATATATGTAATCTTACAATCGGGTGTGAGTTTTAGATTACAAAAAACCCCTTACAACCGTACCCAATGTCATCCCTAGTAAAAGGACGATGTTGACATAAAAATATTGTGTTGATTAAGTTAATCTAACCATGATTAAGAGATTGTGATTATATAATTATGGAATTAAAAGAAAGAATTCAATGCTATTTATTTGTTCGACATGTCATATATTCTATAACATAAGTTATAACTATGTAATTAGCATAATGACTTTAAATGGTAGTTATGATAGTAAATATTTTGTAACATGTACCTAGGCTCACCAAAGACACCCGCGTTCATCGTGAGTTGGTCTACAAGGAAGGCCGACTTAGGATCAACGCTTGTTGCCTTTACATACATCTCGTTTAGCTCTTGACCCGACGGTACAAAGAATGCACCATTTTCCATCAAGTCGCCCTCCGTCCTCCAATTCCACCCGACCCAATTCTTCTCACTTGCATCCACACGTTTTGTAACCTATAAAACCCTTAAAAATATTAAGATTTTAGTTACCATATTTTGCTGGTTGGTATTTTCTTCAAACCAACCAACAGATAATACATTTCTAACTCATTTGCATAACAAAATTACCTCCTTTGCATTTGGATCCGGTGGCGCGATATAACGGTTACCCTGACTATTGATTGTCGGGTTCGCACTGCCCCCAATCGCATACATCTTCCATTCGGTGAAATCATTGTTTACCACATGAAAATAACCATGTCTACACCTTGGCATTCTTTGTACCAAACCTTTTCCATAGTGATTAAACGCAAACGTTACCTGTGAATGAAACACACACAAACACCAAAATCAACACTACTTAAAAACTACAAGTTCCCAATAAATGAAAAGAAAGGTTTAACCAGTTCTAGTTTGTTTATATACACAACTTGATCTGTAAACTGCAGTTTACTTTACCGTCTGACCAACGATCGTAAACTGCAGCTTACTTTTCGTAAAAGACAGTTTATAGTGTCAGTGATGTATGAATCCAAAACACAAAGGGTAAACATTAACCTGCATGCCTTTATCCGGTAGGTAAGCATCGTCATGACCCATGAGCATAACCTCATTATGATACGTGAAATAATTATTCGAAATCGTGATCGCAGTCGACCCCAAAATCGCATCAATCAGCCCATCTGTACACCGAGAAAGCGAACAGTGATCGACCCATATGTTTCTCGACCCCGAAATCGAGATCCCGTCACCATCCGACAAGCCTCTCCGGCCAACATGCGTCGGACTCGACCGTATCATGGTGTTCCCAGAGGGTTTACAGTTGTAGATGCGTATATTATGAATGATCACATTAGTAACATACTGGAGGGTGATACAACCACCACCGGTGATATCAACATTGACCCCACGACCATCGATGGTCTTGTAGCTGTTGATTATGAGCTCGTGTTTGAGTCTGATGAGCATGCTGGATGCGAAGATGATCCATAAGGGTTCGGTTTGAAGGACCGCGTGACGGAGGGTGCCCGGAGTTGGGTTCACGACGTCGTGATCGGAGGAGTCGGAGACGATGTAATACTGACCACCTTTGCCGCCTTGTGCGTACCGACCGAACCCAATGCCGCAATCGGCTAGTCGTTGTCGGTCGTTCGCCCAATTTGGGTCACACTTCCAGCAATCGTCGATCGGGTTTCCGGTGATACAACTGTCGCCGATGTCTAGTGTTTCTCTTCTGTGTACGGATATGTTTATTCTCCTGTGATTATGAATAAAAGAAACTAATTTAGGATCGAAGAGTGTAAATTGAAGAAAACACAGATTCAAATTTATGGAAATTTGATCATAGTGAAGTAATTTTTCACGGGGAAGAACATTAAAGCTCAAGCAAATGATTTTGAACATCGTAATTTAATTTAATCAGACTTTCATTGGCTTTTCTTGAAAAACGAAAGACACCCACAAGGTTAAACATCGTAATAATTTAAACCCAAACCGTAATTTCTCCATAAGTTCGAAAAGATAATCAGAAGCTTTAAATTTCATAAGAATCTGATTAAACTGAACGTTAAAACTCAAGAAGCTGAGTTGATCATCATCTAGCTTCCATTGAAGAATCTTGAAAAGCAAAAGATACCCACAAGAAGAAGCATCGTTATAATCAAAACCCAAATCGGAAATTCTCCATATATTCAAAAAGATTATTGTAAAGTTCAAATTTCTATGTGGGGTTTACAGTTTAAACTACAAAAAGAAAGTAAAGGATAAATGAAAAAGATTTGTGTTACCTATGAACTTCTTGAACAACAGCTTCAGGATTAGGGTGTTGATAAGGAAGTGAAAGATTAAGAGTGGCTTGGGTGACAGAGAGGAGAGAGGTTAAAAGGGAGAAGAAGAGAATGTGGGTGATTGGAGGATGCATTTTTTGCAAGAATATATGAAATTAATGAGAGGGAAGAGGGTTTAATCTCTTTGTCATGAAACAATAAAGTTGAATCATCCTCTGTTTTGGAGGGAAAGAATGTAAATTATGAGAAAATGGATTTTTTTATATAACTTATATAATAATGTAATGGCAATTGTTGGCTTAAATAATTGCAACTTGGTGACAAATTTGAGTAGTTAAATGAAAAGGTTAACGAAGAAATTGATTTTTGAGGTTGGGTTTTTGCATAATTGAGAGAGAAGTAAAGAAGATAATTAAGGGGTGCGATGGGGTGGGTAGGGGGTAGGGTGGGGGTGGGGTGGGGTTCTCTCACATCCAAGTCTTTGTTTTCCTCAAAAACTTTACATTCCAATCTTGCTTAAAACTCATTCCATTTAAAAATAAACAAGAAACCCAATAGATAATGTGAAATATCCACACAAAAAAAGATGCAAATTTGAGAGGAATATAAAAGAGAAAAAGTTATCTTTTTGGGTGATTAAGGGAAGATGTATTATATCATTTAGGAAAATTCATTTCACTCTGTTATACTTATTCGCATATACACTTAACCCCCTTGTTCTTCTCTTACCATTTCAACTGTAAAAATATTATGAGTTAATTACAAGGATTGTTTATATGAAACTACGTTAGTACCCCGTATTTTACACGAGTTTTATATAAATAAAATATTAAATAATTAGTAACTAAATTTATTAATGATAAACCATGTTTGAAAATAAAATATAATTATAATTATGTATATATAGCTACTTTAAGTAAATAAATAATATTTTTTTAACTTTTAGTTTATAAAAAATTGTGATTTTTAAATATTATTTTAAGAAAAATGATTTTTTTAAAAAGTATGTTGTATTTTGTATTTTATAAAACTTTTGTTTTTAAAAAGTGTGTTTTTAATTAAAAAATAGGTTTTTAGTTTATTAAATTATTAGTATTCAATATTATTATTAATAATAAAGAGAAATATGAAAGTTAGTATGATAAACCTTACAATTAATTAGACTAGAAATTCATTCATTAAACGAGTTATAGTTAGTAATAAACATGAATAGTTATAGTATAATGTTTTAATATAAGTTATGATTAAATTATACATGTGTAATAGTTCAAGAAATAAAACAATTATACTATTTTCGTAACTCTCTTATCTATATATTTTCATTATAAAACATTCATTTTAAGATGAATTTTTTTTTATAAAAATCTTATTTAATTAAAAACTTTAGTTGATTTAATAATACTGTTTTTAGAAAATTTCACATTTTATACTTTTATTAAAAAAAGACCTTAAAATATTTTGCTTCAAAAAGGTATAGTTGCAGGACTGTTTAGGAGGGTTATGGTCACTTACAACACAAACACATAATGAGGAGAGTGATTTAGAACACTTAACAGATCAAATACGGTACTGGTACCACACTATAATGATACTTAGAACACAAGTAAAATATTAGATATAATCAAGAACAAATAACACAAGTAAATGGTTTTAAAAAATGTTGTATATTGCTCTCAAGTTCTTTTACGAGTGTTAAAACATACAATCCTAAAGTTATAAATACCTGAGATACTTTATACTACATCCTACAGCCGGCTGGAAACATTTGAACTAGACAACAAAATCAAATGTAAAGTCAAAAGACAGATTGGCTTTTGACTAGTGACTATGACATGCCATAGCTCACATCCTAATATATTATAAAAAGGATAAAATTACATAAAGTAGAAAGCACAGACTCAAGACCTTAATGTATAGTTTACCAAAAATATAGACCTTTTCACCAACTTGTGAAAGTTGGTAAGTCAACAGAGTTGCAGCGGAAAGTGGTCCAACTTTATGGTAGAGTACATCAGATACAACATGTATTCAAAAGTCTTCGAAAGATAATTTGTCTTCACTTCTTGGCTTCGGAAGACTTTGTATTTGAAGCTTTGGAAGACTTCACTTTAAGCTTCAGAAGATGTTGGTCTTGGTTTCGGAAGATTATAAACTTATAGTATTTTCTTGTGCATGGTGTAAAACTTCCGAAGCATCTCTACTTTTGTACTTCAGTGCATGCATGCAGGAAGAATTTGGATGTTTTAGGTGTATTAGCCTTACATAAAACCTTACAAACTCTCCTTAGGCTGATGCTACCAAAATATATGAAGATCTTAGATGTTGACAGTCCTTATTATGATGATGACCATACCCTTCTTCATCAGATGGTCAGGATCACTCAGACTCTCATAGTATCTTCTCAGCTCAAAGAGATCATGCAGAGGTAGATTGAACATATCTTGCCATGTGTAAACATCTTTAATACCTTGATCTCTAATTACATGCCATCTTTCTGGATAAGTGGAGTAAGTTCAGGACAAGATGAGTCTTCTTGATGCAAGAGGAGCTGCTTGAATTGGAGTTGTTTGAGCCTCCTCTTGTTGCACTTCCTCAGGATGTTCTGACTCATCATGAGGTCTAGAGGTGGATGACCTTGTCTTCTTCTTTTGGTTTAGAGGCCATCCTTTTCCTCCTCTTTGAACTATTTAACTGAGAAGACTGGCCTACACCACCTTGTTGTTCAGTCTTGTCTTTCTCAGTTGGGTCTACCTCCCTCACAGGTTTAGAAGGAAAGGGAGTTTGACCCTGTTGTGGATCAGAAGATGAAGCTTGCTGAGACTCAGTAGGAGGTCCATTGTGTTGTCTCAAAAGGTTCAACCTTAACCTCCATTTCTTGAGGGGCTTGACTTGGTGGGGAGTGTAAATCAATGAGCTCTCCTATTTTAATCCTTTGCCTGATCACCCTTATATGCTCATCCATGGTGGATAGAGACATTGGGCCAAGTCTCCTTCCGGAGAATCCATACAGCTTCAAGAAACTTATCATCCTCTGCTTATCAGCATACTTCTTTTGACTTTTTTGGATGATGGCTCTTGCTTTGGCTGCTTCTTCCCTCATCTTCTTTTTTGTAGCCTTTTGTTCTTTGAGTACTTGAAGTTCAAGTTGTTTGAGATAGTCAAACTCAATGTACTCAAAGGACAAGGGAAGAAGTGCAGTTGCCTGGTAGAGACCTGCGACACTCAGGTAGTTGATCATGTTTTGCCTATCAGTTTCTTTATCTACCGGAGGTTCTTGTGTAGCTACAGTCTCTTGAATAGGGTTTTCTTGAACTGGAGAGAGAGTAGGAACATGTTTGTAGAGTCTCTTCTATCTCTTTTATTCCTTAATCTGAAGGAGTAATCTTGCATCCTCTGCTTCCTTCCTCTCTCTAGACATTTCCAAGTCTTCCAGTTTATTGAGTTACTCTAAGGGGAGGGAGATGATTTGATCAATATCATAGTTCGTGGTCTGTAAGTAAGTAATCCTAACTGCCCTTAACTCATCATTTTTAGTAACTGATCCAGGGGCAGCCCTGATTGCAGTTTGCATGAATCTGGAAGACCCAATGGAACTATCTCCCCTTAGCTTCCTCTTCCTCTCTATCTCCTCTTCCTCAATCTCCTCAGGAGTCATTTTCTTTTTCCCTTTCTCACCTATAGACTTTTGTGACTTAGGGTAGAGAGAGCTTTGGCCTTTATTGTTTGGAGTAGCATCCATGCTTTGATTAGAGAGAGGTTGTGATACACCTTCACCAGTAGGTGTCTCACTAAGGGAATGAATTGCTGAAGTAGTTGTAGGTGTGACATGGCTATTAGGCTCTATCACTGGGCCTTCAATCAAGGTTTTCCCTTTGAAGCTAATCTCAAGGTCTGCCTCAATATCCAGTTGACCAATGACATTACCAGATTGCCTTTGTCTCCTTCTTAGGTTGAACACTTCAGTAATTCTGTCTTGAATCCTTTAAGCTAGTCTACCAGCTTGCCTAGATTGACTTGGATTGACAAGTGGCATGTTGATTAGATTAAGACCTTCATAGTAGTTCAAGGTCTAAAAATTGAAGACTTCTTACTACCCTTGAACTCTTTGAATAACGAGGGCTCTTCTGTCAGCATCATACCTTCAATCAATTTTGTAGTTTGATGTTCTTTGGGGTGGGGATGACATAGCCCTTGGAATACCTTCCTTAAAGAGACTCTGAATGAGAGAGTCTAGAAAGTCCACATCAAAGTGAACTCGAGGAAGTTGCTGAGCATAGATAATTGCAAGTGAGGATTGTGAGTCCTCAATGTCCATACTCTGTGAAGAACTTCTAGGTTCTGTGATTGCTATGACTTGGCTCCCCCTTTTGGTAGTGTTGATACATGTATGTCCCTAGATCAGGATATGAATGTAATAGATCTTGTTTATCTGATTCTGATGTAATGTTTGGATTGTTAATGAAATGATATTGGTTGTTTGTGATTTATAATGTTTAATATTTCATTAATGAGTCGATGTTGAATTGGTTAATTAGGTTTGTGGTTGTTTGAATGGTTACACATAATGTTATATTAATTAATACATTCAAACTTAACACAATGAAGTTCTCATGCGAATGGCCCATGCGAATGGACCACACGCATGAATAACTTCATACGATTGACTCAGTCGCACGACTGAACCAGGAGACTGGATCAGTCATATGATTGTAACATAAGATTGGCTCAGTCGCACGACTGAACACTCAGTCGTGCGGATGAATCAACCGCATGGTTCAATCGCACGACTGAACCATACTAATGGTTCAGTCGCACGAATGAACAATACTAACCTATAAATACAACCCAATTCGTGGAAAAACGTAAGCATTCATTCTATTTCGACTCCAGACGTACCCTAGCCGTCCAAAAGCCTCCTAGTTCATTCTCCAAGTTCATAGAACGCTGTAGATCGATTCCCAATCGATTCTTAACGTTAGATTCAATACTTTATTGATTCTACGTGCGTTCTCACTGATTGGATCGCCAATCAAATAGGATTTCGCACTATTTGGTTTGGTTTACACGCTAATCATTTGGTATTTCGTTCAAATACCAGGTCCTAACAAGTGGTATCAGAGCTTTGGCTCTTGATTACGTGTGATTCAATCAAGATTGATAAAAAGTTTGTGTTTTTACACTAAAAACGCAATCTTTTGTGTCAAAAGTGATCTTGGACGTTCCCTGCTCATCAAGTTTTAGTTTCTACGGACTTAGGCGATTAGGGTTGGCGAAAATTCGAATTTTTACGGCTAAAACACGTTTAACCTAGAAATTTTCGCAAAACAGCAGCTTCAGTCGCACGAGTGAGCCATTCGCACGACTGGACTTCATTCGCATTGCCCAGACGCACGATTGGACCTAGTCGCATCTCCATTCGTACGATTGAACCATTCGTTCGTGGTGTTCATACGCATCAGCTTCATTCGCACGACTGAACCAATCGCTTAGTTCAGCCGCACGATTGAACCAGTCGCATAGTTCATTCGCACGGATAGCCCATTCGCATCCTCCAGTCGCACCAGTTGACAGTTTGTTTAATTACACTTAAAGTTATTCGACATGGAAGATCAGATGTCAGCGTTTACTGCTGGGAAGGACTCAAGGATCCAGAACCTGCTGTTACTTGAGAGTGAGGTGGGTAATCATAATAAACCACCAAAGCTCTTAACGTTAGATGAGTTTCCCCACTGGAAACAACGTTTTGAGATCTACCTCAATGGAGTGGATCCAAATTTGTGGGAAGCTATCGAGATTGGATATAGTATGCCGGTGGGAGCAGATGGAGTAAAGCTTACTTTAGGAGGGATGACTGACGCGCAGAAAGTTAAGTATAATGCAGAGAAGAGAGTCTATGCATTGATCACACAGTCTATTCCTAAAGATATTTTCCACCAGTACTCGGAGAATAAGCAGGCCAAGAAACTATGGGATGAGCTGGAAAAGAGATATGACGGGAATGCTTCGCTGAAGGCAATCAAGGCTAAGGAGTTAAAGAAAGAATTTGACAACTTCTCATCGATGGGAAACGAGAGTTTGGACGATGTTATAGATAGATTCTACCATCTGATGAGTGAACTGCATACACATGGGGTTGCTACTACCATGGAAGAAAAAGTGTCAAATTTTGCAGATGGATTGCCAGAAAAGTGGGCTTCATTCGTGTCTAACCTGAGACAGAATGAAATGCTGGCAAAGCTGGATATCAATGACTTCATTCTAAAGCTGCGAGAAGAAGCACTTAGGATGAAGTACAGAGCTCAGAAGTCTTCGTACACTCAGAATCCAGCTTTGTACAATGCCACGCCTCAAGCTAAGACATCTGGAGCACCTCTCCAGACTGCATTTGTGTCTAGCTCATCGGGTCCTTCACAAGCTTCTCCTTCAGGATCAGACACGTCAGGGTCTTCTTGTACCCACTACATTGGATCTGAAGCGAATGCTACTAGACTGAAGACCGAGAACCTCGGTAATGTGACTGTGGAAGTAGCTCGAGAGCACATGGATCTTTTGGCAGCAGTGGTTCATTCTTATGATGGACTTGTTGCTGGGAAGATTGGAAACTGCCATCTGGCAGATGAGGACTACGAGCAGGTGGATGAAATGGAGCTTGAGAGGATGGACATTATGTGGGCCTTAGCAAGTGCTGTCCGGAGGGCGAAGAAGTTTGTGAAAAAGACCGGACAGAACTTGGTTGCTACTAAGGATACCACATTTGGCTTTGACAAGAGTAAAGTGACCTGCTTTAACTGTGGAGAGAAGGGCACTTCAAGAGAGAATGTGTTAAGCCAAAGAAGACGGGTAACGGGAACCCATTCTCATCCTTCACTCGTCAAGACAAGCAAGCTACTAGTTCTACTTCATCAAGCAAGGATCCAAAAGCCTTGACTGCTCATGATGATGAAGGACAGGACTGGAGCTTTCGGTTTGTCTCTCCAGGGGAATCAAACATTGCAAGTGTAGAAGACTTAGACGATGATTCCGCGAGTGAAGGAGATATTGCAGTTGAGATAGCGATGTCAAATAGTGAAGAAACAACTGCAACTGAGGTCAGCTACAAGCCTGAAGAAGGGACTTCCACAGCAAAGACAGAATCACCAGAACCAGAGACATCTGATGCTGCGTTGATGGCTAACTCTTCTGAACCTCCTCAGGTAAGTACCACTGACCAACTGTTTAAAAATCATGCTTGTTCTGATTGTGATACTTTTAGAGATAGCATAGATGAGAAATTTGCTAGGTTATTAGATCATAATGATAACTTAGTAAAAGATTTGCAACTGTGCACTGAGGCTAATAGAGTATTAAAACAAAATGAGCATAGTTACAAAGAAAAGATAGACCTTTTGACTAAACAGCTTAGGGAAACTGAAGTAGTTGCATTTAACCAAGCTAATGACATTAGGTACTATCTTAACTCCCTAGAAGACACTAAGAAGCAAAAGGCAGTTTTAGAAGTAGAAGTAAACTCATTAAAGCAAAAACTGCACAGTTGGACAAGTTCATCACACATTGTCCAACACTTAGTGAGAGAAAGAAACAACGGGGAGGGTTTGGGTTATAAAGTGGTTCCACCACCACCTGAGACCTTGATGAACACTAAGACTAGACCAATAAATAATAACCCCATCAAGGATCATGTGGTGTCTACTCCTCTTGTTAGTGATCCAGATTCCTCATGTTCATCAATTGAATCTGGAACCAAACAAAAGGAGGCCACTTCAAAGGCAAAGGGTAAAATGCCTTGTGTTAATCTGGAAAAAGAATTCGAAAAGGTTAATATTAAGTCAGGGTCAAACAGAGTCAAATCAGAACCTAAAAAGACTACTAATGTTAATCTTTCACAAGTTTCAAGTCAAAAACCAGTTAACCAAAAGGAAAAAGATGTTAAACATGTTAAAACAGTTAACTTTGTTAAACAAGAGAAAACATCAAAAGAACCAGAGTCAAAACCTAAATTGAGTGATGTTACTAGGGTGTCACACACATCTCCACAAAGAAAGTTTAATCATAAAGTTGATAGCAGGTCGTGCTACAACTGTGGAGAGTGTGGACACATTGCTTCCTATTGTCCTTACTATCAGACACCTAGGAAGAAGATTGAACTTCAGGATTCAAAGCCTAGGTCTTCTAAGAGGAGTTCTTTAACTCCACCTAGAAGAACTAGTGAACCTAAAGTTCAACCCATTAGCCAGTCGACTGTTTATCACAAACAGGCCTTACACAAATCTGGCTTATGGAAAGAGAAGTCATCCTCGTGTCTGATAATGATGACAAGAAGGAACCTGAGCTACCCTCACCCTCTAAGGGTCAATGGGTTGAATTCATGATGTGTGATGCCTCTGGGAAACCCAAGCCAGTAAAGGCTTGGGTTCCTAACCTAAACTAATCTTTTACATTGTATGTGCAGGGTGTTCGCTACAGTGCTGAAACCAACACGTGGATTGTAGACAGCGGAGCATCCAGGCACATGACAGGAAACAGGTCTCTTCTATCAAACGTCAAACAAATAAAAGGAGGGCATGTTTCATTTGCTGGAAACAAGGGAGGCTATATCACAGCTCAGGGAGAAGTTGGGAATCAGAAAGTTAAGTTTGATAAGGTGAACTACGTTCAACAACTTCAAAACAACTTACTTTCTGTTTCCCAAATCTGTGATAAGGGATTTAAAGTCATATTCGACAACAAGAAGTGTTACGTCCTAAAGAAAGACTACGTGATTCCGGAGGACCAAGTTCTGATGACAGCTTCAAGATATAAAGACTTTATGTTTTGGATCTCTCAACAGCTTCTACAACGGATCATGAAGTTCAGTGCTTTCTATCAAAAGCCACTGAGAAGGACTCCATCTCCTGGCATAGGAGAATGGGACACATTAATCAAAGGAAGATGAATCACTTGATCCAGAAGGATCTCGTGAGAGGAGTCAACGTCAAGAATTTCCAACTTCCTGATTTTTGTGTAGCTTGCAAGAAAGGCAAACAGACGAAGAAGTCTCATAAGGAAAAGAAAGTTCATTCAATAGAACTTCCTCTTGAACTTCTTCACATGGATCTGTTTGGTCCAGTCAGTACAAAGAGCATTGCAGGCGACTTGTACTGTTTTGTGGTTACTGATGACTACTCAAGATTCTCTTGGGTAATGTTTCTGAAGTCCAAATCAGAAACATTTGAGTCATTCAAGGAGTTAGTAACCACACTGGAATCTCTCTACAAGCTGAAGGTGAGACAAGTACGCTCAGACAACGGGACTGAATTCAAGAATCAGTGGATGGAGGCTTACTGCAAGGAAAAGGGAATTGTGCATCAATTCACTTCTGCCTACACGCCTCAGATGAATGGCGTTGCTGAGAGAAAGAACAGAAGCTTGATAGAGACAGCACGGACAATGCTGGCAGACTCGAAACTGCCTATCCAATTCTGGAATGAGGCAGTGGCTAATGCATGTTATACACTGAATCGAGTTCTGATAGTCAAGCGCCACGGAAAGACATGTTACGAGCTACTACAAAGACGCAAACCGAATTTGGAGTATCTCGAACCATTTGGCGCGCCGTGCACACTTCTGAAGAAGACTCAAGAAGGTAAATTCAGCGAGAAGGCTGATGAAGGGATCTTTCTAGGATACAACATACCGAACAAGAGAGTTTACAACAACTCAACGGGTTTAGTAGAAGTGTGGTGTAATGTTGATGTTCAGAGATATACCACACCACCTACTGGCAAAGGACCCGCCTACTTTTTCGACTATGATGGATTCTTCAAGTCCTTCAACATCCCTATCTCTCCTTCGATGATGAGTTAGCTACTCGAATGATGTATGATATCTTGAATACACCATCTCATGATTCAACATCATCTAGCTCACAGGGAGAATCATCTACTCAGTCAGGGGGAGTAGTCGACGACAGTGACTCCTCCTCAAAGATGAAGCTGAAGAAATGACCAGAACAGTCAGGAGGAACAGGTTCCAGTTCCTGAAAGTCCACAAGCATCTACAGTGATGCACCTTCGACTTCGGAACCTCAAACTCCAACTACCTCAGATGCAGAACCAAATGTTCATAATCTTGGCTCTGAGGTAGCTGTTCCTACTACTCCAGGATCACGTCTAAACGTCTATCATCCCCTAGACAATGTCATTGGGGATGTCAGATCAGGAGTACAAACCCAAATCAGCTATACTCAGCTGATTATGCCTCGGTTATGGAAAAGGGATACATTCATGATGGTGCTTATCGGTGTTTTGTCTCGCAGTTTGAGCCAAAATACGTCAGTGATGCACTAAATGATGAGGCGTGGGTGAGTGCCATGCAAGAAGAACTTCTTCAGTTCAAGAAGTTAGGTGTATGGACTCTGGTAGATAGACCTAAAGGTGCTAAGGTCATTGGCACCAAATGGGTCTTGAAATGCAAGAAGGATGACCAAGGGGTCATTATCAGGAACAAGGCTCGACTGGTGGTTCAGGGATTTCGCCAAGTCGAGGGAATTGACTACAATGAAGTGTTTGCACCCGTGGCAAGGATGGAAGCCATTCGTATCTTCCTTGCCTATGCCTCGTACATGAAGATTAAAGTCTATCAATTAGATGTGAAGAGTGCATTCCTTCATGGGGAAATCAGAGAAACAGTCTATGTCAGTCAACCCGAGGGATTTGAAGATCCTTATCATCGGGATAGAGTTTACAAACTCGACAAGGCTTTATACGGGCTTCATCAAGCTCCAAGGGCCTGGTATGAGAAACTCTCGACTCATCTTGTGAAACACGGCTTTCGCAGGGGAGTCATTGACTGCACGCTGTTCATCAAAGAAAAAGATGGAGACCTACTGCTCGTACAGATCTATGTCGATGACATAATCTTCGTTCAAAGAACGAAGACTTATGCAAAGAGTTTGAAGCAGTTATGAAGAAAGAGTTTGAGATGAGTGCTATGGGGGAGATGAAATTCTTTCTCGGGTTACAGGTGGATCAGACACCAAATGGGATCTTTCTACATCAGACCAAGTATGTGGGAGACATTCTCAGTCGGTTTGACATGGAGAATGCTTCTGCTGCTGGGACTCCACTTGCTACAAATCATGATATAGCACCTGATGAAAATGGAGATCTGGTAGATGCCACAATGTACCGAGGAATGATTGGATCCCTCATGTACCTCACTGCCTCAAGACCTGATATCATGTATGCTACATGTTTATGTTCTAGATATCAGGCTAAGCCTAAGGTGAACCATCTGATCGGGGTCAAGAGGATATTTCGTTATCTGAAGGGTACACCCACACTTGGGTTGTGGTATCCTCATGATGATGACTTTGAGCTCACGGCGTATAGTGACTCGGATTACGGGGGCTGCAAGATGAACTACAAGTCTACATCAGCAGGGTGTCAATTCTTTGGGAGGAGATTAGTTACCTGGCAGTGTAAGAAGCAGACCTCGGTTGCATTGTCAACCTGTGAAGCTGAATATGTTGCTGCTGCAAGTTGCTGTTCTCAAATCATCTGGATTCAACAGCAAATGCGGGATTACGGTTTAAAGTTTTCTTCTACTCCTATCTTTGTTGATAACTCTGCTGCAATTGCAGTAACTAAAAATCCGGTCCAACATCCAAAGACCAAACACATCGGTATTAAATACCATTTCATAAGAGACTGTTTTGAAAAGAACTTAATCGATGTGGTAAAAATTAATACTGATTTTCAACGCGCTGACCTCTATACAAAAGCCTTTGATAAACCACGTTTTCTATATTTGTTAGAGGTCAACGGCGTTAAAAAGAAAAGTGATGTTATTCCTGATGATGATCATGTGTAGTCCGATGCGTTTTAGTTAAATTTTTATTTTATTTTATTTTTCCTTATTTAATTATTCTGTTTAAATTAAATTCATGTTATTTAGCTGTTTATTAAAATCCTAAAATAATTAAACCAGTTATGATTTTAGTATTTTAGGGGGAGAATAAGTCAGCCAGTAACATTAAAAAAAAACGAGGGAGAAGGAGTGGATAGCTGATATAAGGTAGATCGTATCTGTGATACCGATTCAAAACCTTTGGAAAATGATAGTACACAGAACAAATCAAAAGGGACTTTAAAAATTTAATTTAGAAAAGATGCAAAATTCAAAGTATAAGTCTGTGTAGTCTAAGCAATATAAAAGGAAGATGATAGAAAAACTGGTAACTACTAAGGTAACACAAAGAAAGTAGACCTAGAGGTTGCTAGACCACAAATGATATGTCGGTAGATTCAACACAATAGATGATTAGACCTGACTGGTGATCTCAAGATCAAACTAAGTTGTTCAACTGACTGTGGGCTCCCATCTTATCACTGGTTAACACAATCAACAATATTCCAATAAGGGGTAATGAGCATGTAAACGCCACAAATGTGTGCGGATGACCATAAATAGAGCAAAGCACGAAAAAATGAAAGACAAATGCTATCAAGCTAATGACTTATGTTGTTGGTGCATTTGTGCAAAATAAAATTAAGCTGCTCTAACAAGGAGATAGGTTGTGTGCCTCTCTGCTGTGCGATGGCACTGACCTGAGGATAAGCATAACCTAGATATTCTAGAATTCATTGTTGTTTGCCGCCTCTCTGCTGTGCGATGGCACTGACCTGAGGATTGGCTTCTCTTTGAAAGCTCTAAGAATAGTCTCTTCTTGTAAAAATACCCGTAGACCGCTCAAAAGCTCCTGAGGAATGTTGATTACCATATAAGTGTGGGATCCACAAATGTTAGTTGAAATAATTAAACCTAAAACTATCACCAGTTTGTGTCAAAAGTCTGTGTATGGATTTAAGAGGACAAACATATTGACAATCATTGTGGCTGCAATTCTTGAAAGTTCAAATCAATGTGGAATCTAATAGTACCAGTGTGATTTCCTAAATTTGCTAACGACTCTGGATGAAAACCAAGAATTGAGCATCAAAAGGTTTTGATAACAAGTCCCAAATGATTTGACTTGCCTGTATGATTCCAAAATTGAATTGGTCCAGGTGTGGTCAATCTAAGTTGAAGCTGCCTATTCCGGAACCAAATCCAGTAGATTTCTATCTTAGGATTTATCTCTCACAAAAAGCCAAAAACAAGTTAAATTTTTGTACTTTATTTTAATTTTCTAATTTATTTAGTCATTTTAGTTTGTTTGTTTGTCGGACTACATCATGAAAATCAGTATGGGATCAACTCACTAAAAGGGTCATGTCTGAGATGACCACATGCGTTTTCAAAGTTTAAAAGGGTCACGTCTGAGGTGACTAAATTGTTTAAAAGGATCACGTCTGAGGTGATCAAAAAGTTTTCAAGTTAAAATGATCATGTCTGAGATGATCAAATGCTCATAATGTTAATTTCAATAGTTAAAAGGGTTTAAATGTAAAATGGTCAAAATGGCAGAAAATTTCATAAGTATAACCCATTCGCACGATTGGACCATAAGTATGGACCAACCATGCGAATGGGTCCCATTCGCACGACTGGACATGAGATTGAGCCATTCACCCGAATGGCTTATCAGACTGATCCATTCGACCGAATGAGAGGGTGCGAATGAGTCAGTCGACCGACTGAGACTCAGTCGGTCAACTGAAGATGCGAATGAAAGGGTACGAATGAGTCAGTCGACCGACTGAACCTCAGTCGGCCAACTGAATGCGACTGACTGGGCCAATCGCACGACTGAGCTTCAGTCGCCCGAATGAACTGAGCGAATGAGGCCAGTCGGCCGATTGAACTCAGCTTCAGTATTTAAAGGGCCATAGTCGATCGCATTTCACTCATCACCCTCAATCGCTCCTAAATCGCACTTCGTACCGTTACTCTGCCAAAATCTCTCTAGATCTTGTTTCTAC
Source organism: Flaveria ramosissima (assembly GCA_025215565.1). Lineage (NCBI taxonomy): Eukaryota > Viridiplantae > Streptophyta > Magnoliopsida > Asterales > Asteraceae > Flaveria > Flaveria ramosissima. The sequence goes on from CM046035.1 coordinate 11,212,972, forward strand.
ATCTATATTGATCTTCTGACGTTCGTTGACGTTTATACAGGTAGATTGCAGTGAAATCTCAATGAAATCAGAAGAAATGGAACCCTAATTTTGTGATATTCGAGTGAAACAAGAACCGGACTGTAAATGACCTAATAACCAACATAAACTAAGCAAAATGTTAAAATTAAGTTTAATAGGTTATTAGTGACAATATGGCGAGTCTATTGGACCATTAAACCATGTTAAATTACTTGTTTTGGTCAAGATTCGAACCACAGGCGACTGAACAGTGGGACAAGCGACTGGTCGTCCGGATGAACTCCAATCGCACGATTGAATCTTGCGATTGGGTCAATCGGCCGAATGCACCATGCGAATGAACTCAGTCGGCCGACTGAACCAATCGCAGACTCAGTCAGCAGATTGAACTCAGTCGCATGTCTCATTCACCCGAATGAGCTCAGTCGCATGAAAGGACAACCGACTGACTTCAGTCGCATGATTCATTCGCACGAATGAATCAGATTGAATTTAAACTATACACTTAGAACTGAATTTTGATGTGTGACTTTCTAATGGTTCTGTGTCTTGTGTTTCAGGAAAATGGCTGATAGATGGTCCATTAACCCAAAGCACAATATATGTGCTCATTTGGACCATACGACTCGGAATGGGGCCGAGTTTACAGAGATTATTGCGTTCCTTCGACGTTCTCGGATACATAAGGCCATTTCTACACCGTGTACTCCTTACAGGTCGTTACACCAGGCATTCTGGGAGAATGCCTCCGTTGATCGTTCACGTGAGCCTTACAGTATACGGAGCTCCATTCATGGTCATGATATTGAGATTACAGCAGTAGACATCCAGAGAGTTCTTGATTTTGGGGACGATACTGATCACCCCACCAGACTACATCCACTTACAGTTAGAGGCTGCTTTCTCAGGATTAAGTACGCTGGGGACATAAACTCAGGTGTGCTCAACCAGAGCAACCTGTGTCCCCAGTACAAGTACTTGGCGCATGTGATCCTGAAGTGTATTGCTTCTAGGAGGGGTGGGTTCGATGACCTATCAGACCAGATTCAGAATGCCTATGTGGCACTGGTGCTGAACCACCCCTTCAGCTTCTCGAGCATGATTTTTTCATATCTGGTGGAGAATCTGGAGGCTAAGGGGAAGGAGGGTTTTTGTATGTACCCCAGGTTTCTGCAGCTGATCTTCAACGAGAAGCTGCCATTACTTCCCAAGGAGAGCCATGATGCGGTTGCCTTGGAGATTATGGATGACACGACTTCAGGTCGTATGAGAGTGTATAGGGGCAAGCAGGTAAAGCCCCAAGTGAAGAGGTTGATCGGCCATCTGGCCAATGAGAGATATGTGGCGCCAGGGAGACGCAAGTGGCGTCATGATGACAGTGACTCAGACGACGAGAGGCTATTGCTCCCAGAGCATGATTCAGACGATGATGACAGTGGGGATGCTGGGGATGATATGCCTATTCCACCGAGAGGCACTGCTACAGATGTTATACCTCCAGTATCTGCCCCAGCTGGTGACATAGCTGAGTCTGCTGGTTTCCATCAGGACTTTATTCCTGGTGAGGAGGAAGAAGAGTCTGACAAGGAGCCCTTAACGAGGACTGTGGGAAGCAAGGTTGTTCCCACAGAGTTTGGGCTAAGGGCAGTTGGTGAACGCCCAAGAGATTCAGGAGAGACATCTGCAGATCCTAGCTATGCCCCTGAGTCAGCTAGCCGTGTTCTAGGGGGAGCATCCACCTCGACGGGAACGAGGAGGAAAAGGATGGCTCAGCCCCACGGCCAGAAGAAGAAGAAGAGAAGACTAACCTTCGTCACCACCACAGCCACACCATCCACCACCACAGCCACCACAGCTACCACTACCACCACCACACCTCCCACCACTGTACATATGCCAACCACCACCATATCTTTCACTCCTACATCACCTACACTATCTCATAGACCCAGCCCCATCTTCACCACAGCCACTACCACCACCACTAGCCACCAAGCAGGACCCTCTTCACAGCCCTCACATAGATATGGATCACCTCTACCTCCAATTGGGGTAGAGGAACAGCTTTCTGCGCTTAACCGGATGGTGATGCGTTTATTAGCTGCTGACGAGGAGAAGACGGCTCAGATCCGCCAGCTGGCTGACCTTACTGCTGCACAGTCTCACCAGATCTCAGAGCAGGCTCGGGTGATTGAGGAGCAGGCCCAACAAATGGCTGCTCAGAGCCATGAGATCGCCCAACTCCAAGAGCACAGTGTCACATCTGCCAAGAAGATAGAGGAGTTGGAGGAGGCTAAGAAGACTATCATGCTAAAGCTAAAGGGATCTAAAGAGGAGCCACTGAAGATCAAAGAGGGAGACGGAGATGATGGTGATGATGAGGATGAGGACGATGATGAGGATGATGATGATGAGACTGAGGATGATGAGGGGATTGAGGATGAGAGGACAGAGGAGAGGGATGAGGATGATGATGCAGAAGGAGGAGATGCAGCTGCATCGGCCTCTGCTCAAGGTCAGGAAAGGAGATCCAAGAATAGACAAGACCAACAAGCTTCCTCCTCTGCTCCACCAAGTGATGACCCAGTGATTCAAGAGAAAAGTAAATTAGATGTCTATGTATTAGATTACTTTTGTATTTGAATCATGTATTTAAACTATGTATTCAATGTCTATATTAAGATTAATGCATTTCTGTTTTGATTATTAACTAATTGTTGATGTGTTGCATGTTTAAATCAAACAGATCCAAACTACCAAAGGGATGAGTTCGATGTTGCTCCCCTTCAGCAGGTCAAGACTCAGTTGACTATGATTCTTGATCTTGCAAGGGATCGTAAGGAGGTCGGTGAGTTATACCCCTGAAGAAGGGGAAATAATTCACGATCTATCAAACGAGCAACTAGCAGAGATCTTCAAGCTAAATCCTGATGAGATTGTAAAGGATGCTCCGACGTGCGACTCGACAAGTGACGAAGAGCTCAACGACGTTGATGAAATAGAGATAGAAGATGTCACTACCGAACACTACCCTCAGTATGCTGACAATGAGGGAAATGTGGTCCCCAATCTGGGTGAATCCCTTGTTAGCGATACTTTTGAGGTGTTAGACAAGATGGAGCAAGAGTCAGAGAAAACAGAGGGAACGGCCCAAGCCTCTAATGATGATGTTGATATCCGAAAGGCTGAGTGGGCTGCGTGTTTTGAAGAAGTTAGAGCCCAACGCGCTGCACCTAAACAGGATGCCTACACCAAACTCTACAGAGTCAAGAAACATCATAAGGTGTCGGGCAGGATCATAGCGTGGGCGTATTTTGAGGACCTTAACGTATATGCAGTTAAGAGGGAGAAGGGCATAGAGTACTTCAGATTCCCACATGATCTGAAGACTCTACCAGGTTTTGAGATCAACCAGCTGGCCAAACTGAAGCTGTTATATGCTGACCCAAGAAAGATGCCAGGCTGGTTTGAGGCTGCCCTAAGGAAGGAGTACCACACCAGGTGGTTAACTTCAGACCCCAACAGCCTACAAGGTATATCAGAAGATCTGAAGTTGATGCCATTACTGGAAAGCCAAAGATAGTGTTGAAGTGGAGTCCTCCGCGCACGATGTCAAGAATCCCGCTCAGGGAAATGCCACATGACTTCACTCCACACTTTAAGTGGTGGTACTATGATTGGAGGACAGGAGAAGCGGTCATAGTCCTAAACAAAGAGGGCCAAATGGATACTATCAGGGTATTCGACCCAATGTGGCTTACCAACTTGTCAGCTAATGATGTCTACACTCTATACAAGTGGCCACTATTCTATGATACGCAGGATATAGTACAAGCCCTCCAGTTCCAGAACGTCATAAGACTCTGCTTCGCGTTTGAGATTCACGCGGGAGTCACAAAAGAGGATAAGTACAAGAAATATGAGGAGGTAATGAAGAAAACAAGACATTAGAGAGATCTAGGTCCAAGGGGGAGTTTGTTGATACATGTATGTCCCTAGATCAGGATATGAATGTAATAGATCTTGTTTATTTGATTCTGATGTAATGTTTGGATTGTTAATGAAATGATATTGGTTGTTTGTGATTTATAATGTTTAATATTTCATTAATGAGTCGATGTTGAATTGGTTAATTAGGTTTGTGGTTGTTTGAATGGTTACACATAATGTTATATTAATTAATACATTCAAACTTAACACAATGAAGTTCTCATGCGAATGGCCCATGCGAATGGACCACATGAATGAATAACTTCATACGATTGACTCAGTCGCACGACTGAACCAGGAGACTGGATCAGTCGTATGATTGTAACATAAGATTGGCTCAGTCGCACGACTGAACACTCAGTCGTGCGGATGAATCAATCGCATGGTTCAATCGCACGACTGAACCATGCTAATGGTTCAGTCGCACGAATGAACAATACTAACCTATAAATACAACCCAATTCGTGAAAAAACGTAAGCATTCATTCTATTTCGACTCCAGACGTACCCTAGCCGTCTAGAAGCCTCCTAGTTCGTTCTCCAAGTTCATAGAACACTGTAGATCGATTCCCAATCGATTCTTAATGTTAGATTCAATATTTTATTGATTCTACGTGCGTTCTCACTGATTGGATCGCCAATCAAATAGGATTCCGCACTATTTGGTTTGGTTTATATGCTAATCATTTGGTATTTCGTTCAAATACCTGGTCCTAACAAGTAGCATCACCCTCTTGCATAGATAAGCTAGGAGTTAGGTCAATAACATCCACAGGTTCTTGTGTTCCTGGATGAGCTCTCCATAAAGGTCTCTCAGCTAGTTTTTCCCTGAGATAGGATATCTCAAGTTGCTGATCATTGACCCTATTTTGTAAGGTAGTCATATGAGATTCCAAGTGACTAACCTTAGAGACTAGGTAAGTGCATATTTTTGATAGTTTTTGAAACTTTAGTCTCAAATTCACCTCATCTAACCAGAAGAATCATTGGGGGATGAGAGAATTGGACCAACGTCCTCATTCTCACCACCAGCATCATGTTCTTGGCTGCTGGATTTCCCCTGCTCACTGACAGCTTCAAGTGAAGTGTCAATAGTCTGAGTTGCCATGGTTGAGGTCTTAATAATGTAATCACTTGCAGAAGTGAGAGCCTCTTCCATATGAACCTCTTGAACATGTTTAGGGAGATCCACCTCAGTGCTAGGTGGATGATGTGGGCTAGATAGAGGAGAGGTAGGAGCACTCATCTCTCTTTAAGTAGGGGAGGAATAGAGAGACTCATGGTACTCACTGAAGCCCATGTCTTCATCATCATAGAATTCAAGGTTAGGAATGGGTTGGTTGAGATCTAGAGGCTGGGGATGGTAGTTTTCCATCGAAGGTTGTTCACTTGAGTGTTGAGACTCAAAGTGAAGGCTTAAGGCTGATGGGCTAATAAGCTCATCAGACTGAGCATGAGGAACCTTAACACTAATTCTTGACGAGATGAGAGTGGTTTGCTCCTCAAGAGAAGTGGGACCTCTAGTGTCCACTTCTTCCTATAAGGGTAGTGATATGGGGGCCTGCACAAGCTGAATAGCAAGTGCAGGGGTTCGTCTAGATTTTCTTTGGTAGGCGAGGGTGATTTGAGGCTGTTTGGGTGGTTGAGAGGTAGAAGGTGTGGGTTTAACACTAGCTTATGTTGCTAGGTTTCACCTTGAGCAATGAGCTCTTAGATTTTAGGGACAAGGGTTGTTTCTACCCTAAAGAAGCCAACAGTTGGCTTCTTCATAATTTTAAAGATGTCGGGCTTCATCTGTCCCAATTTGAGAATATTACATGTTTCCCTCAACTGTGAGCCCAGTTTACAGTTAAGAATGTATTGAACATATCTAGGAAACATGTAATACTCTAAAGAGTCAAAGTTTTCAAGCAATTTGTATATACAAATTGAGAGTACCTGAACTTGACCCTTGAACCATTCCATGCACTATGAAGGTGAGATCCTCAGGATTCTGGTCCCACTCCCCATGCTTGTTGGACAAGCTGTGGATGACCACATGTAGCAGGTACTTCCACTAGGATGAGACCTTCCCTTTCCTGAAGGTCTTAACAGAGAAATCTCCTTCATAGACCATCTGCCGAAAGGAGTGGTTAACAGCTTCTTTTGGGAAGGACTATTGATGTGCTCCAAATTATACATAAAAATCATATCAAAAGCACATCAATTATTCCTTAATATCTTCCTTAAAATGATGAAAATGTACTTAAAAGTGTTAAATTGTGTTTTCAGGTGTTTAAAATGGCAAGATGGACAAAAGGAGCATATTTAACAAGAAATTGAAGCAATCCGAGCTTTGGACTCCAAGCATGGGGCCGTGCCTCATTAAGCACGCCCCCATGCCTTGCCAGAAACACACCCCCGTGCTAAATTAACACATCCCCGTGCTTGGACATCTGACAGGACAAAAAGTATTGTCCCCTAAAAGTAGACACGGGGCCGTGCCCCATAAGGCACGGGGCCGTGCCCCACCACCAACACGGGGCTGTGCCCCATTTAGCACGGGGCCGTGCCCGACACAACCTGCACGTACTAGCCGACCAACTTTCGTAAGCATTGTACTAACACGGGGCCGTGCCTTTTAGGCACGGGGCCGTGCTTAAACACTCCGGAAAGCCTATAAATAGAAGCCTAAGCTCACCATTTTTGGCAAGCTTTGGTGGGAGAGTTACTCTGCTGAATTCTCTCGGGAATCAAGACTTCAAGATCATTCGGAGGCTCGGGAGGTGCAAACAACACTTGGAAGAAGCTTGGGATCACCTAAACGTCATCCATTGTGGATTATCGGTTTGATTGTTCCATTTCACCGATGATCACTTATCTATCTTCTTTGTTATCCATTGTTATGTTAAAGCTCATCATGAGCTAAACTCTATTTATCATCCTAATAGGATGAAACTTATGTAATTTGTGATAAACTAATGGTGTGATAAGTATTATGTTAATGTTATGGTGGTCTTGGGAAAACTATTGATGGGTAGCATCTACATTTGAACGGGAAGTTATAACATTATGGTTTGTGATTGTGATTGTCATACAAGGTTGAAAACCGTATGATTAACTTTCATTCGCGAAACCGGTCTTCATAATAAATCCATGGCTAATGAACTAGAAATGGTTATTAGAAATCATATCACTTTAACTTTCTGATCATTTGCGGGTTCCTTTTTATTTGTTCGGAAACTTCAGTAATTGTTACGGTTTTCTAAAATTAATGGTATGTTAAAGGAACCTGATCAACTCTCTTTTTAACATTAAATTATGTTTTCAGAAATCGTATGTCAAATAGGACACAAGAGATTTACCTACATTACTAGGGCTTTGATCTGAGCAGTAAAATCAGCCTGACAGGATCAAGTCACTACGGCAGCAGGATAGTCGAGAAATCGTGCCGGCTCATCTTTATAAACATTAACATAATTACATCACATCACCAATTCATCACAATTGCATAAGTGGATTCTAATTTGGATGATAACTTTTATTCCCTGATTTTAAAACCAAACGCTTCAATTCTTATTTTACTTTCTTTTTAGTATTGTTTATTTTTAAACCCTAAAAATCTTTTCAAAAAAATATCACTTTCTTTAACAAAAACCAAATCTGATAGTCAAACATCAAGTTTGTTGAGTAGGCTAGGTGTGTCCACGGATTGATACTCGGTTCTTACCAACGCTATATTACCACACGTCAGGTACACTGCCTTTTGTGTGTGTGGTTTAGTATTAGTAACAACCAATTAAAACTGAATCTGTGCAATAAATCTTTATCAAAAATATATACTATCCACAGACCCATAAAGTTTTTGGCGCCGTTGCCGGGGACACACGACAGTTTGAAAAACAAACTAAATTTTTGACTATCTTGCATATAACCTGTATATATATTTTTTGTTTAAACTCCATTTTTATTTGTAGGTAGTTTGCCTTAGTTAGTTTAGTTAGTTTTTGCCTGATTCATTTTAAGCCTTAGTTAGTTTATGCTTTCTTAAGTTAGTGTATGTCCGACTCGTCTAGTTCTGAACTTGTTCCGCCTCTTCCGGAACCCGAACGACTTTTCCGTCAAAGATTGCGCAAGAGATCACAACAAGAAGCACCAGTCATTGAAGAAGACATTTTAGAAGATACACCATCCGAAGAAGACATGGCTAACCAAGACGAGGAAATGAAGATGACACACTATGCCACACCGTCAATAGATGGTTATGAGTCTAGTGTTGTCCAACCAGCAATAGCGGCCAACAATTTCGAGATTAAGTCTAGGATATCCAACTTGTAGAAAACTCTGTTCAGTTCCATGGGTTACAAGACGAACACCCTAATGCTCACATCTCACGATTCCTTCGTATCTGTGCGTCCTTCAAAATCAATAACTGTTCAGACGACGCCATTCGACTAAGACTTTTTCCATTTTCACTTTGAGGCCGAGCCATCGATTGGCTTGATTCACTTCCGCCTGGTTCCATCACCACATGGGCGGGAATGGCTGAACAATTCCTTTTGAAATACTTTCCACCCGATCGTACTGCCAAACTAAGAAGCAGCATCACAAGTTTCCGTCAAGACGACGATGAATCATTACACGCAGCATGGGAGAGATATAAAGGTCTCCTTCGGAGATGCCCACATCACGGACTTGATCTGTGGCTGCAGTGTCAAACCTTTTACGATGCGATAAGCGGAGCTCACAAGCAAGCAGTAGACCAAAGTGCGGGAGGAGATTTTGGAAGTGTCACGCCAACAGAAGCATATCAAGCCTTAGAAAGAGCAGCTAAGTAGAGCTTTGCTTACAATCCTTTAAGAACCAAACCCAGTTCTAAAGGTATTCATCAAGTAGACTCTGAAACCCTAATTGCAGCCCAATTAGAAGCTCTAACCAAAAAATTTGAACAATTGCAAAGCGAGCTAAAGAAAACTCCAACACGATGCAACACATGTGGAAATTCACACAAGACCAACGAGTGCCCACAAGGCGTTATGATGGTTGAAGATGTTGACTACGTAGGAGGCCCAAACAACTCATACAATTCAAATTGGAGAAACAACTCGAATTACAGAGATGCTGGCAGTAACCAACAATCATCTGGATTCAACCGAAGGCCACCTTACCAACAACAGAAACCACCATACCAAGGTCCAAGCAGTAGTAACCAAGACCGTGGAGCATCATCAATGGAAGACTTATTGCAGCAATTGTTGTTAACCACACAAGCCACAGATGAGTACATCCGGAAATCTGATCGAAGAAATGCGGAGAGGTTCCAAAGAAACGAAGCTGACATCAAAAGCAACAAAGCATCATTACAGACCATAGAGCACCAAGTAGGTCAAATAGCACAACAACTCTCTGAAAGACCTCAAGGAGCTTTGCCCAACAACACTGTGACAAATCCTAATGCTCAAGTCAAAGCCATCACCACCAGGAGTGGCAAAACCACTCAAGGTGATGCACCCGCATTACAACCCATCCTTGAAGAAGTAGAAACTGAAACTCCAAGTAATGCGAGTGATAAGCAAAAGCAACCCGTTGTTATTGAAGAACCAGCAAAGAAATACGTTCCACCACCACCTTATGTTCCACCACCTCCATATCCAGGTCGTTTGAGACAACAAAGAATGGAGGCACAATATGGCAAATTCCTTGGGTTGTTCAAGCAACTCCACATCAATCTGCCTTTGGTGGAGGCGTTAGCACAAATGCCAAACTACGCTAAGTTTCTAAAAGGTGTCTTGTCAAACAAAAAGAAGCTGGAAGAGTTATTACACGTAGTTTTGAACGAGGAATGCTCTGCAGTTCTTCAAAACAAACTACCTCAAAAGATGACTGATCCAGGAAGTTTCACCATACCTTGCCTAATAGAAATCTTTCTATCAGTAATGCGTTAGCTGATTTAGGTGCTAGCATTAACCTTATGCCTTATGCGGTTTTTGAAAAATTAAACCTAGGAGAACCTAGACATACCCATATGAGCATCCAGACCGTTCTGTCAAATATCCGAGGGGCATCGTTGAAAATCTCTTAGTTAAAATTGACAAATTCGTATTTCCCGTTGATTTTGTGATCCTAGACATGGATGAGGACAAAAATGTTCCTCTTATCCTAGGTCGACCTTTCTTAGCGACTGCTCGAGCCCTCATTGATGTTTGTACAGGCAAACTCACGCTTAGAGTAGATGAGGAGGAAGTAACTTTCGATATAGGCCAATCCATGAAACACCCTCAACATCATGATGACTCACTCTATTACGTTGATGCTTGCGATTCGATCATAAGCCGTCATTTGAAGGAAGCCCTTCAAAATGAAGCTTGCAATACTCAATTAATAGAAGTTACAATCACCGAACTCATCTGTGAAAACCAAATCATTCCAGAACCTGAAGTTGACGAAACATCAATTCATCAAGAAGCATTTGAGATCATTGAGCAAGACTTAGAACCAAAAGCCAAACCTTCTATCGAAGACCCTCCAGTCTTAGAGCTCAAAGAACTTCCATCTCATCTCGAATACGCTTTTCTTGAAAACACATCTCAACTTCCTGTCATAATCTCATCCGCCTTATCAATTGATGAGAAGAACAAGTTGCTCAATGTGCTTAAGGCACACAAACGAGCAATTGCATGGAAAATCATGGACATCAAGGGAATCAATCCATCCTTTTGCACTCATAAAATATTGATGGAGGAGAACTTCAAATCCGTCATTCAACCTCAAAGACGTTTAAACCCGAGCATGCAAGAGGTGGTGAAGAAAGAAGTAATCAAACTGCTAGATGCCGGTTTGATTTACCCTATTTCTGATTCACCTTGGGTCAGTCCCGTCCAAGTTGTTCCAAAGAAAGGAGGAATGACTGTTGTAACTAACGAGAAGAATGAGCTTATTCCCACTCGTACGGTTATAGGATGGAGAGTTTGCATAGACTATCGCAAACTCAATGACGCCACAAGGAAAGATCACTTCCCTCTTCCTTTCATCGACCAAATACTTGAGAGATTGTCTGGAAAAATGTTCTATTGTTTTCTGGATGGTTTCTCAGGTTATTTTCAAATTCCTATTGCTCCCGAAGATCAAGAAAAGACAACATTCACTTGTCCATATTGCACATTTGCTTATCGGCGAATGCCCTTTGGCTTGTGTAATGCTCCTGCTACATTTCAAAGATGCAAGGTAGCAATTTTTCATGACATGATTGAACACTCAATGGAAGTTTTCATGGATGATTTCTCCATCTTTGGAAACTCATTTGAGCAATGTCTTGAAAACTTGGAAAAGATGCTGGTTAGATGTGAAGACTCCAACCTTGTTTTAAATTGGGAAAAGTGCCACTTCATGGTTACGGAAGGAATAGTGTTAGGACACAAGATCTCTCGAGCGGGGCTTGAAGTCGACCAAGCCAAAGTCGACACTATTTCTAAACTTCCGCATCCCACAACCGTGAAAGACATCAGAAGTTTCCTAGGACATGCAGGATTCTACCGTCGTTTCATTAAAGATTTCTCAAAAATCGCTCGACTAATGACTCAACTCCTGGAGAAAGACGCGAAATTCGTATTTTCTAATGAATGCATTAGTGCATTCAAATTACTTAAGGAGAGATTGGTAACTGCTCCAATCATGGTTTCCCCAGATTGGACACTACCATTTGAGCTCATGTGCGATGCAAGCGATTTCGCGGTAGGAGCTGTATTAGGACAGAGGAAAGACAAGCAATTTCACCCAATTCATTACGCGAGCAAAACCCTAAACGACGCACAAGAAAACTACACTACCACCGAAAAAGAACTTCTTGCAGTAGTTTTCGCGTTCGATAAATTCCGCTCGTATCTCATCCTTTCAAAGACAATTGTTTACACCGATCATGCAGCCCTTCGTTATTTGTTCAACAAACAAGATGCAAAGCCGAGATTGATTCGTTGGATTCTTCTGCTTCAAGAATTTGATATCGAAATTCGTGATAAGAAAGGAGCGGAAAATCTAGCGGCTGATCATCTCTCGCGTCTTGAGGACTCAAGTCCTTCACAAACTGAGGAAACCAAAATAAACGACAATTTTCCTCACGAATTCCTTATGCACATTCAATCCTCAATCGATGAACACCCTTGGTTCGCCGATTTTGCGAATTACTTAGCAAGCGGAATCCTTCTCAAGGAATGACTTATCAGCAAAAGAAGAAGTTCTTTACTGATATCAAACATTACTATTGGGAGGATCCGTATCTGTTCAGAATCGGTGCAGACCAACTCATTCGAAGATGCGTTACGGAAGTGAAGCAGAACAAATTCTAAGGCACTGTCATGAAGGACCCATAGGAGGACACCATGGAGCAACCTTAACGCCAAGAAAGTATTCGACTCTGGATTTTACTGGCCCACAATCTTCAAAGATGCTCATAACATGGTACGCACCTGTGATGCATGTCAAAGAGCAACCAATATCTCGACACGGGATGAGATGCCTCAGAAACCAGTTCAAGTATGCGAGATATTTGATATATGGGGTATTGATTTCATGGGGCCATTCCCGGTGTCATTTGGCAATCGTTACATCTTGGTAGCAGTTGATTACGTCTCAAAATGGGCTGAAGCTCAAGCCCTGCCTACTAATGATGCCAGGAACGTTGTCAAATTCCTTAAGAAACTATTTTCTCGTTTTGGTACCCCCAAAGCTCTGATTAGTGACCGAGGAACTCATTTCTTTAACAATCAGCTTGAAAGAGAATGGCACGTTATGGAGTTCACCATCGCTTTACAACTGCTTACCATCCACAAGCGAATGGGCAAGCCGAAGTCACTAACCGAGGTATCAAACGAATCCTTGAGAAAACTGTAGGTCAAAATCACAAGGACTGGTCTATCAAGTTAGATGATGCATTATGGGCTTTTCGAACAGCCTATAAGACTCCCATCGGCACAACACCGTTTAAACTAGTTTATGGAAGTCGTGTCATCTACCTGTAGAACTAGAGCATAAGGCCTTTTGGGCACTTAAAGCAGCAAACCTGGACCAAGACCTTGCAGGAAAGAATCGATTCCTACAAATTCACGAATTAGAGGAATTGAGGGAACAAGCGTACGAAAATGCTAGGGTTTACAAAGAAAAGACAAGGAAATTCCACGACGCTCGATTAAAGAGCACAAAACAATTTCATGTGGGAGAACGTGTCTTACTGTATAACTCTCGTTTACGTTTATTTCCCGGAAAACTGAAATCACGTTGGTCTGGACCTTATACGATAAAAAACGTGTTTCAGAATGGTGCCATTGAAATTTACAACCACGCAGGTTTAAGTTTCAAAGTAAATGGTCATCGTTTGAAACCGTATAATGATGGACCAACCAAGATCTCTTCGGAGGAATTAAACCTCCACCCCAACGAAAACTAAGTGTGGGGAAGGGTCGTGCCGAAGACCCGAAACTTAAACGCGGCACCTGTACATAAAATTTTCTCACTTTTTAGAAATTTTTAGGACTTCACAAGCACAAGCACGGGGCCGTGCCCCATCAAGCACGCCCCCGTGCCTCTGACAAAATTTTCCACGATCTCCGCTGACGACTCTGGAACGTTGCAGGTCGAATTTAAGACGACTTCTGACAAGCACGGGGCCGTGCCTAGCCAAGCACGCCCCCGTGTTCACTCTTCCCGACCTGTGTATAAATACCACACTTGTTCCATTCTTTCATCACACTCATTCCTGCTCAAAAACGTAAAAAAATGAAAGAATCAAGTCACGCAAGCTCAAACTGGAATCCTGCGAAGAAACCGCGTTTCGAAACGCGAGAGCCGACGACTCAAGAGTATTTCTTCAAAATGCATGAACTGATCAAGCAATTGACAGAAATGAACCTCGTTGCTTCCCAACGCTTGGCTGAACTAATCCAAAAAGTTCAGCAGATGGGCGAGGAACTCATTTCCATTAACCAGCAGCTCGCGGAATTGAGCAACCGCACTTCTCACTATCCCATGCCAAACCTTCCACACGAAATGTGTGGAGGTTTATTTAGAAACATTTCGTGATGTGTTAAGTGCGCTGTTGCGCGTTAAAGAGTCTGGTTTTGATGTTTCAGATTCTCGGCTTTTAACGTATCGTGTAACTGTAGGATTCTAGGGAATGTAATTTTAAATTTGGCTTGTGTTATTTAACTATAGGACTATTTTTGTATCTTTTCTGATGATTTGGAAGTGATAAAACTTAACCGGGAAAATTACACAACGCGCGAAACTGAAAAACGGAACAACAAAAGACTGAAACCGAACATTTGTGCATGAACACGGCCCCGTGTTCAAAGGGGCACGCCCCTGTGTTCGACAAAAAGTGACACCACCTGCCAATTTTCAGCCTTTTGTCCTTTTCCAATCAATGTTGCATGATAAAAACCGAGCTAATGTGCCTGCAAAGTCGTATCCACTTTCAATTCTCTCTTATTTTCTATTTTTCTTTCATTTGTTCAAGTGTTCTTGCAAGAGTATTTGGCCAAGAGGTTAGCATACTAATTCCTTTGATTATGAAAGTCATTTACATGTAGTTAGGTGATTAGGTCTCTAAACAACCGAAATCCTAGCAATTATGTGTAAACACTTGTTCTTAAACATGTTATGGAATGATGAATGTTTTTAACCTACTTGTTCATGTTTATTCTTGTAGTAGATTAGTGTTAATTAGTGTGTTTAGTTAGATTAGTATGTTTAGTTGGTTAGTTAGTTGTTTTCTTTTATTATTAACAAGACTATCTTCATAACTCGTGGTGAAACCTTTGTTAATCATGTTCAAGTTACAAGAATTCTCAAGTGATGTAAAACAATATATATTTTTAGTATCTTGAATTATTAACAAATGATTAAAATGTTCAACGTATAATCTTTGATTTTTGAAGCAAGAAAATGTTAAACCCATGCTTAATCAATGATTTACAAACAAAACCACAATTGCTCGAGTCAAAATTTCATGCCCAAACATGTTAACCGCACCCCCACGTTGTACAAAGCGCACCCCCATGTTCAAAATTTTTTTTCCTTGGATGATAAATTCTTAACTAATTTTGAACATGAATTGAATCATTATGATGTTATGTCTTGAAAAACATATGATTTTCACTAACATCATGAGACTGCTTAAGAAAGTTGTTTTGTATAGATTAATTTATTTTTAAATTTCAGGATCATGGAGCATCCCTACTTACATTTTGAAGGGAACCGCGAGAGATGGTGTCATGATAGACTTCAAAGATTGCTACAAAGGGTCGAAAGATCCCACTTACAAGCAGATGAAGAAACACTAGCGGCAGTCGGACAGCTAGAAAGATATAATAATTTATTAAGTGTCCAGTGGAAACGTTTATTTTCACAAAATAGACCTTCCGTTTATGAACTGACTCTTGAATTTTTAGCAACTTTAAATTTAGCATGAAAGACTCTGATCCTTGGGATGAAAATGCAGTTTCATTCAGACTAGCTGGGAATTGGCATAAAACATCCATTGCCTTGTTCGGTTTCTATCTTGGAATATACACGGAACAAGAAATGGAGGAGGAGGCTATATCTGGAATGCCGGCGTATCATACCTTCCCGGACGAGGAAAGTAGAGACGCGGAAAGTGGTGCAATGAGGAAAGCATTTTGGGAGCGGATTGGAACCGGAGGGTTCAACTCGAGCAAAACAAAAAGCAGTCAGATACGAGACCCGCTGCTGCGATACATTCATCGGTTACTCAGCCATTCCATAACAGCTCGTGGTCAAAGCGAGGGAGTTGTTAATTTGAGGGACTTGTTTATTTTATATTGTATGGTTAATCAGTTGCCATGTAATATTGGGTATTTGTTTTGTAATCTTTTTGCCAGGAACGCGATTGCAGGTGCTCCAACACCCATGTTTGGAGGAAGCTGGATTTTGAACTTATATGAAAGCTATGTTATAACACTGAAGGAACCGAAGGAGTGATGCCAGGACTGTCAGACTTGAGCATCTGTACAAGTATGTACATGGTGACAAGTTTACCAAATGGGCAGCCGAGATTCATGGATAAGAAGGGACAAATCTGGGATCCGGCGGATCCCGAAGAAATTATCATGGACCTCGACATGCCGATACAGCCGCAAGGAGCCGGAGCTGGATCTTCAAGTTCACGAACAAGGGAATTTCCAACCATGCTAGACCTTTATGAGTCAATCCAAACCACCGAAACCCATGCAAGGCGATCATTTGAATATGCCCAACGAGCCTTCAACCGAGTCGAAAATCTGCATTCCCGAGTCGATGACTTGAGCAAAGATGTCACGTACATCAGAAACCGAATGTACCACGAGTGGGGGGATATCCCACCACAAAGCCCTTGAAAACCGTATCATTTTCGGGGCCCGGCCAGTTGTTTTGTGCCAATCTATCTTTTAATTTATGTCGTTTTGTTTTTATTTTGTGTGTTTAGGATTTTAATGCTTTCAATAAACTTGGTGACATTTCAGGTGATACCGAGGATTCTAACAACGCGAGGGCAACCAAACACAAGTGAAAAATTCATCATTTTTAGGGGATTTATTTCGTTACCCTTTCTCGATCATGAATATTTAATCACATTGGGACAATGTGAATTTTAAGTGTGGGGATGGGAGTAATGCATTTGACTTTGCTAAAAAGGTCCAAATTAAAATTTTTAAGAAAAGATCACTTACCAAATAATTTTTGTGACAAGAAACCAAAAATTTAATATAATTTTTGATAAACCAAATTATAAATATACGTTTTCGGGAAATAGAGAAGTAAATCCATGACGTCCAAATAAAAATTAAAATGTTTTTTGTGATATCCTTAAAAGCAATAATCTAGTAAAATATTTAATCATGTAAAATGAAACACTTTTACCCAATTCCATCCGTATGTGAGTTTATTTTTGAGCCTTAAACAAGCTTTTGCAAGTTGCAATTCTACTTTCATTCTGGATTTAATTGAGGGTGCCATATGATACGTGTGATTAGAACTTGCTTTGGGTATACATTTCAAGACCTTAATTAGTATTTGTTGCATAAAAATGAGTTAGGCACTAGGAAACCTTAACCATTCAAGCCCCAACCATTGTCTTTAATTTTCCTTACCCGAACGTCAACCCTAGTTAGCCCCGTTGAGCTTAAACGTTTTTATCTTTCAATCACCCGAGTCACCAAGTCACTTAACCAAAAAGCCTTCAACAAAACCCGTTTTCGTTAAAGACACGTTTTGGCTTATAAAAAAATTGGTCTTTTACCGGCAGACCTTAAAGAACTGGAATGCATTCTTTTGATTTCAATTTGCTTTGTTGCCTTCATCACGCAAAACCGGGACTTCCCCCGGAAATCCGCGAACAAATTTTCAATCTCACGTTTGACGCAAGAAAGAAATGGCGAAAAAGGAACAAGTTCCGCCATTTTGTGGGATTTCAAAAAGTGCTATAAAGAGACGGGCGAAAAGATATGAAAGATGCCCGAATTGTGGAAATTGGTCCCATAATGGAAAATGCAAAAAGAATCAAACCGAATCTCAATACGAATACACAGAATTAATCCGATTGGGTGCTATTAGGCTTCAAGCCGAACGATCCTTGAGAAAGGAAAGTTTTGTGTATCTTCGGGTAAAAGATTGCGATTCGGGAGGAGAAGCAACTAAACGGCTGAAATTGAGAAACGGTCCTCAAGAAGGTACGATTCTAGCTGAAGTATGTGTAGGGAACCTATAAGCTAGCCTGTAGGGTTGATGTAGGGACGAGTTGAAATAGTTTATGTTAGAAAAATAAGCCAAGACCGTCGTCTTTAGCAATTAGCCACTCTTTCCAAATATTCCATACCCGAGCCCGAGCCAAGTTACAACCCATCAAAGACCTAATGATTTATGCAAATAAATATCTAAGTAGGTGGAGATTTGATCCCTTAACAAGCATATGATTTCACACGTATTCATACTAGGCAATTGAGTGTATTAGTCATACTTAATCTTGATTATGACTCCATATATTTAGCCGAGTGTGAGTGCATCTTGTGAGAAGTGTGGATTTTTACATGATAATAATCTTTACTAACCAACCTATTGCTTGCTAGGATATCATTTTACATGTGCTTAGAATATTTATATTTGGATGAAAATAGTATTTACTTGCATACTTCTCGAAAGACATGTTTATAATTTGATTTATTTGGTTTTGGTGGAATTGTCATTTTAAGTGATTTTTGCTTGAGGACAAGCAAAGTTCAAGTGTGGGGATGTTTGATGTGCTCCAAATTATACATAAAAATCCTATCAAAAGCACATCAATTATTCCTTAATATCTTCCTTAAAATGATGAAAATGTACTAAAAGTGTTAAATTGTGTTTTCAGGTGTTTAAAAGGGCAAGATGGACAAAAGGAGCATATTTAACAAGAAATTGAAGCAATCCGAGCTTTGGACTCCAAGCATGGGGCCGTGCCTCATTAAGCACGCCCCCATGCCTTGCCAGAAACACACCCCCGTGCTAAATTAACACACCCCGTGCTTGGACATCTGACAGGACAAAAAGTACTGTCCCTAAAAGTAGACACGGGGCCGTGCCCCACCCCAACACGGGGCCGTGCCCCATTTAGCACGGGGCCGTGCCCGACACAACCTGCATGTACGAGCCGACCAACTTTCGTAAGCATTGTACTAGCACGGGGCCGTGCCTTTTAGCAGGCACGGGGCCGTGCTTAAACACTCCGGAAAGCCTATAAATAGAAGCCTAAGCTCACCATTTTTGGCAAGCTTTGGTGGGAGAGTTACTCTGCTGAATTCTCTCGGGAATCAAGACTTCAAGATCATTCGGAGGCTCGGGAGGTGCAAACAACACTTGGAAGAAGCTTGGGATCACCTAAACGTCATCCATTGTGGATTATCGGTTTGATTGTTCCATTTCACCGATGATCACTTATCTATCTTTTGTTATCCGTTGTTATGTTAAAGCTCATCATGAGCTAAACTCTATTTATCATCCTAATCGGATGAAACTTATGTAATTTGTGATAAACTAATGGTGTGATAAGTATTATGTTAATGTTATGGTGGTCTTGGGAAAACTATTGATGGGTAGCATCTACATTGAACGGGAAGTTATAAACATTATGGTTTGTGATTGTGATTGTCATACAAGGTTGAAAACCGTATGATTAACTTTCATTCGCGAAACCGGTCTTCATAATAAATCCATGGCTAATGAACTAGAAATGGTTATTAGAAATCATATCACTTTAACTTTCTGATCATTTGCGGGTTCCCTTTTATTAGTCGGAAACTTCAGTAATTGTTACGGTTTCTAAAATTAATGGTATGTTAGGAAGGAACCTGATCAACTCTCTTTTTAACATTAAATTATGTTTTCAGAAATCGTATGTCAAATAGGACACAAGAGATTTACCTACATTACTAGGGCTTTGATCTGAGCAGTAAAATCAGCCTGACAGGATCAAGTCACTACGGCAGCAGGATAGACGAGAAATCGCGCCGGCTCATCTTTATAAACATTAACATAATCCACATCACATCACCAATTCATCAAATTGCATAAGTGGATTCTAATTAGGATGATAACTTTTATTCCCTGATTTTAAAACCAAACGCTTCAATTCTTATTTACTTTCTTTTTATTATTGTTTATTTTTAAACCCTAAAAATCTTTCCAAAACAAAATATCACTTTCTTTAACAAAAACCAAATCTGATAGTCAAACATCAAGTTTGTTGAGTAGGGTAGGTGTGTCCACGGATTGATACTCGGTTCTTACCAACACTATTACCACACGACAGGTACACTGCCTTTTGTGTGTGTGGTTTAGTATTAGTAACAACCAATTAAAACTGAATCTGTGCAATAAATCTTTATCAAAAATATATACTATCCACAGACCCATCAACTATTAACGTTCCTCATCATCCAACTGCAGATGATTGTTGATGATGGCTGGAGTGATAAAGATTGTCTTTCCCTGCACTATAGCAGAAAGTGTCTTCTCCCCATCTATGATGACCTCTTGACAAGTCTTACAGAATTCAAGCAGATGATCCTCATAGAGAACAGGATCAATGGTTAGGGAGGTGAAGTAGTTGGATAGAGCCAGGAAATGACAAACCTCTGAGAAACTAGAATCTTTCTCAGAGTTCAACTGAGCAACCTAATTATGTTGTCTGTGATGTTGCATGAAGAAATCAAGGTAGTTTCTGTGGTTTAGGTTGGCCATTTGAGAAAGCTTAAGGGTGAAGAAATAAAGAACAAATGCAGTTTGAATTTAGGTTTTGCAAAAGTACAGAGGAAGAAGAAAGTGAAAGAGGGACGAACCGTTGGGTATATATATGAAATGGATCTCAAACAAAGTTAATGAAAGAGGATAAAATTTGAAATCCAGATGTCGGTCCCACCTCTGAAAAAGCAATCTACTTTTGCCCAAAAGTTAGTTTTCTTGGAAGTCTAAAATCTTCCAAAGGTAATTTAACTTTGAAAGTTTTGACGAAAAGCTTTTGAAGCCAAAATGGCTTCGGAAGATATTCCAAAGAGTTTAGAAAATTTTCCTTCGAAAGAGATTAAAACTTGGAAGGTTTAATAAAGCTTCCGAGAGTTAATTGCTTTCAGAAGAAAATTGTTCTTGAAAACATACAAGTACTTAAAAATAAAATTAAGCTTCGAAAGATATTTTGGAAATTTCTTCCGAAGGTAAACTTTCTTAAGTGGTTGGTTGTTTTGAAGACTTAAATTTCTTTCGAAGGTAAATTCATATCTTCCAAAGGATAAAAGATCAAAAGTTTCAAAACTCTAAGGAATGTATCTTCCAAAGGATAAAAGATCAAAAGTTTCAAAACTCTAAGGAATGCCTTCTAAAAAGATTTTTCTTTCACAGTAAACAAGGGCATATGAAGGTGATAAAAAAGACAACTTAGGACACACAAATTTTAGAAATAATATGATTAAGTTTAAGAAAAGCTACTCAAAGTTAATCATCTCAATATCTAAGACAAGATATTTAAATCTCTGTTCATCAAAAGCTTTGGTGAACAAATCAACATATTGTTCATTTATGTTAACTTTAACTAGTTTGATTAATCCCTTCTCAAACTTATCTCTAATCAGATGATACCTTTGATGTGTTTTGTCCTTGAGTGCTAGACAAGATTCTTTGTGATAGAGATAGCACTGTTGTTGTCTATGTGGATAGGAGTCTCCCTGAAGTTGAATCCATAATCTTGAATCTGATTCTGAATCCAAAGCACTTGAGCACAACAGCTTGCAGCAACAATGTATTCAGCTTCAGCAGTTGACGCAGGGACACAAGATTGCTTCTTGCATTGCCATGAGACTAAGAAACTGACATCCCCCTGATGTAGACTTTGCAATCATATTGCATCCACCATAGTCACTATCTGTATATGCATATAGATTGAAGTCAGAATTCTTTGGATACCAAAGGCCTAGTGTTGATGCACCTTTGAGATATCTTAAATTTCTCTTGACAGTGATTAGGTGTGACATCTTGGGGTTGGCTTGATATCTTGCACGAATACATGTGGCAACATGTGAATCCAAGGATAGCAATCAGGAATTATCGGTGTTAATAGGGAATCAAGTTAATGTTTGCGGAATCAACATTAACCTTGTTTAATTGTTTTAATAACTAAATATCAAATATAATGATTAATGACTATGACTAACACAATGAGAAGAACACAATTAATAAGTAAAAGAAAAGATTTGATTCATACGTATTTCATTAAATTGTTTAATGATTACAGATGAATAAATAATGAACAATAAATGCTTTGAACGTGTTGATACTAATGTGACGGCTGCTAGGGTTTATGTTTGTGTGAATTTATGTGATGTTTGGGTTTGCCGTATTGATGCTTGGTTGTTTGTGTTCATGTGTCCTCATTTGATGTGAAACCTAGGATCCATATTTATAGGCACATGTGTTTCAGTTAAGGAAACACCAAATCTCTTGGGATTCGCACAACTATCTCTTTGACTTGTTGACTTGTAACACTTGCATTATTTGAAAACAAGTGTTTGAGCTCCGCAGCTACATAGTCTTCCGTAGGTGTTTGTTCTTCCGAAGGTACTTTGTTCTTCCAAAGGTACTTGTTCTTTTGAAGGTACTGTGTCTTCCAAAGGTGTTTGCTCATACGCAGGAGTCTTCACTTAACCTCTTTGATTCTCTTGAACTTGAGCTGATTGTTCATCCGCAGAGGATCTTCAGATGATTGTTACTTGTAAGAAACATATCTACGGAAGAACAAAATATTCATCCGTAGATGTTTCTTACACTTAGTCAATTTCAGTAATTGACCAAGTATCATGTTTGTACCTACAATCATACACTGATCAACACACATATGGGTTAACCTATACACAATGCATACAACAAAATAATGAATTACAATCATTCATTATAAATATTGATTAAAGTTCTAAGCCTATACAAATTGATCTAGATCTATTGTTCCTAGATCTAACAATACTCCTACTTAGGCTTAGATACTTCTAACCAGTTCTTCAAAACTAAAAGCTCCTTCAATCTTGACACCATCTTCTTGTTGAAATAAGATACTGCATAAATCTCCATTCTGCATATCCTTTGAAGAGTCTCAAAACTTAGTCCCAAAATGTCTTCTTTTGTTGTTAGAGTTTCCACAGTACTTTGATTATGAATTATTTCAAGCTCATCTTCCTTAGTGATTCTGAGTTCTGATACTTCTTCAATGTTAACTCCTTATAAAAGCCCAACATCAAATCTTCTTCTCTTATATGCTTTTGCATGCAGTTTATCCACCACTTGTATCATGTGCACATATAAGCATTGATCATTCTGTGCTTTTTCATCTGACAGCTTTGGGAATAATTTGTTATGCAAGTATGATGTGTAGCTGGGGTGGAGCAGTTTGATCTCTACTGGGTCAAAAATTCTTATCTTTTCACCTTTCTTCCCCTCAACATTCCTCAGTAGCACCATTTCTTTTGTCTTCTCAACATATCCCCACTCAGTTATAGGAATAGTGTATTGATTTCCTGCTATGACTTTGATGGCTGCTATTTTTCTGTTAGAGTATCCAACCCTCCTTAAGAGTACATCATGAACCATAGTAGAGGAGTTGGTGTTTGATCTTCTTTCTTTTTGAAGTCTTTTCTTATGTTTAACATCTTCCATCTTAGCCTCCTTCAGTACATCATCTGTAAACCTTGTTTTCATCCTACCTACTGACACAGAAAAGTATCTTCCCCTTGGATGGATTGGATAGTTGGAGATGATTAGGCTTTGCAAGTCTTTGATGTCTCTCTCAGAAAGTCTCAATAATGCTTCTACATCATGGAAGTATTCAATTCTTCCAGATGTCCTCTTGATGATTGCACAATCCCAGTCTGGATCATATTTCCAGGCCATAATCCTGTTTTCTTCCAGAGAACTGGGAGTTATGATGTAGTCATACAACTTTATCAGGGTAGATTTTTGTTTAGTGATTTCCCTAACTGTTGTTCCTAGAGGCCATACTTTTCCATGGATAACTGCCCTAGGTCTTTGATCAATTTTTCTTTCCCTTTGTGCTGATCTTTAGATTCAACAGTTATAGGATCAGCAGGGAGTTTGCTTTGTTGCTCATAGGATGGGTTTGGAGATTCAGTTTTGAATCTCACTCCTGTTTCAAGTTGAACAACCTTTACATGCTCCATCATCCTCCTAAGCTCACCAACTTTTCTTCTGTTAAGCTCATGTGCCTTGTAGTTGTGACCCTGTAGGAAACAGATCATATTATACTTGCTGAGTTTTGATGTGTCACGGTGGCCTAGATCTTTCTTGATTTTTTGAATGGCTTGAAATGTTGTGAATGCTTCATAATCACAATTAGGAATCATGAATTTAGCCTGCTCAAACTCTTTTAACATATCTTTCATCTCACTCATGTTCATCCTTTCTATCATGTCATACGGAAAGCCATGATTTATTAGGGTCATAAACATTAAGGATTCAGGCCTTTCTTCCAGTATGTCTTTGGTAGTCAGCAATTCATCAACCTTTGATTCTTTGTCTGTTTTGGGAGATTCATCCTTTGTGAGCTCATTCCATTCAGCATCACTCTCAGCTTCATCATGAGTTACTGGCTTTAACGTGGAAACATCCACTGAAGGAGTGTGCTCTGGAGATGTACGCCTTGACCTTTTAGGTGAATCTTCAACATTGATCACCTTTTTCTTATTAGCACCTAAGTACTTCCTCTTTCTTGAGTATAGAATAAGTTGCTTAGAAGTCTGAGAAAATTCTTTTGGTATTTTTGTTGATGGAGCAGCATTTGATTCAAGAGCACAGATTTTCATCTTCAGCTCATCAATCTCTTCATCTTTGCTTTTTAACACAGCAGATTGAGTAATGAGAGAGTTGTTTGCATGTTCAATTTCCAATGCCAGCTTCTCCTTTCAGTTTTCTCATTCTTTACTGAATCTTGAAGTTCTTTAACCAGCTCATGCAATGCATCAATCACTTCATTGTTTTCTTGTATGTTCTCCCTCAATCTTTTCAGACTTGATTCTTGCTTTATCAGCTGATCATCCTTTTCTTTAATCATGCCTTTTAATTCTTGATTCTTTGCTTTCTATTGTTAGACTTGACAACAAGCTTGTGTATTCAGCAACCAGATAACTTTTGCTGACTGGGATATCATTATCACTTAGATCATCTTCATTGTATGCAATCACATCAACAGGCCTCTTCTTCTTCCTGATGTTGAGCAGCAATCTCATCATCATTCACTTCTTCAGGGGCTACACTTGCTGAGCTTGAACTGGACTCAATGGCTTGATCAGCCAGTTCTTGATGTGGTTGTTGTTGTTGCTGATGGTCAGTGACTGGAGAGACTGGTTCAGTTTCATTTGAGTGAACAGGGGATTCAGTCTTGGTTATAGACAGTTGAACTGTACTTGCTTGTAAGGCTAACTTTGTTTCCCCGGTGTTAATGCTCTCAGTGGATGGATTTTCTGGAGTTGGAGGATGTTGAAAAAGTTGTATTTGGAGTTGATTTGGTGATGGAGGGTGAATTGGAGAGATTGGTTGAGTGTTTTGGCTGGCTGGTGATTGTGGTTGGGGAGATTGAGGTTGTTGGTGAATGGGTGATTGATGAGGTGAAGGTGAGAATTCCTCAGTGTTAGCAGGTGGACTTCCTTGCTGGTCCTCCCATATCAGTTCTAGTGGGATGTTAGCATTAGCATCCATCACATGAGCAAACATTAACATTTCTTCTCCTCGATATTTCCCACTAATCTTGTTCAGTACAGATCTCCCTAGGTGTGCTTGAACAAACACATCACCATCTCTTGCAATACCAGGTAGATCAGCATTGATGATTAATTGTAAGAAATCTTGGAAACATGAACATTTTGTCATTATTCTGCACTCTAATTTGGTCACATAAATAGCTAAAGATGTACTTAGAGTAGTTATATGTTCTTCCTTCAAAGATCCCTATAATTCCAGAAGAGATGTGTCTTGAGAATCTATCCAGTCCAGATTTCCTGTTTGAGATACACTTCAGGTAAGTGTGGCACAAAAACCGGTAGGGCTTGCACAATCTCCCATTTTTGATCTCTCCTCTTTCAAAGTCACCATTATAACCCATCAGTAGAAATATCTTCTCAATGTACTCATGATCAAAGACATCTGGGTTACCTATTTCTTGTTCTCCCAACTCAGTACCCTTCTTATGGTCTAATAATCTATCCTTAATCTTTCATGCTTAATCTCAGCCATAATTACTTCACATTCTCCATCTTCCTCAATTCGAGCTGAGTTCCAGAAATCGACTATATGATCTTGATGAATCACAGGCTCTGCTGTTAAAGCATAGAAGAGCCTGGATCGTCGTAAGTATCTTATGATGTCTCTCCATCCTTCCGACACGGGGTCGTCTGGATTTAAGAACGCACACACATTGTGATCCCTTGCAAATCGATTTGACATCTGTTCATAAGAATGAAAACGATTATGTTAGAACTAGGTCATCATATTTAAGAATACGAAGAGTTTAAACGACAATGATGAATCAATCAGTTCATTGCTGATGTTTAAGATATGATTTACCTTGAGATTAAGACTCGAAATCAGTTTTAAGTTTTGTTTGATGTTTAGGATTTGAGTAATTTGAAATCAGATAAGGGAGGGATGAGGTTTTGACTAATGAACTTCTAGGTCAAAAGGTTCTGTAAAAGTGAATAATGAATTCCAACTCAAAAACATCATTTATACTCCCTTGTACACATTTATTTCATTTATTTAATGAAGTGGGACCCACTTTTCTTATTACTCATGCGGAAAATTTATTTGTTCCGCAGATTTCACATCCGTAGGTCATCTGCGGATGCCTAAACTTAAAACTGAATTTTTAAAATTGAATTAAAGTATAACTTGATTTTCCATAGGTTACTAATCTATGGAAATGAATTATACTTGT
Source organism: Flaveria ramosissima (assembly GCA_025215565.1). NCBI lineage: Eukaryota > Viridiplantae > Streptophyta > Magnoliopsida > Asterales > Asteraceae > Flaveria > Flaveria ramosissima. The sequence goes on from CM046035.1 coordinate 11,239,466, forward strand.
AAAATATTAACTCATTCGTAGGATACCAATCTACGGATAGTCATATTTTACTCCCCCTTAAGTTTCACACTGTAGCTTCTGCTGATGTTTACAATGCACTGTAGCTTCTGCTGATGCTTAAAATGTACAGTAACTCTTGCTGATGTTTAAAATGCCATGATTGAAACTTATTTTATTGTATGGTCCTAATCAACTGATAGAACCATTTACTGCTATTGGACCTTGTTGACTTTATATTCATGCCAATTGTGTACAAGAAGGTTTATATTAAAAAAAAAACTTCATGTATCCAAAAGCCAAAATAGTGCTCAGGTTCCAATTCCTTCATATTGGCAATTCATTTGTCAATTTTGTTGTTAACTTATTTTCATGATTCTACTCCCCCTAAATTTTTAATTAATGATGAATCAATGCATTTATCATAAATTTCTAAGAAAAGTATCATGAAAGACACATGTCTGACCAAACAGAAAGAAATTAAACTAAAAAAATTGAAATGAGGACTATGTACAAGCATATATACACATAGAATGGAATCATACTATAAAACTAAGCATCTTCCTGATTAATTTGTTGAAATGATACCTGATCTTAGTTCTGATTGCAAGTATGTTCGTCCACTTAAATCCATACAAGAGTATTGTATCAACTAGGCATGCTGTTTATCATGTTTTCATGTTTATTGGTGAGTAACTGTTATGGGCTTCACATTTAAATCACTTAGAGTTTATCCTCCCTTTGTGAGTCAAAACATCACTTTTTCACACTTAGAAACTATGTACTTTAAGTTATAAGTTCTATCTTGAGATGCATTGACATCTCATTAATGCATCGATGTAAAAGCTCTAGATTTAATATAAAGTTGATTACAGAGGATTCTTTTGAGAGCTCGATATGATCATCATCAGGTCACCAGGTCTTTACTTACGTAAAATAGAGGTGCCTTCAACCCAGGTCTTTGTTTACACAAAACAGAGGGAGGATGAGGATCATGATCTTTTCACCAGTTGGTTACAAATGTATACCATGGTGATCATACACCCAGGTCTTTGTTTACACAACACAGAAGGAATATGATTTGCAAAGATAGATATTCTAAAGTGTTGGTACATAGTGTGCTTAGTTGAGTGATTATGTCACATCAGAATAAGACTCACTTATTTCTGTATCCTCAAACTGAAGTTTCCCCAAACAATCACTTGCAGTATGTTTGGCATGCTCTTAATGTAGTTTCCACTCAAGATGAACCTACTCACATATCAAGTAACTTGATCAGATTTTAATGATATTTAAGAATTCAGGTAGAAGCAAAGGCATAGTGTACTATCATTTCCCACACATATGTCATGCTGAATTAAATACACATAGAAAGAAGACAATATTTTATTCTAAGCTTCAGAAGATGCTTCAGAAGTTTCTTCCGAAGTAAATTGCTTTTGGAGAATTGTACTAAGACATAATTCCTCCGAAGTATTATAAATCTTTCAAAGGATAATTTTTTTTATTATTTATTTATTACTATTTACAAGGACAAACACTGCTTTTCTTTGTTTGTTCATAATGATTAATCTAAGGTTAATCATGCCCGAGACTCAGTTAGAAAATTAAATCTAACTGAATCAAGGCTTTAGTGAATAAATCAGCTAGCTGACTTGTTGTATCCACTTTGACTAACTGAATAAATCAGCAAGCTCCTGCATTTGAGTTTTGTGCCTCTAAGCTGGAATTTGAAGTCACCTCAGAGATATCAGCTGAATTTGTTATTATTATGCTAATAGGTACTCCCATTTGCAGGATTAGTTACAACTGAGCTGAAGTTATGTAGCTTGAAGGTCTTCTCAACTCAATCTTGGGTCAGGATCACCTGTAGGTAGTATATCTGTGGAACGTGCATGCTCACAAGATTTGTGAAAAAAGTTGGTAACTAAATCAAGATCAATAGCCAATTAGAACCAAAACCATTCATACTGGGAGTGTTCTCATTGAAAGTCATATTGGCTGACTCCTCAACTACTCTGGTTCTGAGATTGTATACATTATAAGCCTTGGCTTGGAAGAGTATCCAATAAAATGTCCATCATCTGATTTCTCATCAATTTGGTAATTTGAATTTGATCTTTGTATTAGATGGTGCAAGGACATCCAAATGACCTGAGAAAACCAATGAAAAGCTTCCTCTTGTACCAAAGTTCATAAGAGTCTTACCATGTGTCTTAACTACTAAAACTCTGTTTTGCACATAGCAAGCAGTATTATCTGCCTCTGCCCAGAAGGTGATGAGCAGTTTGGAGTCAGACAACATAGTTCTTGCAGCTTAAATAAGTGTCTTATTTCTCCTATCAGCAACACCATTTTACTGAGGAGTCCTGGGAGCCTATATTGTCTTGTAATACCCTTTTCATCATAAAATGTATCAAGGATTTTTTTTTGAATGTAGTTCCTTGATCACATCTTATGGTTTTGACCTTGTGATCACATTGATTCTCAATCTTTAAGATGAAATTCTTTAAAATCTCAATGGTCTCATCCTTAGTTTTATGAAAGAAGACCCAAGTGAATCTTGTAAAGTCATCTGTGATCACCAACAATAAGAGGTCCTTCCTAGAACTCATTACACAGGTGGCGCCCAAGAGATACATATGTAGTAAGTGTAGGGAATAGTAGACGGAGTTTCTTTTCCTTTGGCTTGTGAGATACCTTATGTTACTTTCCCTTTCAGCATGCAACACAATGGTCATCACTTGTAAACTCTTTCTTTGGTATTCTAGTTACCAAATCATTCTTAATTAGTTTATTCATGGTTTTAAAGTATACATGGCACATTCTTTTATGCTAGAGGAAAGACTCATCACTATTTGCTTTAGATGAAAGCATGAATCTTCCCCTAAAGGAGATGTTTCTTGCAAATCCATCTGTACATGTTCCTTTTTCTAGGGCAGCATGCTCATGAGAAATGACCACCCCGGGCTTGAGAACAATGTACTCATGCTCAGTAAAGAGCATGTTATGACTCTGATCATAAAATAAAGATACACTCAAAAGATTGTATCCAAGATCCTTGACAAAGTTTACGTTCTCAATGCTGAGCTTACCATTTTATGACCTTACCCCTTCCTGTAATGTAACCACCAGCATCTCCTCCAAAAGCAATTGGTCCTCCATCAATGTTTTAAAATTATGGAGTAGTGACCTATTGCCTGTCATGTGCCTGGAACAACCACTATTAATGATCCATACATTTCTGTTTGTCTTGAGCTATTCCTGCACAAAAGAGATGGTTAGTTATATTTGGAAACCCAACCTCATCGGTCTTGGGCTCATCAAAAGAATTTGAGACAATGCAACAGTAATAGATCCTATAGTCATGTTTTGAGGATCATTGCTGATGTTTGATGAAAAACTTTCAGCCACTTGTCTTTCTTTGTCTTCCATACCACCTTTGAAGCTTAGACTTGACCTTCAACACTTCGGAAGTTTTGGCTGACTTTGGAAGTTTGATGACTGGCCTTCGGAAGATCTTGCTAACACTGCAGCAGATTCAGTACTTCGAAGTATTCCTTTCTTCCGAGACCAAATTTTCTTCCGAAGGCAATCTACCACTTGTCTTTATCTTCATTTTAGAGCTTCCGAAAGGAAAAGATTTTCCTTCTGAAGCTTGCTTATTCTTAGAACTCATAGAAGTCTCTTTCTTGGTCATGTGGACAGTACCTTTTGGATTGTAAAGAAAATCTTTAGCAAGATAAGAGGTACTCCACACATGACACAGTCCATTTTCTTCTTCCTAAGAGCCTTCATTTGTGAACAAGGTGAACTTGATTACTTTCCTTCTCCATCTTCATCTTTGCAGATGCTGTGGCAATTCCTTTAGGGTGAGAACTGCCTTTGAAGCTGGATGGTTCAGGTTGTGTAGCAGTGGTACACAACTGATCAGCCTTCTTCTTGTAGCTGGGATGAGTTGAACATGAACTAGAACTCCTGGTACTAGAGTTTAAGTTTGTGTCATCAGTCTTAAACATCTCAAATCCTGTAGAGATAAAAACTTGTTTCTCTTAGAATTAAAGGTGGCCTTGATCTCTTGAGCTTTCTTTGCCTTCCTTTTGCTCTTTCTAATCAGTTCTTCCTCATTGACTTGGTCATCCCAACCTTCTTACTCTCCTAAGAAGGAAAGTGACCCTTCTTAGAATGCTCTTCTTCAGTCTCTCAGAGGCATCCTTTAGTATCTCTTCTTCATCTTCTTCTTCAATTAAGGGGTCTATATGAGGGGAAGCTCATCTTCACATGTTCCACACCTAGGAGATGTTACAGACAAGATCCTAATCCCGCTTATTTTGATAAAAAACTTTTGCATGCAAGGATGAGGATATTATGTTCTTGAATGTCTCTTCTTCTGAAGAACACATTTTTCTACCCTGGCTTTGCTGATCACAAGCTCAACCTAGCATTCAGTCAACTTAGTTATGAGGTTTTTGATTGGACTCCTTTAGTAGTTGGTGTGTTCATGTTTAGAGTTGAAATGGTTTTCTCTAAGTCCTCTATCTTTAGTTTATAATCATTTTCAGCTCTTTTAAAATCAAATTTTAAGATATTTAAGGACTCAAGATCAGATCTCATCTCTAACTTGCAGGACCTGTATCTATTTACTTTAGCAATACATTCAGGTATACAAAGATGTTTCAATACATGGGCTTCATCATGGTTAGCATATAAGATGATTGTGATTCTATGCTATTTCTTTCAACCACATGGAGGGCTAAACTCAGTTGATTGCTGGGTTACTAGATGAACTTTGCATGTTCATCTCTATCTGGTATCCACTAGAATACTATACAACTCAGTCAAGTAAGAGTTTTAAGATTGTCAGTTCTCTTGATAACAACATAATAATGTTTCCATTGTCTAGGAAGAGAGGGCATGAACTTCGTTACAATGTCCCTATTTTCAAGAGTCACTCCAACATCCATTAGAGTGTCCACAATCTCAACATACCTGAAGTATTGTTGAGTCATGGTTTCACCTGCTTTAAAGGTGAAGTTCTCAAACTACTGCTTCAAGAGATCCTTCTTGTTCTCCTTGGCTTCAGTTGACCCCTCATACATCAGCTTTAGTGCATCCTATAACTGCTTATCTATTTTGCACTCCTTGAAGCCTCTGTATATGGAGTTTGGCAAAGCAGTTTGAAGGGCTGTCATGGCTTTCTGATCAATCTCTACTTTCTTCCTGTCTTCATCTGAATAATCAACCACAATCTTTGGAATCATACCACCTCCAGCAGCAGCTGAAGAAGTGCTTGGTATGTAAGGTCCTAAGACAACAGATTCCCATATCCTGGAGTCTTGTGACTTGATGAACCCTTCCATCCATTAGCACCAAGTGTCAAAGTCTTCAAGAGTGATCAGTAGGGACTTTGTGATGGTTCTAGTTTTCATATCAGATTTAGTGATAGGTGCCATTTGAGATGGTAAGTATTTTGTGTGTGTGAGGGATATTAAGATGGTGAGATCTTACAATCAAGAGCCTAGACTACTCTGATACTAATTGCAGGACCGTTTAGGAGGGTTATGGTCACTTACAACACAAGCACACAATGAGGAGACTGATATTAGAACACTTAATAGATCAAATGGGGAACTGGTACCATACTAGAATGATACTTAGAACACAAGTAAAATATGAGACAGAACCAAGAACAAACAACGCAAGTAAATAGTTTTCAAGAATGTTATATATTGCTCTCAAGTTCTTTCACGTGTTAAAGCATACAATCCTAAAGTTACAAAGACCTGGGATATTTTATACTACATCATATAGCCGGTCGTGCTTTGAAGGTCAGATGGAAACATTTGAACTAGACAACAAAATCAGATGTAAAGTCAAAAGGCAGAGGCCTTTTGACTATGACTATGACATGCCATAGCTCACATCCTAATATATTAAAAAAGGATAAAAGTACATAAGTAGAAAGCACAGACTCAAGACCTCAATGTACAGTTTACCAAAAGCATGGACCTTTTCACCAACTTGTGAAAGTTGGTGAGTCAACAGAGTTGCAGCGGAAAGTGGTTCGGTTTTATGGTAAAGTACATCATATAAAGCATGTATTCAAAAGTCTTCGGAAGATAATCTGTCTTCACTTCTTGGCTTCAGAAGACTTTGTCTTTGAAGCTTCGGAAGACTTCATTTTAAGCTTCAGAAGATGTTGGTCTTGGCTTTGGAAGACTTTACACTTAGAGTATTTTATAGTGCATGGTGTAAAACTTCCGAAGCATCTCTACTTCTGTACTTCAGTGCATGCATGCAGGAAGATTTCATATGTTTTAGGTGCATTAATCTTACATAAAACCTTACATTAGTGTTTTAGAAAACTTCATATTATATAAAATTTTATTTTTTTATTATTTCTATTTTAATAAAAAGATGTGATTTTTTAATTTACTTAATTAAATCTATTTATAAAAAGATAACTTGATTTTTAAAAATCTAGATGAGAGAGATATGTGATATGTAAATAAATATACATTTTAACAATACCAATTATTCCTCATTTGAAGCATTTTTGTTGTAAATTCATTTATTTATACACTTATTTGTGTTATATTAGAATGCTGTAGTCCCTGGGGGGTATTTGATAATTTTTTATAAACAATTTAAGAAAAGCTGAAGTTTGTGAAGAAAAGCTCCTGAATTGGGCATGTAGGGCCCCCACATGGGCATGTCCTTGTGCAGCATTATGCTGTAAAAAACTGCACCGTACACTACCCACCTCACTTATCCCACATGGCCATGTACGGAGCAGAATCGGGTTTTTAACCTCATTTCACCCCCATTTCAACATAACTTTCAAATTAACTCAAACCCTAGCCTCTCTCACCCTTTAGTTGATATTGGGTCTACTTCAAGATTTTTAAGAGATTTGAAGGCCAACATTGAAGATTTCACACTTTAAGGAGGATCTAACATCATCCACTCTATTTCACTCAAGATTGGCTTGTATTTCTCTAGATCTACTATGATTTCTTCAATGTTATTGAGTTTGGGTGTGTTTTTTGTAAGCCTCATGGGCTAAACACTTATTATCACTTAGATTAGATGAAACCTAGCATGATTTAACAACTTGTACATGATTCTTGGTGATGTTTATATTGATGCTATGATGAAGCTTGATTATTCTTCAATGTTTGTGCGTGTTTGTTCTAGTTTGATGAAATGTTCAACCTTGTGGGTATTGTAAGCATGCTATGTTGGAAAACTTCATCTTCTTACAAGACTTATGCATATAATTGCATCTTTTGTATGTAATCTTGTGACATTTGACTAGGAATGGTGAATTAAGGTTGAAGGTTTAGTAGAATTGATCAAATGTGCATCCTTATGCTTATGTTTGAGAAAACCATAGTGTATGTCATGAATCTCTCTTGTCATTGGTTATGAATTACTTTTTGATCATGGTATGAAGTTTATGAGTGGAAGAGTAATTGTGGTTTTCTCTATTTTATCCAAGTTGAGATAGTTATCATGTGTTTATTGTGTTACATTCCAAAGATTATGGAATTAGATAACCCTAACGGGAGTCTAATTCATTTAACATCAACATACTGTATCATTAGTTCCTCATGGCATAACTTTAGGTGGCTATTGTGTGTTTATCGTTCTAGCTTTCCGAATGTTTATATGTCTAGATATCCTTGACGAGGTTTAGGCTTCTTCCATGTATTATGTGTAAAAATGGTCTCATCTTAAGTTTGTACTAGTTGTTAACTCATTGGTAAGTGGAATCAAAATCCAAGTGGTATCTTTAATTGATTGTGTATCTTCATCTTTACTTTCTGTTTTGTTAGTTTAATTTGCTAATCAGTTTAGTTATTCATTTTTTCAAATCCAAACTTAATTGATCAGTTGTGTCCACGGATCGATACTCGGTTCTTGCCTAAGACTATACTACTATGCGATAGGTGCACTTGTCTATTGTGTGTAGTTGGTTTAAGAGTAATAATCGTTTCTTAAATTAAAACTCAATTGTGTGAAAAATTTCTACTAAAAATATAATATACTTTACACACATCAAGTTTTTGGCACCATTGCCAGGGACACGGTGATTTCAGGAAAAATCAAAGTTGCTACTTTAATCATTTGTGCATATTTTATTTTACATTTTTACATCTTATAACTGGTGTTTGTCTTTTTTTTATCTTTACGGTGCTTGTAGTGTGTTCTATTTTCAGGAAGCTTATGTTCGAACCTTCACCTGTCGAGGACCTGATTGAACATTATTCGAACCCGGAAAAATTACTTAGGAAAAGAATCTAAGGGCAAAATCTCTACAAATAGCTAGGGAAATCGATAGTGAAGCTACTCGTGGACAAATTACCGAGGAAACCGACACCGAAGAAGAGGACAATTCCGAGGACATAGACTCGGAAGACATAGGGAATCGAAACAATGAACAGAGAACCATCTATGATTATGCAAGACCATCGTTGGGTGGTTTGGCATCGAGCATTGTTAGACCGACGATTGAAGCCAACAACTTTGAATTCGACCGCAAATGATTCAAATGATTCAAACAATGCTCAATTCTATGGTTTATCGAATGAAGATCCGAATGCTCATATAGCGAATTTTTTGGAATTTGTGATACGTTTAAAACGAACAGGTTGTCCTATAATGAAAGCACGCTTAGGCTTTTTCCATTCTCCCTTCGTGATTGAGCAAAGGCTTGGTTAAACTCACTTCTTACTGGTTCTATAACCACTTGGGTGGATCTTGCTCAAAAATTTTTTATTTAGATATTTCCCACCATCTAAAACTCCAAGATTGACGAATAATATCACTTCTTTTATGCAGGATGAATGGGAATCACTATATGAAGCTTGGGAATGATATAAGGAGATGATGAGGAATGTCCACATCACGGGTTGGATGAGTGGATGCAAGTTACTACCTTCTACAACGGGTTGTATCCACAAGATCATCAGATAGTCGATGCCACGGCTGGAGGTTCTTTAGCCATGAAACCCCTACGGAGGGGTATGCCATACTTGAACAATTGGCAATGAACACTTATCAAGGGCCATCTTCACGAAGTAGACCATCAAGACAAGGGGTTCATCATATAGATGATTACACATCTCTAGCTGCACAAATGGAAGCAATGGCTAAAAGAATTGATCAAATGCAATTGAACCAAGTGCAACAAGTTCTCACTTGTGTGGTGATGCGTATATGAGCTCCGATTGTTAACATGGAGCTGTTTACAAAGTGAATGAACAAGTGGATTTCATGAGTAACCAATATCAACCTTAAAACAATCCTTACAGTAACACTTATAACCGAGGTTAGAAGAATCATCCTAATTTTAGTTGGAAGGCAAGAGAAGCAACCAACCTCCTGGTTTTCAACAAAGACCATCATTCCAACAAAACCAACAACCATTCCAACCACACATCATCATCATCCTCGGCCCCAAAAACAAAATCAATATCAAAATCAAGGTTCAAGTAGTGGTTCACAACCCAAGAAGAGATCAAACTTGGAAGAGATAATGGCACAATTCTTGTCCCCTGTAGAATCCCGTCATCAAAATCTAAAGCTTGTGATGATCAAGCTAAAATTTGACAACAACAATTTTAAGATGAATTAAGAAGTCAAGGTTCGGCAATTCAGGGTATTGAAAATCAAATGGGTCAAATGGCTAGTTTGCTAGCCGAGAGGAAAAAGGTAAACTCCCAAGTAACACCGAATTAAATCCATTGGCGATTGCAAAGCAATACTTTAAGGAGTAGTAAACCACTAAAGAGATCGAGACGACTTCCACATCTAAGTCGATGGTTGTAGAGGTAGAAGTTGAGGTTCAAGACGGGGTGCCAAACACTAGGCGAGACCCAGAAAGTACAGTACAAGTCAAGGAACCATTGAAAGTGTACAAGCCCACAATTCCATATCTGGGGCGTTTGAAGAAAAAAAATTTGGACCAATAATATGGTAAATTTCTTGACCTATTAAACAATTACATATAAATTTACCGTTTGTTGAAGCCTTGTCATTGTATGCCAAATTTCTCAAAGACCTTCTAACAAATAACAGAGGCTTGAGGAACTTTCACATGTGGTTTTAAATGGAGAATGCTCGGTGGTGCTTCAAAAGAAGCTATCTCAGAAAATGAAAGACCCAGGAAGTTTCACACTTCCTTGCTTGATTGGTAGTTTGACTATGAATAATGCTCTAGCCGACCTAGGTGCTAGCATCAACTTGATGCCATATTCCATGTTTGAAAGGCTAGACCTAGGAGAACCACAACCAACACGTATGAGTATTCAACTTGCCGATCGCTCGGTGAAATACCCGAGAGGTATAGTTGAGAATATGTTGGTGAGAATTTGTAAGTTTGTGTTTCCTGTGGATTTTGTAATCCTCAACATGGATGAAGACAAAAGCATACCTACTATCCTTGGTCCCCACCCCTTTTTAGCTACATCTAGAGCCTTAGTAGATGTGTTTGAAGGTAAATTGACCCTCATGTGGATGAAGAAAGGTGGTTTTTAAGATAAAGGATTCTATGTAACATTCTCAAATCTATGATGATACACTTTATTTTGTTGATACTATTGACTGCCATATGAATGATTGTGTGCAGGAAATGTTTGAACATGATGTTTTGGAACACACGGTTTTTGATAATGAAGAGCTTTATGCCGATCAAGTTAACCGGATTGGTGACGAGCTAATTCATACTTTAGTGGATGAACTATCCTCCGATGTAGAAGTTCATGAAGTTTTTGAAGTGGTTGATCGGGAGAAGCAATCAAAGAAAAGTTATCAATTGAAGAACCACCATCATTGGAACTCAAGAAACTACCCGCTCATCTTGAGTATGCTTATCTTGATAATGATTCCAAATTACCTGTTATTATTGCTTCTGATCTGAGAAGTGATGAAAAAGTCAAAGTTTTGGAAGGATTAAAAATGCACAAGAAAGCCATGGCTTGGAAGATTATTGATATAAAAGGGATCAATCCATCCTTCTGTACCCATAAAGTTATAATGGAAGATAGTTACAAACCAGTTTGTTCAACATCAACATCGCCTCAACCCAAATATGCAAGTGGTTAAAAAAGGAAGTAATCAAACTGCTTGATACAGGTTTGATTTATCCAATCTCGAATTCTGCATGGGTTAGTCTGGTACAGTTGGTACTAAAGAAAGGAGGTATGACAGTGGTGACCAATGAAAAGAATGAATTGATACTTACAAGAACCATCACGGGTTGGAGGGTTTGCATTGATTATCGCAAGCTTAACGATGCAACGAGAAAGGACCATTTCCCTCTAACTTTTATCAATCAATGTTAGAAAGCTTATCTAGGAATATGTTTTATTGCTTTCTGGATGGTTTTTGAGGTTACTTTCAAATCCCGATTGCACCCGATGATTAAGAGAAGACAACATTCACATGTCCTTATGGCACATTTGTCTATTAACGAATGCCATTTGGATTGTGTAATACTCGCGCCACATTTCAAAGGTGCATGGTGGCCATATTTTATGATATGATTGAAGACTCAATAGAAGTGTTCATGGATGAATTCACAGTTTTTGGAAGCTTTTTTGACCATTGTTTAAGCAATTTGAAGAAAAAGCTAGCTAGATGTGAAGAGTCCAACTTGGTATTGAATTGGGAGAAATGTCACTTTATAGTAAAGAAGGCATTGTGTTGGGGCATAAAATTTTCAAATGTCGGTTTAGAAGTAGATAGGACAAAAGTTGAAACAATTTCAAATTACCACCACCTACTTCTGTAAAAGCAATAAGAAGTTTTCTAGGTCATGCAAGATTTTATAGACGTTTCATTAAAGATTTTTCAAAATTGCAAGGACGATGACACAAATTCTTGAAAAAGATGTTCTGTTTGTTTTTTAATGATGAATGCTTAAATGCATTCAACTTTTTAAAAGAAAAACTGATAAACGCCCCCATAATGGTAGCTCCAGATTGGACTCTTCCATTTGAGTTGATGTGTGACGCAAGCGACTATGCAGTCGTTGAGGTTTTAGGGCAAAGAAAGGACAAGCATTTCATCCCATATACTACTACACGGCAAGACATTGAATGATGCATAAGAAAATTACACAACTACTGAAAATGAACTCCTTGTTGTAGTGTTTGCTTTTGATAAGTTTCGTTCCTATCTTATTCTATCTAAACCATAGTTTTACATTGACCATGCAGCTCTTAGATATCTATTTAGCAAGCAAGATGCACAACCACGCTTGATCGGTGGATCTTGCTTGTACAAGAATTTGATATAGAGATCTGAGACAAGAAAGAAGCTGAAAATGTAGCAGCAAATCACCTCTCACGCCTTGAGAACCCATCCATGGAAGAACTAAAGGAATCCAACATAAATGACAATTTCCCTCATTAGTTTCTTTTACAGGTTTAGGCGATTGAAGAAGAATTTCCTTGGTTCGTGGATTTTGCTAACTATGTTACAGGTGGAGTTCTTGTGAAAGGTATGACTTATCAACAGAAAAAAAGTTCATATCTGATGTTAAGTATTACTTTTGGGATGATGCATACTTGTTTCAAATTTGTGCGGACCAAGTGGTAAGAAGATGTGTGCATGGGATTGAGGCAATAAGCATACTTCGTCATTGCTATGAAGGACCAACCGGTGGCCATCATGGAGCAAATTACACTACTAAGAAAGTATTTGACTGTGGTTTTTTTATGCTTACCATATTCAAAGATGCACACATGTTGGTCAAAGCATGTGATGCTTGCAACGCGCAGGTAACATCCCCATCCTCCACCACTAGTGATCCCACCGGGTGTACTAGTTTACACTCCACATCAGCCAAACAAACATGGCGATAATGACATGGAAGACTAGACGGCAGACCTCCTATAGTTTATTTCTTTGTTTGGCTTATGAGTTGTACACTTTTGTCCTATTACAAACAAACTCTTGAACTTGCACTCTCTACTTTTGTTGTTTGTTTGTGGTGGTGACTTTTTCTTTCGTAAGCTTTATCTTGCATGGTTATTATTTTTTGTTCATACTTGTTCTTTTGTCCTTGAAGTGTGATAGTAAATCTTGGATGGAAATGTCTTGCTTGGAACGATTTTGAGGCTTTGGGGATCTTATTGGAAATTTTCGTCGTCGAATCTCATCAGGGGAGTTTTCTTTCATTCCACTTGCCCCCTTTTACAAATGCATATTTTTGGTACATTGAGGGCAATGTACAATTCAAGTGTGGGGATATTGGGGTTGTCTTTTGTTTTTATGAACTTTGTGCTTTGTCCTTCTAAAATGCTCTCATTTTTGACAATTTTTTATAATTTTCAATAAATTGCATCCATGAATATTTGTTTCAGATCCTAAAACATGATTGCTTGCATTGGCATCACAGAACTAGGAGAAATCCTGTGTTTTCGGTTAAAATGGTATGAAAAAGTTAATGATCATTGCAAGTTTAAAATATTATATTTATGTATGTGTCCAAGCCATGCATTTATCTCTCTATTTCTGTAAGCGTTTTGTGCCCTTCTCGTATATGATAACATGATTTCATTGCTTGCTTACATTTTTGTTGGTTCTGAGTGTGTCAGATTGCATCTATGTGAGAACTTGCTTAGAATATGCATTTCAAAACCATAAATTTATTTTTTGTATGAAAATGATAGAGGCATTAGGATAAACCATTTATTGTAACCTCTTTCATTTCATTATCCCTACCCTTTCATTTCCACTAGTTACCATGTTGAGCCTATCCTATCCCTGTTTTTGTGTTTTTACCCGCATATTAAAACCCACCTAGCCAAGATTGCCTTTTATATTTAAACCTTTATGTTAATTTCCAATTTTTGTTAGTTGTCTAATTTTTAATTTCTAGTTATATTGTTGAAGAATGTTTAAGTAGATTGAGAAAAATATATAATAAAAATATGAAAAAAATCGAAAAAGAAGAAAAAGAAAAAGATTATTGTATTAGTTTCATTATTTCGTATTATTAAAGGAAGTGAGCAATTTTGTGATTTAGAAAGAAGAATCATAGTATGAGCTCATTTATAATGATTTGAATTAGTTATTAATTTTCTTTTCTGTGTAATATTTGTGATTATATACATTTAGAACTTAATGAATCTGGATTTTTAACCTTTTAGCCAATTTTTCCAAAAGTCCACACCTTAAAACCCAAGCCCCGTTACAATCGTTGAAGTCCTCTTGATTCATGCATTTCTCATGTTATTTGGTGGAAGCTTGATCTCTTTGCAAGCATATTACTATGTATGTCTCGTCAATTGGCATTGAGTGATTCACTTATACACTTATACATACAAATAACCGAGTGTTGAGTGATTTTTGTGAGGGGTTTACACTCATGCATAAATAAATATCATAGGCATGTGATGCTTATCTGACTATATTTAGTTCTTTTTAGAACAAAGTGTTTAAAACACTAGGTTATATCTTATGAATGTGCTCTGCTCGATTGTTCATTGTGATTTTGGATCTTTATTTAACCAATGGATTGCTTCTCCATTTTTTTTCTTTGTCAATGGGAGCTATTTTGTTAAATTATTGTATTAGAGTTTGCTTGAGGACACTTAAATTTCAAGTGTGGGGATGTTTGATATGTAAATAAATATACATTTAATAGTACTAATCATTTGAAGCATTTTTGTTACAAATTCATTTATTTATACACTTATTTGTGTTATATTTGAATGTTGTAGTCCCCGGTGGTTATTTGATGATTTTATATGAAAAACTGAAGAAAAGTTGAAGTTTGTGAAGAAAAGCTCCTTAATTGCGCATGTAGGGCCCCTACATGGCCATGTCGCTGTGGAGCATGATGCTGTGAAAAACTGTAGCCTACACTACCCTCTCACTTATCCCACATGGCCATGTATGGAGTAGAATCGGGTTTATAACCTAATTTCACCCGCATTTCAGCATAACTTTCAAATTAACTTAAACCCTAGCCTTTCTCACCCCTTTAGGTGATTTTGGTCTACTTCAAGAGTTTTTAAGAGATTTGAAGGCCAAGAGTGAAGATTTCACACTTTCAAGGAGGATCCAACACATCCACTCCATTTCACTCAAGATTGGTTTGAATTTCTCTAGATCTACTAGATTCTTCAATGTTCTTGAGTAATGGTGTGTTTTTTGTAAGCTTCATGGGCTAAACACTTATTATCAGTTGGATTAGATGAAACCTAGCATGATTTAATAACTTGTACATGATTCTTGGTGATGTTTATGTTGATGCTATGATGAAGCTTGATTATTCTTCAATGTTTGTGTGTGTTTGTTCTAGTTTGATGAAATGTTTAACCTTGTGGGTATTGTAAGCATGCTATGTTGGAAAACTTCATTTTCTTACAAGACTTATGCATATAATTGCATCTTTTGTATGTAATCTTGTGGTATTTGACTAGGAATGGTGAATGAAGGTTGAAGGTTTAGTAGAATAGGTCAAATGTGCATCCTTATGCTTATGTTTGAGAAAACGATAGTGTACGTCATGAATCTCTCTTGTCATTGGTTATGAATTGTTTTGTAATCATGGTATGAAGTTTATGAGTGGAAGATTAATTGTAGTTTTCAATATTTTATCCAAGTTGAGGTGGTTATCATGTGTTTATGGTGTTAACTTTCCAAAGATTTGTGGAATTAGATAACCCTAACGAGTCTAATTCTTCTTTAACATCATAATTGTATCATTAGTTCATCATGACTTTAGGTGGTTATTGTGTGCTTATCGTTCTAGCTTTTCGAATGGTTATATGTCTAGATATCCTTGACGGGGTTTAGGCTACTTCCATGTATTATGTGTAAAAATGGTCTCACCTTGAGTTTGTGCTAGTTGTTAACTCATTGCTAAGTAGAATCAAAATCCAAGTGGTATCTTTAATTGATTGTGTATCTTCATCTTTACTTTCTTGTTTTTTAGTTTAATTTGCTAATCATTTTAGTTAATTCAACCTTTTCAAATCCAAACTTAATTGATCGGTTAAATAGGGATAATGATTTAGTATTGGAAGCCATTGTGTTCACGAATCGATACTCGTTTCTTGCCTAAAACTATACTACTATGCGATTGGTGCACTTGCCTATTGTGTGTAGTTGGTTTAAGAGTAATAATCATTTCTTAAATTAAAACTCAATTGTGTGAAAAATCTCTACTAAATATATATATATATATATATATACATATATATATATATATATATATATATATATATATATATATATATATATATTACTTATACTTACACACATCAAAATGTAACAATAATAACATTAATTTTTTTAAGAAAGAGAAATTAGTTTGAGTGTTTAAATTATTATAATACCATTTTGAAGGGAAAAATGATGTGACTATTTTAAAAGAATGACAAGTGACAAAAAATAAGTTAAGGGAATAATAAGTGGCAAATTTTTTTCATTAGATATAATAGATGTCTATATTCCATCTATGTTTCAAACTTCAACAAAATTATAGTCATGATATCAATTGTTTGTCAAAATTAACACTGATGATCCTTTACATAGATGGAAATTAAATTATTAATTGAATATCTGAAAATGTATTTTTTACCACTGAACAAAAAAAAATTAATAGAAAAGACTGAAATCTCATGTCGCCTACATTCTTTTTAATTAATCAATATCTGTTAATAAGATTATATATTAAGACTTATTATCTTTTTTCTTCTACATATAATAAAAGACCGAGTTTTGAAACACATGTCATGTTTTTATGTGTCTCAAAATTGTTTTCCTGTTTATCTCTGTTATCAATATATGTACTTAATAGAATCACCGTTTACTTATTTTACTCTATAATTAGATCATAGTTTATTTATTTTTCTTTGTGATCAAATTCTTGTTTCCTTATTCAAGGGGAGTTTCTTTGTTTATATTTGATTCTTTATTTTTTGTAACACCCCGACATTTCCAAGAAAATCAAGGAAGAAGAAGGTTCTCGCGTGGAAGAGAACTTCTCGCGCGATGAGTATTTTCTCGCGCGAGAATCAGGCGAGAGTTGGGGATCCTATAAATATATTAGAGGATCTGTATGACCCCTTTTCGTGCGATAACAACTACTGCTAGAGAGAGAAAGCGAGGAAGTAGAGAGAGAAAATAAAGAATTGAGGTGTCTAAGGTATGTAACATGTAATGATTCATGGAATGTATTAATGAATGATTATTGATAAATATAATGCATGAATGTGTAGTTTTTGTTCTAAAAGCTCTCGAGAAGGTTGGTTTGGTGTTAGAATCTTCAAGAGGTGAGTTTCTAGCCCATTTTTTATGCAAGTTTTACGTTTTGGGGCTATTATGCATACTAAAATGCTTGATTATGCTTGTGATGATGTTGTTTATGGTGATGAGCATGTTAGAACAGGCTTACACACAATAATTGGGTTTAGGCGAAAAATCCATAAGTTCTCGCGCGAATTAGATATTTTAGGCTTCCATGGATTTCAAATCTAGTTAAGTTCTCACGCGACAAGTATGTTCTCGCGCGACCTGTATGTTTTCGCACGACTGATGTGCTTGATGTGCAAGGGTTTGACTTTAGTAAGGTTCTTGCGTGTAGGGAGGTTCTTGCGCGAAATGATGTTGTCACCTGGGCTAATTCTCGCATGATCTACTGTGCATGTGTTATGTTATCTTACATTCTAACAATTTTCAAAAATGATAAGTTTTACGGTATGTCTTTACTTGGTATGCTATGTATACAAGTAAATAATATGTAATGAAAGTGAAAGATAATGATGAGAACAAAAAGTGACACGTAATGAATGAATGAAAGTCTTGCAAGCAAAATGAATCGAGGTGCGCAACCATGTTGTTGTTACTCAACTAAAGCGCGACTTAGCAGACCCATGAGGATGCGCTCAGGGGTATAATCCTTAAGCTTGACCGAGTGATACAAGATTCTTGTTGCTTTAACCTAGTAGTGTAGTTATCTTCATGCATAATCTATAAGGGTTTATTTATAAGCGTTCGCACTTTGTTAGCTTTATGCATAATGTTAGGGTTTAGCACATGGCATTGATCCATTATAGTGAAAGATAAGGATGAATGAATGAAAGAAATGAACGATGATGAAAGATATTGAAATGAACGTACAGAGATGTATGTATTGATGTATGCTCACGTATGAAAAAGGAAAAGGTTGTGATAAACATAAAGTAATTTATTATAAAAATAGAACTCACTTAGCATCGCTGACTATATGTGCATAATAGTTGGCAAGTAATTGATAACACTGAGGAGGTGCAGGGATGGAGATGGAAGCTACTAGGATAGTTCAAGTCTGGCATCCATATTTTTAGAAAGAAAATTCATATTTATACTATTTTTGAAATGTAAAAGAAATGACGTGATGTTTTGATACAATTATAATAGGAATGAAAGTTTTTTTTCCGCTGCAAAATGTTATAATATTAATGTTTTATGCTATGAATGATCAACTGTGGGACTTCTCGGGAACGGGGCCGTACAAGTTGGTATCAAAGACAAAGTTTTAGAGAATTGGATTAAATTATTATTTTTAAACCAAAATTAAACTAAGAATTGCATTAAATTATTATTTTTAAACCAAAATTAAACTAAGAATAGGACAAAAAGGAAAAGTGATGCCAGTCCGAGTAGCTACATGCATGTAGGTATATGTTTTATGTAATGTAATGGAAATGGACTTATGTGCATGTGTTATATGGATTATGTGCTCTTAGTAGCTTTAGACACTAATGTAATCAAGATAGGAAATTGCTTAGGGGATGAAGAGTAAAGTAAGTGGCTAATCATAACTTGCAACCATAATTAGAGACTTACTATACTTGACATAATCTGAGCTATTTACCTTGAATGATCATGTTGGTGTTTGGACCTTATAGTATTTGGAGATGGCTGGTGGAAGGTCATTAAATGCTTCTCGAGGGGGAGTTCATGGTGGACATGGTGCTAGATTGCGTGTCACAGGAGCAAGGCTAAGATTGCAGAAATGGCTCATGAGGACCCAAGCCTCATAATCATGAAGGTGGGGATGAGATTGCTAATTTGAAGGCCTCTGTAAAGGAGGCTATAGTTGATGAAATTCATCAAGTCATACAAAAGATTCTGCCGTCTGTGGTGACTGAGGTTATTAGAGCCATGAGGGAAGATGAAAGGAAGGATAAGAAACATAAAGAGAGCACTGCTAGGAGAGGGGGTGAAGGAGGATCAGAGGAGCAAAAGCAACCTAAGACTAAGATGGTTGTTTTAGTGATGATGATGAGGAGGAAGCTGTACAGGATCCTACAAATGGGTATAATTTTGGCATTTTAGAGATGGAAGCCCCTAACCTTCGATGGAAATAAATTCTACCGCTGCTCACCGATGGGTGAGAGAGATGAAGGCTATTGTGGATATCAGGGACTGCAAGGAGGATAAGAAGGTGAAGTTTGCTACCCACTCGTTTATGGATTCAGCCTTGTGCTGGTGGGATCATATGGTACACGCTAAGGGTAGTAGGGATATTTGCAAGATGAAGTGGTCGGAACTGAAGAGGCTGGTGATTAAGGAATTCTGTCCTCGCCAAGAGTTGGATAGAATTAAAAGGGAGTTTGCTACAACTAGAGGCGGGAACCATGACATACTAGCAGTACACGATCAAGTTTAACGAGATGGCAAGGCTTGTGCCAGAGCAGGTGACGCCCGTGTCATTATATATGAAGAGATACATCCAAGGTCTGCGGTGGACATCCATAGGCACATGATCGCCGCTTGGCCAGGTTTTTTTAGGTCGGTGGTTGATCTGACAGGGAGACTGTACGATGAGCGAGAAATGTTAACGGTGGTGGAGGCGTAGAAGAAGTGGAACAATGATAAGAACTGTAATGGAAAACAATATGGTGGTGGTGGTTTTAAATTTGGTGGTAAGAAGGCGAGAGTGAATAATTAGAAAGTGGTGACAGGAGGTATAAGTTAAAGGGCCTGTAAAAAGTGGGAAGAACCATGTAGGGAAATGCAAGTGGGGTCAAACTTATGCTTTAAGTTTGCGAAGGCGGATGGTGAGGGTTATAGAGTGGTGAAGTGTTACAATTGCGATGAATTGGGGCATCTAAGCGATGATTGTAAGAAGCCAAGGGCTGAGGGTTCCAGGGCTAAGAGGTGAGTCGACAAAAGAAGGAAGGGTAGTAAACTAGAGCCAGAATATCTGATGTGATAAGTTGCATGCTAAGAGTAGATAGATTGATGAGCCCTTCAATTTAGAAACTGTCATTGGTAAGTCTACCAACATAGCTGATGTGATAGAGGATTGTGATATAGAATTAAATGGCCATAGGTTCTCTACTAGGCTATTTGTGATGACGTTAGGTGGATTTGATGTAGTCATAGGGATGGATTGGTTACCGCATATGAGGCTAATATCATGTCTGGAAAGAAGATGATTTGACTGATCATGCTCGTTGGAAGTGCTGTCACGGTTTGCGGCGACAATTTTTTCGGTCCGAAGGTAATTTTGATGATTGCATCTGAGAAGTGTTTAAGGCGTGGATGTGATGCTTACCTTGCGTACATGAAATATATGGGTGCGTCGGTGCTACAAATGTCGATGTGTTGGTCATGTGTGATTTCCCTGAAATTTTTCTGAAGATCTATCAGGGGTACCACTTGACCTAGAGATTAAGTTCCAGATTGATTTGTTGCCGAGGGCTCAACCTATTACCATAAGGTGATGTATCATCTAGCTCCCTCTGAGATGAAGCAATTTATGACTCAAATGCAAAATTTGCTGGATAAGGGTATCATTCGATCGAGTATCTCTCCGTGGGTACTCCGGTCTTATTCATGATGAAGGACAGTAGTTATGAGGATGTGTATCGATTATCACGAGCTGAATAAGTTGACCGTGAAGAACCGGTACCTGTTGAGGATTGATGACTTGTTCGATCAGTTTCAAGGTGCTAGTTGGTTCTTGACGATATACCTTAGATGTGGTTACCATCAGCTGAATATGAAAGAGTAGATATCCTTAAGACAAATTTCTGCATGCGTTATCAAGTTTCTCATGATGTCTTTTAGTCTAACCAACGCGCCAGCTGATTTTTATATATCTTATGAACCGAGTGTGTCGACCGATGTTAGATAGATCAGTGAGTGTATTCATCAATGACATTTGATCTATTCAAAGAGCAAAGAAGAGCATGCTTGTCACCTCAATGATGTACACGAGACACTTAGGACGAGAAGTTGTACGCGAAGTTCATTAAGTGTGCATTTTGGCTGCAAGAGGTCCAATTTCTTGGCCATGTAATTAATCCCGAAGGAATCATGGTGGATCCTATGAAGGTCGACGTAGTGATGCAATGGAAGTCCCTAAAGATGGCATCCGAGATCTGTATATTCTTGGGTTTGGTGGCCTATTACAGGAGATTTATCCAATATTTCTCTAAGATAGCATATCCGTTGACCAAATTGACTCGTAAGATGTGAAGTTTGAATGGAGTCTAGAATAGCGGAATGCCTTTCAAGAGATAAAGACAAGGTTAATTCAAGCTTCTGTCTTGACGTTACCTAAGGGAAATGATGACCTAGTGGTTTATTTTCGGATGCTTCGTATTCAGGCTTAGGTTCCGTGTTAATGTAACGAGGGAAGGTTATAGTCTATGCGTCCAAGTAGTTGAAGATCCACGAAGTCAGTTAAAATAATCATGATTTGGAGTTGGTAGCTGTGGTATTTGCGTGGAAGATTTAGAGGCATTACTTGTATGTAAGCAAGTGCATTATCTTCGTGGATCATAAGAGCCAAAAGTAGTTCAAACAAATGGATCTTAACATGAGGCAAAGAAGGTGGTTGGTGTTGATCAAGGACTATGATTATGATATCCATTATCATTCTAGCAAGGCAAATGTAGTTGCTAACGCCCTTAGTCGGAAGGAACGGTCTGAACCAATTTGGGTGAACGCTTATCAATTGATCGTGATGGCTGATGTCATGAGACAAATCAGGGAGTTTCAATATAAGGAAATAAAGGATGAAAAGGTCAACTCTGAGCAAATGAAAGGATAGACCACATTCGGAGAGAATACCCTTGGTATTAGAACCCGATATGTGCGGATATGGATTCCTCGCTATGGAGATCTAAGGGGGAAGATTTTTGATAAAGCTCACAAAACTAGATATTCATTCATCCTGGTGCTACGAAAATGTATCATAACCTGAAGAAGGATTATTTATGGCCAGGGATGAAGCTTGATGTGGTGGAGTATGTGAGTAAAAGCCTAACTCTTTACAAGTAAAGGCCAAACACTAAAATCCATACGGGAAAATTCAACCTTTGGATATTCCTGAATGGAAATGGAAGCACATCACGATGGACTATATTATGAAGTTGCCCTTTTTGACGAGAGAATGTGATACCATTTGGGTGATTATGGACAACTTATCAAAAAGTGCCCACATTTAGCCAATCCGAGAGATGTACTCGTTGAAAAGGTTAGCGAATATGTTCATCAAGGAGATTGCAACTTGGGATGTTGTACTGGTATCCATTGTTTTTGATAGGGACACTCGATTTACATCTAAGTTCAGGAAGAAATTCCATGACGCAATGGGGCCAATGTTACACTCAATACTACTTATCACCCTCAAACGGATGGCCAGTTAGAAAGAATGATATAGACGCTGGCGGATATGCTCAAAGCATATGTTATCGATTTTAGAGGAAGTTAGGATGAATACTTACCAGTAGCTGAGTTTTCATATAATAACATTATCATGCCAGTCTTGGTATGCCTTCTTATGAGATGTTGTACGGTAGGAGGTGTAAGACCCCCCTTTACGTTGGGAGACATTGGGCAGAAGGAACTAGAGGTATTGAACTAATCGAGGCCACAACAGGAAAGTTGGACAAGATCAAAACCTTTATGAAAGCGGTGAAGGATCGGCAGAAGTTCTACACCGATAAAAAAAGAAGGCCAACCGAGTTTCAAGTTGGCGATAGGGTGATGTTGAAGGTATCTCATTGGAAAAAGATTATCAGCTTTCAAAGCAAGGAAGGTTGAGCCAAATGTATATAGGGCAATCCAAGATTGTCACAATATTAGGGGAGGTGGCCTATCGAATAGAGCTAAGTGATGAGCTAAGTGGAATACATCCGACATTTCATGTATTATACCTAAGAAATGTTTGGTTGATGAAGATGTGGAAGTGCCACTTGAGGATATCGAGGAAGATGAATGGTTGAATTACGTGGAATAGCCGGTGGCCATTCTCAATAGAAAAGGGAGGCATTGAAGAAATAAAGTGGTTCCACTTGTACGAGTACAATGGAGGCACAAGAAGGGATTCGAGTCTACATGGGAGACTAAGGAGGAGATGAGGCAGCATTATCCGGAATTATTCGAGGACTGACAGGGTTCGAGGATGAAACCTAGTAAGGGGTAGACTTGTAACACTCCACAATTTCCAAGAAAATAAAGAAATAAGAACATTCTCACCTGGAAAAAAAATTATTGCGCGAGGGGTATCCTCTTACGCAAGAACCAGGTGAAAGTTAGGGATCCTATAATACATGAGAGTACCTGTCTACCCCTTTTCGCACGAGAACTACTGCTACTAGAGAGAGAAGTCACGAAGTAGACAGAGAAAGTGAAGATTTGATCTAAGCTTGTTCTAACGTGCTCATCACTATAAACAACATCATCACAAGCCTATACACAATGCATACATCAAAATATTGAATTACATATGGGTTAACCTATACACAATGCATACATCAAAAAATATGAATTACAATCATTCATTATAAATATTGATTAAAGTTCTAAGCCTATACAAATGATCTAGATCTATTGTTCCTAGATCTAACAATACTCCTACTTAGGCTTAGATACTTCTAAACCAGTTCTTCAAAACTAAAAGCTCCTTCAATCTTGACACCATCTCTTGTTGAAATAAGATACTGCATAAATCTCCATTCTGCATATCCTTTGAAGAGTCTCAAAACTTAGTCCCAAATGTCTTCTTTTGTTGTTAGAGTTTCCATAGTACTTTGATTATGAATTATTTCAAGCTCATCTTCCTTAGTGATTCTGAGTTCTGATACTTCTTCAATGTTAAACTCCTTATAAAAGCCCAACATCAAATCTTCTTCTCTTATATGCTTTTGCATGCAGTTTATCCACCACTTGTATCATGTGCACATATAAGCATTGATCATTCTGTGCTTTTTCATCTGACAGCTTTGGAATAATTTGTTATGCAAGTATGATGTGTAGCTGGGGTGGAGCATTTGATCTCTACTGGGTCAAAAATTCTTATCTTTTCACCTTTCTTTCCCCCCTCAACATTCCTCAGTAGCACCATTTCTTTTGTCTTCTCAACATATCCCCACTCAGTTATAGGAATAGTGTATTGATTTCCTGCTATGACTTTGATGGCTGCTATTTTTCTGTTAAGTATCCAACCCTCCTTAAGAGTACATCATGAACCATAGTAGAGGAGTTGGTGTTTGATCTTCTTTCTTTTTGAAGTCTTTTCTTATGTTAACATCTTCCATCTTAGCCTCCTTCAGTACATCATCTGTAAACCTTGTTTTCATCCTACCTACTGACACAGAAAAGTATCTTCCCCTTGGATGGATTGGATAGTTGGAGATGATTAGGCTTTGCAAGTCTTTGATGTCTCTCTCAGGAAGTCTCAATAATGCTTCTACATCATGGAAGTATTCAATTCTTCCAGATGTCCTCTTGATGATTGCACAATCCCAGTCTGGATCATATTTCCAGGCCATAATCCTATTTTCTTCCAGAGAACTGGGAGTTTGATGTAGTCATACAACTTTATCAGGGTAGATTTTTGTTTAGTGATTTCCCTAACTTTGGTTCCTAGAGGCCATACTTTTCCATGGATAACTGCCCTAGGTCTTTGATCAATTTTTCTTCCCTTTGTGCTGATCTTTAGATTCAAACAGTTATAGGATCAGCAGGGAGTTTGCTTTGTTGCTCATAGGATGGGTTTGGAGATTCAGTTTTGAATCTCACTCCTGTTTCAAGTTGAACAACCTTTACATGCTCCATCATCCTCCTAAGCTCACCAACTTTTCTTCTGTTAAGCTCATGTGCCTTGTAGTTGTGACCCTGTAGGAAACAGATCATATTATACTTGCTGAGTTTTGATGTGTCACGGTGGCCTAGATCTTTCTTGATTTTTTTTGAATGGCTTGAAATGTTGTGAATGCTTCATAATCACAATTAGGAATCATGATCTAGCCTGCTCAACTCTTTTAACATATCTTTCATCTCACTCATGTTCATCCTTTCTATCATGTCATACGGAAAGCCATGATTTATTAGGGTCATAAACATTAAGGATTCAGGCCTTTCTTCCACTATGTCTTTGGTAGTCAGCAATTCATCAACCTTTGATTCTTTGTCTGTTTTGGGAGATTCATCCTTTGTGAGCTCATTCCATTCAGCATCACTCTCAGCTTCATCATGAGTTACTGGCTTAACGTGGAAACATCCACTGAAGGAGTGTGCTCTGGAGATGTACGCCTTGACCTTTTAGGTGAATCTTCAACATTGATCACCTTTTTCTTATTAGCACCTAAGTAC
This sequence comes from Flaveria ramosissima, assembly GCA_025215565.1. Classification (NCBI taxonomy): domain Eukaryota; kingdom Viridiplantae; phylum Streptophyta; class Magnoliopsida; order Asterales; family Asteraceae; genus Flaveria; species Flaveria ramosissima. The sequence goes on from CM046035.1 coordinate 11,265,083, forward strand.
TTCCTCTTTCTTGAGTATAGAATAAGTTGCTTAGAAGTCTGAGAAAATTCTTTTGGTATTTTTGTTGATGGAGCAGCATTTGATTCAAGAGCACAGATTTTCATCTTTAGCTCATTAATCTCTTCATCTTTGCTTTTTAACACAGCAGATTGAGTAATGAGAGAGTTGTTTGCATGTTCAATTTCCAATGCCAGCTTCTCCCTTTCAGTTTTCTCAATCTTTACTGAATCTTGAAGTTCTTTAACCAGCTCATGCAATGCATCAATCACTTTATTGTTTTCTTGTATGTTCTCCCTCAATCTTTTCAGACTTGATTCTTGCTTTATCAGCTGATCATCCTTTTCTTTAATCATGCCCTTTAACTCTTGATTCTTTGCTTTCTATTGTTAGACTTGACAACAAGCTTGTGTATTCAGCAACCAGATAACTTTTGCTGACTGGGATATCATTATCACTTAGATCATCTTCATTGTATGCAATCACATCAACAGGCCTCTTCTTCTTCCTGATGTTGAGCAGCAATCTCATCATCATTCACTTCTTCAGGGGCTACACTTGCTGAGCTTGAACTGGACTCAATGGCTTGATCAGCCAGCTCTTGATGTGGTTGTTGTTGTTGCTAATGGTTAGTGACTGGAGAGACTGGTTCAGTTTCATTTGAGTGAACAGGGGATTCAGTCTTGGTTATAGACAGTTGAACTGTACTTGCTTGTAAGGCTAACTTTGTTTCCCCGGAGTTAATGCTCTCAGTGGATGGATTTTCTGGAGTTGGAGGATGTTGAAAAAGTTGTATTTGGAGTTGATTTGGTGATAGAGGGTGAATTGGAGAGATTGGTTGAGTGTTTTGGCTGGCTGGTGATTGTGGTTGGGGAGATTGAGGTTGTTGGTGAATGGGTGATTGATGAGGTGAAGGTGAGAATTCCTCAGTGTTAGCAGGTGGACTTCCTTGCTGGTCCTCCCATATCAGTTCTAGTGGGATGTTAGCATTAGCATCCATCACATGAGCAAACATTAACATTCTTCTCCCCTCGATATTTCCCACTAATCTTGTTCAGTACAGATCTCCCTAGGTGTGCTTGAACAAACACATCACCATCTCTTGCAATACCAGGTAGATCAGCATTGATGATTAATTGTAAGAATCTTGGAAACATGAACATTTTGTCATTATTCTCCACTCTAATTTGGTCACATAAATAGCTAAAGATGTACTTAGAGTAGTTATATGTTCTTCCTTCAAAGATCCCTATGATTCCAGAAGAGATGTGTCTTGAGAATCTATCCAGTCCAGATTTCCTGTTTGAGATACACTTCAGGTAAGTGTGTGCACAGAAACCGGTAGGGCTTGCACAATCTCCCCCTTTTTGATCTCTCCTCTTTCAAAGTCACCATTATAACCCATCAGTAGAAATATCTCAATGTACTCATGATCAAAGACATCTGGGTGACCTATTTCTTTTCTCCTCCCAACTCAGTACCCTTCTTATGGTCTAATAATCTATCCTTAATCTTTCATGCTTAATCTCAGCCATAATTACTTCACATTCTCCATCTTCCTCAATTCGAGCTGAGTTCCAGAAATCGACTATATGATCTTGATGAATCACAGGCTCTGCTGTTAAAGCATAGAAGAGCCTGGATCGTTGTAAGTATCTTATGATGTCTCTCCATCCTTCCGACACGGGGTCGTCTGGATTTAAGAACGCACACACATTGTGATCCCTTGCAAATGATTTGACATCTGTTCATAAGAATGAAAACGATTATGTTAGAACTAGGTCATCATATTTAAGAATACGAAGAGTTTAAACGACAATGATGAATCAATCAGTTCATTGCTGATGTTTAAGATATGATTTACCTTGAGATTAAGACTCGAAATCAGTTTTAAGTTTTGTTTGATGTTTAGGATTTGAGTAATTTGAAATCAGATAAGGGAGGGATGAGGTTTTGACTAATGAACTTCTAGGTCAAAAGGTTTTGTAAAAGTGAATAATGAATTCCAACTCAAAAACATCATTTATACTCCCTTGTACACATTATTTCATTTATTTAATGAAGTGGGACCCACTTTCTTATTACTCATGCGGAAAATTTATTTGTTCCGCAGATTTCACATCCGTAGGTCATCTGCGGATGCCTAAACTTAAAAATTGAATTTTTAAAATTGAATTAAAGTATAACTTGATTTTCCATAGGTTACTAATCTATGGAAATGAATTATACTTGTAAAATATTAACTCATTCGTAGGATACCAATCTACGGATAGTCATATTTTACTCCCCCTTAAGTTTCACACTGTAGCTTCTGCTGATGTTTACAATGCACTGTAGCTTCTGCTGATGCTTAAAATGTACAGTAACTCTTGCTGATGTTTAAAATGCCATGATTGAAACTTATTTTATTGTATGGTCCTAATCAACTGATAGAACCATTTACTGCTATTGGACCTTGTTGACTTTATATTCATGCCAATTGTGTACAAGAAGGTTATATTAAAAAAAAACTTCATGTATCCAAAAGCCAAAATAGTGCTCAGGTTCCATTCCTTCATATTGGCAATTCATTTGTCAATTTTGTTGTTAACTTATTTTCATGATTCTACTCCCCTAATTTTTAATTAATGATGAATCAATGCATTATATATATTTCTAAGAAAAGTATCATGAAAGACACATGTCTGACCAAACAGAAAGAAATTAAACTAAAAAAATTGAAATGAGGACTATGTACAAGCATATATACACATAGAATGGAATCATACTATAAAACTAAGCATCTTCCTGATTATTTGTTGAAATGATACCTGATCTTAGTTCTGATTGCAAGTATGTTCGTCCACTTAAATCCATACAAGAGTATTGTATCAACTAGGCATGCTGTTTATCATGTTTTCATGTTTATTGGTGAGTAACTGTTATGGGCTTCACTTTAAATCACTTAGAGTTTATCCTCCCTTTGTGAGTCAAATCATCACTTTTCACACTTAGAAACTATGTACTTTAAGTTATAAGTTCTATCTTGAGATGCATTGACATCTCATTAATGCATTGATGTAAAAGCTCTAGATTTAATATAAATTGATTACAGAGGATTCTTTTGAGAGCTCGATATGATCATCATCAGGTCACCAGGTCTTTACTTACGTAAAATAGAGGTGCCTTCAACCCAGGTCTTTGTTTACACAAAAACAGGAAGATGAGGATCATGATCTTTTCACCAGTTGGTTACAAATGTATACCATGGTGATCATACACCCAGGTCTTTGTTTACACAACACAGAAGGAATATGATTTGCAAAGATCGATATTCTAAAGTGTTGGTACATAGTGTGCTTAGTTGAGTGATTATGTCACATCAGAATAAGACTCACTTTCTGTATCCTCAAAATGAAGTTTCCCACAAACAATCACTTTGCAGTATGTTTGGCATGCTCTTAATGTAGTTTCCACTCAAGATGAACCTACTCACATATCAAGTAACTTGATCAGATTTTAATGATATTTAAGAATTCAGGTAGAAGCAAAGGCATAGTGTACTATCATTTCCCAAACATATGTCATGCTGAATTAAAATACATAGAAAGAAAGACAATATTTTTATTCTAAGCTTCAGAAGATGCTTCAGAAGTTTCTTCCGAAGGTAAATTGCTTTTGGAAGAAAATTGTACTAAGACATAAATTTCCTCCGAAGGTAATTATAAATCTTTCAAAGGATAATTTTTTTTATTATTTATTTATTACTATTTACAAGGACAAACACATGCTTTTCTTTGTTTGTTCATAATGATTAATCTAAGTTAATCATGCCCAGAGACTCAGTTAGAAAATTAAATCTAACTGAATCAAAGGCTTTAGTGAATAAATCAGCTAGCTGACTTGTTGTATCCACTTTGACTAACTTGAATAAATCAGCAAGCTCCTGCATTTGAGTTTTGTGCCTCTAAGCTGGAATTTGAAGTCACCTCAGAGATATCAGCTGAATTTGTTATTATTATGCTAATAGGTACTCCATTTGCAGGATTAGTTACAACTGGAGCTGAAGTTATGTAGCTTGAAGGTCTTCTCAACTCAAATCTTGGGTCAGGATCACCTGTAGGTAGTATATCTGTGGAACGTGAAACATGCTCACAAGATTTGTTGAAAAAGTTGGTAACTAAATCAAGATCAAATAGCCAATTAGAACCAAAACCATTCATACTGGGAGTGTTCTCATTGAAAGTCATATTGGCTGACTCCTCAACTACTCTGGTTCTGAGATTGTATACATTATAAGCCTTGGCTTGGAAGAGTATCCAATAAAATGTCCATCATCTGATTTCTCATCAAATTTGGTAATTTGATCTTTGGTATTAAAGATGGTGCAAGGACATCCAAATGACCTGAGAAAACCAATGAAAAGCTTCCTCTTGTACCAAAGTTCATAAAGAGTCTTACCATGTGTCTTAACTACTAAAACTCTGTTTTGCACATAGCAAGCAGTATTATCTGCCTCTGCCCAGAAGGTGATGAGCAGTTTGGAGTCAGACAACATAGTTCTTGCAGCTTAAATAAGTGTCTTATTTCTCCTATCAGCAACACCATTTTACTGAGGAGTCCTGGGAGCACTATATTGTCTTGTAATACCCTTTTCATCATAAAATGTATCAAGGATTTTGTTCTTGAATGTAGTTCCTTGATCACATCTTATGGTTTTGACCTTGTGATCACATTGATTCTCAATCTTTAAGATGAAATTCTTTAAAATCTCAATGGTCTCATCCTTAGTTTTATGAAAGAAGACCCAAGTGAATCTTGTAAAGTCATCTGTGATCACCAACAATAAGAGGTCCTTCCTAGACTCATTACACAGGTGGCGCCCAAGAGATACATATGTAGTAAGTGTAGGGGAGTAGTGACGGAGTTTCTTTCCTTTGGCTTGTGAGATACCTTATGTTACTTCCCTTTCAGGCATGCAACACAATGGTCATCACTTGTAAACTCTTTCTTTGGTATTCTAGTTACCAAATCATTCTTAATTAGTTTATTCATGGTTTTAAAGTATACATGGCACATTCTTTTATGCTAGAGGAAAGACTCATCACTATTTGCTTTAGATAGAAAGCATGAATCTTCCCCTAAAGGAGATGTTTCTTGCAAATCCATCTTGTACATGTTCCTTTTTCTAGGGGCATACGCTCATGAGAAATGACCACCCCGGGCTTGAGAACAATGTACTCATGCTCAGTAAAGAGCATGTTATGACTCTGATCATAAAATAAAGATACACTCAAAAGATTGTATCCAAGATCCTTGACAAAGTTTACGTTCTCAATGCTGAGCTTACCATTTATGACCTTACCCCTTCCTGTAATGTAACCACCAGCATCTCCTCCAAAAGCAATTGGTCCTCCATCAATGTTTTAAAATTATGGAGTAGTGACCTATTGCCTGTCATGTGCCTGGAACAACCACTATTAATGATCCATACATTTCTGTTTGTCTTGAGCTATTCCTGCACAAAAGAGATGGTTAGTTATATTTGGAAACCCAACCTCATCGGTCTTGGGCTCATCAAAAGAATTTGAAGACAATGCAACAGTAATAGATCCTATAGTCATGTTTTGAGGATCATTTGCTGATGTTGATGAATAACTTTCAGCCACTTAGTCTTTCTTTGTCTTCCATACCACCTTTTGAAGCTTAGACTTGACCTTCAACACTTCGGAAGTTTTGCTGACTTTGGAAGTTTGATGACTGGCCTTCGGAAGATCTTGCTAACACTGCAGCAGGATTCAGTACTTCAGAAGTATTCCTTTCTTCCGAGACCAATTTTCTTCCGAAGGCAATCTACCACTTGTCTTTATCTTCATTTTAGAGCTTCCGAAAGGAAAAGATTTTCCTTCTGAAGCTTGCTTATTCTTAGAACTCATAGAAGTCTCTTTCTTGGTCATGTGGACAGTACCTTTTGGATTGTAAAGAAAATCTTTAGCAAGATAAGAGGTACTCCCACACATGACACAGTCCATTTTCTTCTTCCTAAGAGCCTTCATTTGTGAACAAGGTGAACTTGATTACTTTCCTTCTCCATCTTCATCTTTGCAGATGCTGTGGCAATTCCTTTAGGGTGAGAACTGCCTTTGAAGCTGGATGGTTCAGGTTGTGTAGCAGTGGTACACAACTGATCAGCCTTCTTCTTGTAGCTGGGATGAGTTGAACATGAACTAGAACTCCTGGTACTAGAGTTTAAGTTTGTTTCATCAGTCTTAAACATCTCAAATCCTGTAGAGATAAAAACTTGTTTCTCTTAGAATTAAAGGTGGCCTTGATCTCTTGAGCTTTCTTTGCCTTCCTTTTGCTCTTTCTAATCAAGTTCTTCCTCATTGACTTGGTCATCCCAACCTTCTTACTCTCCTAAGAAGGAAAGTGACCCTTCTTAGAATGCTCTTCTTCAGTCTTCTCAGAGGCATCCTTTAGTATCTCTTCTTCATCTTCTTCAATTAAGGGGTCTATGAGGGGAAGCTCATCTTCACATGTTCCACACCTAGGAGATGTTACAGACAAGATCCTAATCCCGCTTATTTTGATAAAAAACTTTTGCATTCAAGGATGAGGATATTATGTTCTTGAATGTCTCTTCTTCAGAACACATTTTTCTACCCTGGCTTTGCTGATCACAAGCTCAACCTAGCATTCAGTCAACTTAGTTATGAGGTTTTTGATTGGACTCCTTTAGTTGGTGTGTTCATGTTTAAGAGTTGAAATGGTTTTCTCTAAGTCCTCTATCTTTAGTTTATAATCATTTTCAGCTCTTTTAAAATCAAATTTTAAGATTTTAAGGACTCAAGATCAGATCTCATCTCTAACTTGCAGGACCTGTATCTATTTACTTTAGCAACATTCAGGTATACAAAGATGTTTCAATACATTGGCTTCATCATGGTTAGCATATAAGATGATGTTGTGATTCTATGCTATTTCTTTCAACCACATGGAGGGCTAAACTCAGTTGATTGCTGGAGTTACTAGATGAACTTTGCATGTTCATCTCTATCTGGTATCCACTAAGAATACTATACAACTCTGTCAGAGTAAGAGTTTTAAGATTGTCAGTTCTCTTGATAACAACATAATAATGTTTCCATTGTCTAGGAAGAGAGGGCATGAACTTCGTTACAATGTCCCTATTTTCAAGAGTCACTCCAACATCCATTAGAGTGTCCACAATCTCAACATACCTGAAGTATTGTTGAGTCATGGTTTCACCTGCTTTAAAGGTGAGTTCTCAAACTACTGCTTCAAGAGATCCTTCTTGTTCTCCTTGGCTTCAGTTGACCCCTCATACATCAGCTTTAGTGCTCCTATAACTGCTTATCTATTTTGCACTCCTTGAAGCCTCTGTATATGGAGTTTGGCAAAGCAGTTTGAAGGGCTGTCATGGCTTTCTGATCAATCTCTACTTTCCTTCCTGTCTTCATCTGAATAATCAACCACAATCTTTGGAATCATACCACCTCCAGCAGCAGCTGAAGAAGTGCTTGGTATGTAAGGTCCTAAGACAACAGATTCCCATATCCTGGAGTCTTGTGACTTGATGAACCCTTCCATCCATTAGCACCAAGTGTCAAAGTCTCAAGAGTGATCAGTAGGGACTTTGTGATGGTTCTAGTTTCATATCAGATTTAGTGATAGGTGCCATTTGAGATGTTAAGTATTTTGTGTGTGTGAGGGATATTAAGATGGTGAGATCTTACAATCAAGAGCCTAGACTACTCTGATACTAATTGCAGGACCGTTTAGGAGGGTTATGGTCACTTACACCAAGCACACAATGAGGAGACTGATATTAGAACACTTAATAGATCAAATGGGGAACTGGTACCATACTAGAATGATACTTAGAACACAAGTAAAATATGAGACAACCAAGAACAAACAACGCAAGTAAATAGTTTTCAAGAATGTTTATATTGCTCTCAAGTTCTTTCACGTGTTAAGCATACAATCCTAAAGTTACAAAGACCTGGGATATTTTACTACATCATATAGCCGGTCGTGCTTTGAAGGTCAGATGGAAACATTTGAACTAGACAACAAAATCAGATGTAAAGTCAAAGGCAGATTGCCTTTTGACTAATGACTATGACATGCCATAGCTCACATCCTAATATATTACAAAAAGGATAAAAGTACCTAAAGTAGAAAGCACAGACTCAAGATCTCAATGTACAGTTTACCAAAGCATGGACCTTTTCACCAACTTGTGAAAGTTGGTGAGTCAACAGAGTTGCAGCGGAAAGTGGTTCGGTTTATGGTAAAGTACATCATATAAAGCATGTTTCAAAAGTCTTCGAAGATAATCTGTCTTCACTTCTTGCTTCAAAGACTTTGTCTTTGAAGCTTCGGAAGACTTCATTTTAAGCTTCAGAGATGTTGGTCTTGGCTTTGGAAGACTTTACACTTGGAGTATTTTATAGTGCATGTGTAAAACTTCCGAAGCATCTCTACTTCTGTACTTCAGTGCATGCATGCAGGAAGATTTCATATGTTTTAGGTGCATTAATCTTACATAAAACCTTACATTAGTGTTTAGAAAATCATATTATATAAAATTTTATTTTTTTATTATTTCTATTTTAATCAAAAGATTATTTTAATTTACTTAATTAAATCTATTTATAAAAATAACTTGAATTTTTAAAAATCTAGATGAAGAGATATGTGATATGTAAATAAATATACATTTTAACAATACCAATTATTCCTCATTTGAAGCATTTTTGTTGTAATTCATTTATTTATACACTTATTTTGTGTTTTATTAGAATGCTGTAGTCCCTGGGGGGTATTTGATGATTTTTAATAAAATTTAAGAAAGCTGAAGTTTGTGAAGAAAAGCTCCTGAATTGGGCATGTAGGGCCCCCACATGGGCATGTCCTTGTGTGCACATTATGCGTAAAAAACTGCACCACACTACCCACCTCACTTATCCCACATGGCCATGTACGGAGCAGAATCGGGTTTTTAACCTCATTTCACCCCCATTTCAACATAACTTTCAAATTAACTCAAACCTAGCCTCTCTCACCCTTTAGTTGATATTGGGTCTACTTCAAGATTTTTAAGAGATTTGAAGGCCAACATTGAAGATTTCACACTTTAAGGAGGATCTAACATCATCCACTCTATTTCACTCAAGATTGGCTTGTATTTCTCTAGATCTACTATGATTTCTTCAATGTTATTGAGTTTTTGGGGGTTGTGTTTTTTGTACGCATCATGGGCTAAACACTTCTTATCCACTTAGATGAGATGAAACCTAGCAGGTTTAACAACTTGTACATGAATCTTGGTGATGTTTATATTTATGCTATGATGAAGCTTGATTATTCTTCAATGTTTGTGCGTGTTTGATTCTAGTTTGATGACATGTTAACCTTGTGGGTATTGAGAGCATGCTCTGTTGGAAAACTTCATCTTCTTACAAGACTTATGCATATAATTGCATCTTTTGTATGTAATCTTGTGACATTTGACTAGGAATGGTGAATTAAGGTTGAAGGTTTAGTAGAATTGATCAAATGTGCATCCTTATGCTTATGTTTGAGAAAACCATAGTGTATGTCATGAATCTCTCTTGTCATTGGTTATGAATTACTTTTTGATCATGGTATGAAGTTTATGAGTGGAAGAGTAATTGTGGTTTTCTCTATTTTATCCAAGTTGAGATAGTTATCATGTGTTTATTGTGTTAACATTCCAAAGATTATGGAATTAGATAACCCTAACGGGAGTCTAATTCATTTAACATCAACATAACTGTATCATTAGTTCCTCATGGCATAACTTTAGGTGGCTATTGTGTGTTTATCGTTCTAGCTTTCCGAATGTTTATATATCTAGATATCCTTGACGAGGGTTTAGGCTTCTTCCATGTATTATGTGTAAAAAATGGTCTCATCTTAAGTTTGTACTAGTTGTTAACTCATTGGTAAGTGGAATCAAAATCCAAGTGGTATCTTTAATTGATTGTGTATCTTCATCTTTACTTTCTTGTTTTGTTAGTTTAATTTGCTAATCAGTTTAGTTAATTCAATTTTTTCAAATCCAAACTTAATTGATCAGTTGTGTCCACGGATCGATACTCGGTTCTTGCCTAAGACTATACTACTATGCGATAGGTGCACTTGTCTATTGTGTGTAGTTGGTTTAAGAGTAATAATCGTTTCTTAAATTAAAACTCAATTGTGTGAAAAATTTCTACTAAAAATATAATATACTTTACACACATCAAGTTTTTGGCACCATTGCCAGGGACACGGTGATTTCAGGAAAAATCAAAGTTGCTACTTTAATCATTTGTGCATATTTTATTTTTACATTTTTACATCTTATAACTGGTGTTTGTCTTTTGTTTATCTTTACGGTGCTTGGTAGTGTGTTCTATTTTCAGGAAGCTTATGTTCGAACCTTCACCTGTCGAGGACCTGATTGAACATTATTCGAACCCGGAAAAATTACTTAGGAAAAGAAATCTAAGGGCAAAATCTCTACAAATAGCTAGGGAAATCGATAGTGAAGCTACTCGTGGACAAATTACCGAGGAAACCGACACCGAAGAAGAGGACAATTCCGAGGACATAGACTCGGAAGACATAGGGAATCGAAACAATGAACAGAGAACCATCTATGATTATGCAAGACCATCGTTGGGTGGTTTGGCATCGAGCATTGTTAGACCGACGATTGAAGCCAACAACTTTGAATTCGACCGCAAATGATTCAAATGATTCAAAACAATGCTCAATTCTATGGTTTATCGAATGAAGATCCGAATGCTCATATAGCGAATTTTTTGGAAATTTGTGATACGTTTAAAACGAACAGGTTGTCCTATAATGAAAGCACGCTTAGGCTTTTTCCATTCTCCCTTCGTGATTGAGCAAAGGCTTGGTTAAACTCACTTCTTACTGGTTCTATAACCACTTGGGTGGATCTTGCTCAAAAATTTTTTATTTAGATATTTTCCACCATCTAAAACTCCAAGATTGACGAATAATATCACTTCTTTTATGCAGGATGAATGGGAATCACTATATGAAGCTTGGGAATGATATAAGGAGATGATGAGGAAATGTCCACATCACGGGTTGGATGAGTGGATGCAAGTTACTACCTTCTACAACGGGTTGTATCCACAAGATCATCAGATAGTCGATGCCACGGCTGGAGGTTCTTTAGCCATGAAAACCCCTACGGAGGGGTATGCCATACTTGAACAATTGGCAATGAACACTTATCAAGGGCCATCTTCACGAAGTAGACCATCAAGACAAGGGGTTCATCATATAGATGATTACACATCTCTAGCTGCACAAATGGAAGCAATGGCTAAAAGAATTGATCAAATGCAATTGAACCAAGTGCAAACAAGTTCTCACTTGTGTGGTGATGCGTATATGAGCTCCGATTGTTAACATGGAGCTGTTTACAAAGTGAATGAACAAGTGGATTTCATGAGTAACCAATATCAACCTTAAAACAATCCTTACAGTAACACTTATAACCGAGGTTAGAAGAATCATCCTAATTTTAGTTGGAAGGCAAGAGGAAGCAACCAACCTCCTGGTTTTCAACAAAGACCATCATTCCAACAAAACCAACAACCATTCCAACCACAACATCAAGATCATCCTCGGCCCCAAAAACAAAATCAATATCAAAATCAAGGTTCAAGTAGTGGTTCACAACCCAAGAAGAGATCAAACTTGGAAGAGATAATGGCACAATTCTTGTCCCCTGTAGAATCCCGTCATCAAAAATCTAAAGCTTGTGATGATCAAGCTAAAATTTGACAACAACAATTTTAAGATGAATTAAGAAGTCAAGGTTCGGCAATTCAGGGTATTGAAAATCAAATGGGTCAAATGGCTAGTTTGCTAGCCGAGAGGGAAAAAGGTAAACTCCCAAGTAACACCGAATTAAATCCATTGGCGATTGCAAAGCAATAACTTTAAGGAGTAGTAAAACCACTAAAGAGATCGAGACGACTTCCACATCTAAGTCGATGGTTGTAGAGGTAGAAGTTGAGGTTCAAGACGGGGTGCCAAACACTAGGCGAGACCCAGAAAGTACAGTACAAGTCAAGGAACCATTGAAAGTGTACAAGCCCACAATTCCATATCTGGGGCGTTTGAAGAAAAAAAATTGGACCAATAATATGGTAAATTTCTTGACCTATTTAAACAATTACATATAAATTTACCGTTTGTTGAAGCCTTGTCACAAATGCCCTTGTATGCCAAATTTCTCAAAGACCTTCTAACAAACAAACAGAAGCTTGAGGAACTTTCACATGTGGTTTTAAATGGAGAATGCTCGGTGGTGCTTCAAAAGAAGCTACCTCAGAAAATGAAAGACCCGGGAAGTTTCACACTTCCTTGCTTGATTGGTAGTTTGACTATGAATAATGCTCTAGCCGACCTAGGTGCTAGCATCAACTTGATGCCATATTCCATGTTTGAAAGGCTAGACCTAGGAGAACCACAACCAACACGTATGAGTATTCAACTTGCCGATCGCTCGGTGAAATACCCGAGAGGTATAGTTGAGAATATGTTGGTGAGAATTCGTAAGTTTGTGTTTCCTGTGGATTTTGTAATCCTCGACATGGATGAAGACAAAAACATACCTCTTATCCTTGGTCACCCCTTTTTAGCTACATCTAGAGCCTTAGTAGATGTGTTTGAAGGTAAATTGACCCTTCATGTGGATGAAGAAAAGGTGGTTTTTAAGATAAAGGATTCTATGTAACATTCTCAAATCTATGATGATACACTTTATTTTGTTGATACTATTGATTGCCATATGGATGATTGATGCAGGAAATGTTTGAACATGATGTTTTGGAAACACGGTTGTTTGATAATGAAGAGCTTGATGCCGATCAAGTTAATCGGATTGGTGACGAGCTAACTCATACTTTAGTGGATGAACCATCCTCCGATGTAGAAGTTCATGAAGTTTTTGAAGTGGTTGATCGGGAGAAGCAATCAAAAGAAAAGTTATCAATTGAAGAACCACCATCATTGGAACTCAAGAAACTACCCGCTCATCTTGAGTATGCTTATCTTGATAATGATTCCAAATTACCTGTTATTATTGCTTCTGATTTGACAGGTGATGAAAAAGTCAAACTTTTGGAAGTATTAAAATGCACAAGAAAGCCATGGCTTGGAAGATTATTGATATAAAAGGGATCAATCCATCCTTCTGTACCCATAAAGTTATAATGGAAGATAGTTACAAACCAGTTGTTCAACATCAACGTCGCCTCAACCCAAATATGCAAGTGGTTAAAAAAGGAAGTAATCAAACTGCTTGATACAGGTTTGATTTATCCAATCTCGAATTCTGCATGGGTTAGTCTGGTACAGTTGGTACTAAAGAAAGGAGGTATGACAGTGGTGACCAATGAAAAGAATGAATTGATACTTACAAGAACCATCACGGGTTGGAGGGTTTGCATTGATTATCGCAAGCTTAACGATGCAACGAGAAAGGACCATTTCCCTCTAACTTTTATCAATCAAATGTTAGAAAGCTTATCTAGGAATATGTTTTATTGCTTTCTGGATGGTTTTTGAGGTTACTTTCAAATCCCGATTGCACCCGATGATTAAGAGAAGACAACATTCACATGTCCTTATGGCACATTTGCTTATCAACGAATGCCATTTGGATTATGTAATACTCGCGCCACATTTCAAAGGTGCATGGTGGCCATATTTCATGATATGATTGAAGACTCAATAGAAGTGTTCATGGATGAATTCACAGTTTTTGGAAGCTCTTTTGACCATTGTTTAAGCAATTTGAAGAAAATGCTAGCTAGATGTGAAGAGTCCAACTTGGTATTGAATTGGGAGAAATGTCACTTTATGGTAAAAGAAGGCATTGTGTTGGGGCATAAAATTTCAAATGTCGGTTTAGAAGTAGATAGGGCAAAAGTTGAAACAATTTCAAAATTACCACCACCTACTTCTGTAAAAGCAATAAGAAGTTTTCTAGGTCATGCAAGATTTTATAGACGTTTCATTAAAGATTTTTCAAAAATTGCAAGGCCGATGACACAACTTCTTGAAAAAGATGTTCTGTTTGTTTTTAATGAGGAATGCTTAAATGCATTCAACTTTTTAAAAGAAAAACTGATAAACGCCCCCATAATGGTAGCTCCCGATTGGACTCTTCCATTTGAGTTGATGTGTGACGCAAGCGACTATGCAGTCGGTGCGGTTTTAGGGCAAAGAAAGGACAAGCATTTTCATCCCATATACTACGCAAGCAAGACATTGAATGATGCATAAGAAAATTACACAACCACTGAAAATGAACTCCTTGTTGTAGTGTTTGCTTTTGATAAGTTTCGTTCCTATCTTATTCTATCTAAAACCATTGTTTACATTGACCATGCAGCTCTTAGATATCTATTTAGCAAGCAAGATGCACAACCACGCTTGATCAGGTGGATCTTGCTTGTACAAGAATTTGATATAGAGATCTGAGACAAGAAAGGAGCTGAAAATGTAGCAGCAAATCACCTCTCACGCCTTGAGAACCCATCCATGGAAGAACTAAAGGAATCCAACATAAATGACAATTTCCCTCATTAGTTTCTTTTACAGGTTTAGGCGATTGAAGAAGAATTTCCTTGGTTCGTGGATTTTGCTAACTATGTTACAGGTGGAGTTCTTGTGAAAGGTATGACTTATCAACAGAAAAAAAGTTCATATCTGATGTTAAGTATTACTTTTGGGATGATGCATACTTGTTTCAAATTTGTGCGGACCAAGTGGTAAGAAGATGTGTGCATGGGATTGAGGCAATAAGCATACTTCGTCATTGCTATGAAGGACCAACCGGTGGCCATCATGGAGCAAATTACACTACTAAGAAAGTATTTGACTGTGGTTTTTTTATGCTTACCATATTCAAAGATGCACACATGTTGGTCAAAGCATGTGATGCTTGCAAACGCGCAGGTAACATCCCCATCCTCCACCACTAGTGATCCCACCGGGTGTACTAGTTTACACTCCACATCAGCCAAACAAACATGGCGATAATGACATGGAAGACTAGACGGCAGACCTCCTATAGTTTATTTCTTTTGTTTGGCTTATGAGTTGTACACTTTTGTCCTATTATGTACAAACTCTTGAACTTGCACTCTCTACTTTTGTTGTTTGTTTGTGGTGGTGACTTTTTCTTTCGTAAGCTTTATCTTGCATGGTTATTATCTTTTTGTTCATACTTGTTCTTTTGTCCTTGAAGTGTGATAGTAAATCTTGGATGGAAATGTCTCGCTTGGAACGATTTTGAGGCTTTGGGGAGCTTATTGGAAATTTTCATCGAATCTCATCAGGGGAGTTTTCTTTCGTTCCACTTGCCCCCTTATGCAAATGCATATTTTTGGTACATTGAGGGCAATGTACAATTCAAGTGTGGGGATATTGGGGTTCTCTTTTGTTTTTATGAACTTTGTGCTTTGTCCTTCTAAAATGCTCTCATTTTTGACAATTTTTTTATAATTTTCAATAAATTGCATCCATGAATATTTGTTTTAGATCCTAAAACATGATTGCTTGCATTGGCATCACAGAACTAGGAGAAATCCTGTGTTTTCGGTTAAAATGGTATGAAAAAGTCAATGAGCATTGCAAGTTTAAAATATTATATTTATGTATGTGTCCAAGCCATGCATTTATCTCTCTATTTCTGTAAGCGTTTTGTGCCCTTCTCGTATATGATAACATGATTTCATTGCTTGCTTACATTTTTGTTGGTTCTGAGTGTGTCAGATTTGCATCTATGTGAGAACTTGCTTAGAATATGCATTTCAAAACCATAAATTTATTTTTTGTATGAAAATGATAGAGGCATTAGGATAAACCATTTATTGTAACCTCTTTCATTTCATTATCCCTACCCTTTCATTTCCACTAGTTACCATGTTGAGCCTATCCCTGTTTTTGTGTTTTTACCCGCATATTAAACCCACCTAGCCAAGATTGCCTTTTATATTTAAACCTTTATGTTAATTTCCAATTTTTGTTAGTTGTCTAATTTTTAATTTCTAGTTATATTGTTGAAGAATGTTTAAGTAGATTGAGAAAAAAATATATAATAAAAATATGAAAAAAATCGAAAAAGAAGAAAAAGAAAAAGATTATTGTATTAGTTTCATTATTTCGTATTATTAAAGGAAGTGAGCAATTTTGTGATTTAGAAAGAAGAATCATAGTATGAGCTCATTTATAATGATTTGAATTAGTTATTAATTTTCTTTTCTGTGTAATATTTGTGATTATATACATTTAGAACTTAATGAATCTGGATTTTTAACCTTTTAGCCAATTTTTTCCAAAAGTCCACACCTTAAAACCCAAGCCCCGTTACAATCGTTGAAGTCCTCTTGATTCATGCATTTCTCATGTTATTTGGTGGAAGCTTGATCTCTTTGCAAGCATATTACTATGTATGTCTCGTCAATTGGCATTGAGTGATTCACTTATACACTTATACATACAAATAACCGAGTGTTGAGTGATTTTTGTGAGGGGTTTACACTCATGCATAAATAAATATCATAGGCATGTGATGCTTATCTGACTATATTTAGTTCTTTTTAGAGAACAAAGTGTTTAAAACACTAGGTTATATCTTATGAATGTGCTCTGCTCGATTGTTCATTGTGATTTTGGATCTTTATTTAACCAATGGATTGCTTCTCCATTTTTTTTCTTTTGTCAATGGGAGCTATTTTGTTAAATTATTGTATTAGAGTTTGCTTGAGGACACTTAAATTTCAAGTGTGGGGATGTTTGATATGTAAATAAATATACATTTTAATAGTACTAATCATTTGAAGCATTTTTGTTACAAATTCATTTATTTATACACTTATTTGTGTTATATTTGAATGTTGTAGTCCCCGGTGGTTATTTGATGATTTTTATATGAAAAACTGAAGAAAAGTTGAAGTTTGTGAAGAAAAGCTCCTTAATTGCGCATGTAGGGCCCCTACATGGCCATGTCGCTGTGGAGCATGATGCTGTGAAAAACTGTAGCCTACACTACCCTCTCACTTATCCCACATGGCCATGTATGGAGTAGAATCGGGTTTATAACCTAATTTCACCCGCATTTCAGCATAACTTTCAAATTAACTTAAACCCTAGCCTTTCTCACCCCTTTAGGTGATTTTGGGTCTACTTCAAGAGTTTTTAAGAGATTTGAAGGCCAAGAGTGAAGATTTCACACTTTCAAGGAGGATCCAACAACATCCACTCCATTTCACTCAAGATTGGTTTGAATTTCTCTAGATCTACTATGAGTTCTTCAATGTTCTTGAGTAATGGTGTGTTTTTTGTAAGCTTCATGGGCTAAACACTTATTATCAGTTGGATTAGATGAAACCTAGCATGATTTAATAACTTGTACATGATTCTTGGTGATGTTTATGTTGATGCTATGATGAAGCTTGATTATTCTTCAATGTTTGTGTGTGTTTGTTCTAGTTTGATGAAATGTTTAACCTTGTGGGTATTGTAAGCATGCTATGTTGGAAAACTTCATTTTCTTACAAGACTTATGCATATAATTGCATCTTTTGTATGTAATCTTGTGGTATTTGACTAGGAATGGTGAATGAAGGTTGAAGGTTTAGTAGAATAGGTCAAATGTGCATCCTTATGCTTATGTTTGAGAAAACGATAGTGTACGTCATGAATCTCTCTTGTCATTGGTTATGAATTGTTTTGTAATCATGGTATGAAGTTTATGAGTGGAAGATTAATTGTAGTTTTCAATATTTTATCCAAGTTGAGGTGGTTATCATGTGTTTATGGTGTTAACTTTCCAAAGATTTGTGGAATTAGATAACCCTAACGAGTCTAATTCTTCTTTAACATCAACATAATTGTATCATTAGTTCATCATGACTTTAGGTGGTTATTGTGTGCTTATCGTTCTAGCTTTTCGAATGGTTATATGTCTAGATATCCTTGACGGGGTTTAGGCTACTTCCATGTATTATGTGTAAAAAATGGTCTCACCTTGAGTTTGTGCTAGTTGTTAACTCATTGCTAAGTGGAATCAAAATCCAAGTGGTATCTTTAATTGATTGTGTATCTTCATCTTTACTTTCTTGTTTTTAGTTTAATTTGCTAATCATTTTAGTTAATTCAACCTTTTCAAATCCAAACTTAATTGATCGGTTAAATAGGGATAATGATTTAGTATTGGAAGCCATTGTGTTCACGAATCGATACTCGTTTCTTGCCTAAAACTATACTACTATGCGATTGGTGCACTTGCCTATTGTGTGTAGTTGGTTTAAGAGTATATATATTTCTTAATATAAAATATATATATGTGAAAAATATATATATATAATATATATATATATATATATATATATATATATATATATATATATAATATATATATATATATATATATATATACTTATACTTTACACACATCAAAATGTAACAATTAATAACATTAATTTTTTTAAGAAAGAGAAATTAGTTTGAGTGTTTAAATTATTATAATACCATTTTGAAGGGAAAAATGATGTGACTATTTTAAAAGAATGACAAGTGACAAAAAAATAAGTTAAGGGAATAATAAGTGGCAAAAATTTTTTTCATTAGATATAATAGATGTCTATATTCCATCTATGTTTCAAACTTCAACAAAATTATAGTCATGATATCAATTGTTTGTCAAAATATAACACTGATGATCCTTTACATAGATGGAAATTAAATTATTAATTGAATATCTGAAAATGTATTTTTTACCACTGAACAAAAAAAAATTAATAGAAAAGACTGAAATCTCATGTCGCCTACATTCTTTTTAATTAATCAATATCTGTTAATAAGATTATATATTAAGACTTATTATCTTTTTTCTTCTACATATAATAAAAGACCGAGTTTTGAAACACATGTCATGTTTTTATGTGTCTCAAAATTGTTTTCCTGTTTATCTCTGTTATCAATATATGTACTTAATAGAATCACCGTTTACTTATTTTACTCTATAATTAGATCATAGTTTATTTATTTTTCTTTGTGATCAAATTCTTGTTTCCTTATTCAAGGGGAGTTTCTTTGTTTATATTTTGATTCTTTATTTTTTGTAACACCCCGACATTTCCAAGAAAATCAAGGAAGAAGAAGGTTCTCGCGTGGAAGAGAACTTCTCGCGCGATGAGTATTTTCTCGCGCGAGAATCAGGCGAGAGTTGGGGATCCTATAAATATATTAGAGGATCTGTATGACCCCTTTTCGTGCGATAACAACTACTGCTAGAGAGAGAAAGCGAGGAAGTAGAGAGAGAAAATAAAGAATTGAGGTGTCTAAGGTATGTAACATGTAATGATTCATGGAATGTATTAATGAATGATTATTGATAAATATAATGCATGAATGTGTAGTTATTGTTCTAAAAGCTCTCGAGAAGGTTGGTTTGGTGTTAGAATCTTCAAGAGGTGAGTTTCTAGCCCATTTTTTATGCAAGTTTTACGTTTTGGGGCTATTATGCATACTAAAATGCTTGATTATGCTTGTGATGATGTTGTTTATGGTGATGAGCATGTTAGAACAGGCTTACACACAATAATTTGGGTTTAGGCGAAAAATCCATAAGTTCTCGCGCGAATTAGATATTTTAGGCTTCCATGGATTTCAAATCTAGTTAAGTTCTCACGCGACAAGTATGTTCTCGCGCGACCTGTATGTTTTCGCACGACTGATGTGCTTGATGTGCAAGGGTTTGACTTTAGTAAGGTTCTTGCGTGTAGGGAGGTTCTTGCGCGAAATGATGTTGTCACCTGGGCTAATTCTCGCATGATCTACTGTGCATGTGTTATGTTATCTTACGTTCTAACAATTTTCAAAAATGATAAAGTTTTACGGTATGTCTTTACTTGGTATGCTATGTATACAAGTAAAATAATATGTAATGAAAGTGAAAGATAATGATGAGAACAAAAAGTGACACGTAATGAATGAATGAAAGTCTTGCAAGCAAAATGAATCGAGGTGCGCAACCATGTTGTTGTTAACTCAACTAAAGCGCGACTTAGCAGACCCATGAGGATGCGCTTCAGGGGTATAATCCTTAAGCTTGACCGAGTGATACAAGATTCTTGTTGCTTTAACCTAGTAGTGTAGTTATCTTCATGCATAATCTATAAGGGTTTATTTATAAGCGTTCGCACTTTGTTAGCTTTATGCATAATGTTAGGGTTTAGCACATGGCATTGATCCATTATAGTGAAAGATAAGGATGAATGAATGAAAGAAATGAACGATGATGAAAGATATTGAAATGAACGTACAGAGATGTATGTATTGATGTATGCTCACGTATGAAAAAGGAAAAGGTTGTGATAAACATAAAGTAATTTATTATAAAAATAGAACTCACTTAGCATCGCTGACTATATGTGCATAATAGTTGGCAAGTAATTGATAACACTGAGGAGGTGCAGGGATGGAGATGGAAGCTACTAGGATAGTTCAAGTCTGGCATCCATATTTTTAGAAAGAAAATTCATATTTATACTATTTTTGAAATGTAAAAGAAATGACGTGATGTTTTGATACAATTATAATAGGAATGAAAGTTTTTTTTCCGCTGCAAAATGTTATAATATTAATGTTTTATGCTATGAATGATCAACTGTGGGACTTCTCGGGAACGGGGCCGTACAAGTTGGTATCAAAGACAAAGTTTTAGAGAATTGGATTAAATTATTATTTTTAAACCAAAATTAAACTAAGAATTGCATTAAATTATAATTTTTAAACCAAAATTAAACTAATAGGACAAAAAGGAAAAGTGATGCCAGTCCGAGTAGCTACATGCATGTAGGTATATGTTTTATGTAATGTAATGGAAATGGACTTATGTGCATGTGTTATATGGATTATGTGCTCTTAGTAGCTTTAGACACTAATGTAATCAAGATAGGAAATTGCTTAGGGGATGAAGAGTAAAGTAAGTGGCTAATCATAACTTGCAACCATAATTAGAGACTTACTATACTTGACATAATCTGAGCTATTACCTTGAATGATCATGTTGGTGTTTGGACCTTATAGTATTTAGGAGATGGCTGGTGGAAGGTCATTAAATGCTTCTCGAGGGGGAGTTCATGGTGGACATGGTGCTAGATTGCGTGTCACCAGGAGCAAGGCTAAGATTGCAGAAATGGCTCATGAGGAACCCAAGCCTCATAATCATGAAGGTGGGGATGAGATTGCTAATTTGAAGGCCTCTGTAAAGGAGGCTATAGTTGATGAAATTCATCAAGTCATACAAAAGATTCTGCCGTCTGTGGTGACTGAGGTTATTAGAGCCATGAGGGAAGATGAAAGGAAGGATAAGAAACATAAAGAGAGCACTGCTAGGAGAGGGGGTGAAGGAGGATCAGAGGAGCAAAAGCAACCTAAGACTAAGATGGTTGTTTTTAGTGATGATGATGAGGAGGAAGCTGTACAGGATCCTACAAATGGGTATAATTTTGGGCATTTTAGAGATGGAAGCCCCTAACCTTCGATGGAAATAAAATTCTACCGCTGCTCACCGATGGGTGAGAGAGATGAAGGCTATTGTGGATATCAGGGACTGCAAGGAGGATAAGAAGGTGAAGTTTGCTACCCACTCGTTTATGGATTCAGCCTTGTGCTGGTGGGATCATATGGTACACGCTAAGGGTAGTAGGGATATTTGCAAGATGAAGTGGTCGGAACTGAAGAGGCTGGTGATTAAGGAATTCTGTCCTCGCCAAGAGTTGGATAGAATTAAAAGGGAGTTGCTACAACTAGAGGCGGGAACCATGACATACTAGCAGTACACGATCAAGTTTAACGAGATGGCAAGGCTTGTGCCAGAGCAGGTGACGCCCGTGTCATTATATATGAAGAGATACATCCAAGGTCTGCGGTGGACATCCATAGGCACATGATCGCCGCTTGGCCAGGTTTTTTAGGTCGGTGGTTGATCTGACAGGGAGACTGTACGATGAGCGAGAAATGTTAACGGTGGTGGAGGCGTAGAAGAAGTGGAACAATGATAAGAACTGTAATGGAAAACAATATGGTGGTGGTGGTTTTAAATTTGGTGGTAAGAAGGCGAGAGTGAATAATTAGAAAGTGGTGACAGGAGGTATAAGTTAAAGGGCCTGTAAAAAGTGTGGGAAGAACCATGTAGGGAAATGCAAGTGGGGTCAAACTTATGCTTTAAGTTTGCGAAGGCGGATGGTGAGGGTTATAGAGTGGTGAAGTGTTACAATTGCGATGAATTGGGGCATCTAAGCGATGATTGTAAGAAGCCAAGGGCTGAGGGTTCCAGGGCTAAGAGGTGAGTCGACAAAAGAAAGGAAGGGTAGTAAACTAGAGCCAGAATATCTGATGTGATAAGTTGCATGCTAAGAGTAGATAGATCGATGAGCCCTTCAATTTAGAAACTGTCATTGGTAAGTCTACCAACATAGCTGATGTGATAGAGGATTGTGATATAGAATTAAATGGCCATAGGTTCTCTACTAGGCTATTTGTGATGACGTTAGGTGGATTTGATGTAGTCATAGGGATGGATTGGTTAGCCGCATATGAGGCTAATATCATGTCTGGAAAGAAGATGATTTGACTGATCATGCTCGTTGGAAGTGCTGTCACGGTTTGCGGCGACAATGTTTTTCGGTCCGAAGGTAATTTTGATGATTGCATCTGAGAAGTGTTTAAGGCGTGGATGTGATGCTTACCTTGCGTACATGAAATATATGGGTGCGTCGGTGCTACAAATGTCGATGTGTTGGTCATGTGTGATTTCCCTGAAATTTTTCTGAAGATCTATCAGGGGTACCACTTGACCTAGAGATCAAGTTCCAGATTGATTTGTTGCCGAGAGCTCAACCTATTACCATAAGGTGATGTATCATCTAGCTCCCTCTGAGATGAAGCAATTTATGACTCAAATGCAAAATTTGCTTGATAAGGGTATCATTCGATCGAGTATCTCTCCGTGGGGTACTCCGGTCTTATTCATGATGAAGGACAGTAGTATGAGGATGTGTATCGATTATCACGAGCTGAATAAGTTGACCGTGAAGAACCGGTACCTGTTGAGGATTGATGACTTGTTCGATCAGTTTCAAGGTGCTAGTTGGTTCTTGAGGATAAACCTTAGATGTGGTTACCATCAGCTGAATATGAAAGAGTAGATATCCTTAAGACAAATATCTGCATGCGTTATCAAGTTTCTCATGATGTCTTTTAGTCTAACCAACGCGCCAGCTGATTTTTATGTATCTTATGAACCGAGTGTGTCGACCGATGTTAGATAGATCAGTGAGTGTATTCATCAATGACATTTTGATCTATTCAAAGAGCAAAGAAGAGCATGCTTGTCACCTCAATGATGTACACGAGACACTTAGGAACGAGAAGTTGTACGCGAAGTTCATTAAGTGTGCATTTTGGCTGCAAGAGGTCCAATTTCTTGGCCATGTAATTAATCCCGAAGGAATCATGGTGGATCCTATGAAGGTCGACGTAGTGATGCAATGGAAGTCCCTAAAGATGGCATCCGAGATCTGTATATTCTTGGGTTTGGTGGCCTATTACAGGAGATTTATCCAATATTTCTCTAAGATAGCATATCCGTTGACCAAATTGACTCGTAAGGATGTGAAGTTTGAATGGAGTCTAGAATAGCGGAATGCCTTTCAAGAGATAAAGACAAGGTTAATTCAAGCTTCTGTCTTGACGTTACCTAAGGGAAATGATGACCTAGTGGTTTATTCGGATGCTTCGTATTCAGGCTTAGGTTCCGTGTTAATGTAACGAGGGAAGGTTATAGTCTATGCGTCCAAGTAGTTGAAGATCCACGAAGTCAGTTAAAATAATCATGATTTGGAGTTGGTAGCTGTGGTATTTGCGTGGAAGATTTAGAGGCATTACTTGTATGTAAGCAAGTGCATTATCTTCATGGATCATAAGAGCCAAAAGTAGTTCAAACAAATGGATCTTAACATGAGGCAAAGAAGGTGGTTGGTGTTGATCAAGGACTATGATTATGATATCCATTATCATTCTGGCAAGGCAAATGTAGTTGCTAACGCCCTTAGTCGGAAGGAACGGTCTGAACCAATTTGGGTGAACGCTTAACAATTGATCGTGATGGCTGATGTCATGAGACAAATCAGGGAGTTTCAATATAAGGAAATAAAGGATGAAAAGGTCAACTCTGAGCAAATGAAAGGATAGACTGCACATTCGGGAGAGAATACCCTTGGTATTAGAACCCGATATGTGCGGATATGGATTCCTCGCTATGGAGATCTAAGGGGGAAGATTTTTGATAAAGCTCACAAAACTAGATATTCCATTCATCCTGGTGCTACGAAAATGTATCATAACCTGAAGAAGGATTATTTATGGCCAGGGATGAAGCTTGATGTGGTGGAGTATGTGAGTAAAAGCCTAACTCTTTACAAGTAAAGGCCAAACACTAAAATCCATACGGGAAAATTCAACCTTTGGATATTCCTGAATGGAAATGGAAGCACATCACGATGGACTATATTATGAAGTTGCCCTTTTTGACGAGAGAATGTGATACCATTTGGGTGATTATGGACAACTTATCAAAAAGTACCCACATTTAGCCAATCCGAGAGATGTACTCGTTGAAAAGGTTAGCGAATATGTTCATCAAGGAGATTGCAACTTGGGATGTTGTACTGGTATCCATTGTTTTTGATAGGGACACTCGATTTACATCTAAGTTCAGGAAGATATTCCATGACGCAATGGGGCCAATGTTACACTCAATACTGCTTATCACCCTCAAACGGATGGCCAGTTAGAAAGAATGATATAGACGCTGGCGGATATGCTCAAAGCATATGTTATCGATTTTAGAGGAAGTTAGGATGAATACTTACCAGTAGCTGAGTTTTCATATAATAACAATTATCATGCCAGTCTTGGTATGCCTTCTTATGAGATGTTGTACGGTAGGAGGTGTAAGACCCCTTTACGTTGGGGAGACATTGGGCAGAAGGAACTAGGAGGTATTGAACTAATCGAGGCCACAACAGGAAAGTTGGACAAGATCAAAACCTTTATGAAAGCGGTGAAGGATCGGCAGAAGTTCTACACCGATAAAAGAAGAAGGCCAACCGAGTTTCAAGTTGGCGATAGGGTGATGTTGAAGGTATCTCATTGGAAAAAGGATTATCAGCTTTCAAAAGCAAGGAAGGTTGAGCCAAATGTATATAGGGCAATCCAAGATTGTCACAATATTAGGGGAGGTGGCCTATCGAATAGAGCTAAGTGATGAGCTAAGTGGAATACATCCGACATTTCATGTATTATACCTAAGAAAGTGTTTGGTTGATGAAGATGTGGAAGTGCCACTTGAGGATATCGAGGAAGATGAATGGTTGAATTACGTGGAATAGCCGGTGGCCATTCTCAATAGAAAAGGGAGGCATTGAAGAAATAAAGTGGTTCCACTTGTACGAGTACAATGGAGGCACAAGAAGGGATTCGAGTCTACATGGGAGACTAAGGAGGAGATGAGGCAGCATTATCCGGAATTATTCGAGGACTGACAGGGTTCGAGGATGAAACCTAGTAAAGGGGGTAGACTTGTAACACTCCACAATTTCCAAGAAAATAAAGAAATAAGAACATTCTCACCTGGAAAAAAAATTATTGCGCGAGGGGTATCCTCTTACGCAAGAACCAGGTGAAAGTTAGGGATCCTATAAATACATGAGAGTACCTGTCTGACCCCTTTTCGCACGAGAACTACTGCTACTAGAGAGAGAAGTCACGAAGTAGACAGAGAAAGTGAAGATTTGATCTAAGCTTGTTCTAACGTGCTCATCACTATAAACAACATCATCACAAGCATAATCAAGCATTTTATTATTCAATATATCCCCAAAACGTAAAAACTTGCATAAAATGGGGATAGAAACTCACCTCTTGAAGATTCTAACACTAGACCAACCTTCCAGAGAGCTTTTGAAACAAAAACTAAACATTCATGCATTATATTTATCAATAATCATTTCTTAATACAGTACGTGAATCATTACATGAGTTACATACCCCAAGGATCATTTTCAATCTCTCAAAGATAACAACAAGTTGTTATTATGTCTATACTCATTAATCGTATAGTGTGGAAACCCATGTTAATGATATGATATCTATTTGTGTGTGTTTGTATGCTTGAATGCTATGGAATAATATTTGTTTGATTGATTGTTCAAAAACTTACAAAGGATTAGAGTATACTACTATTTATAACCTATACAAAGATATATGTATAGTTAAAAAATACCCTTATGTAAAAAACAAATTTCATATAATCCTAAGTCTAAATGTTGTCCACTGTGGATGATAACATGTCCGCTATGGATGTGTAACTGTCCACTGTGGATAATGAATGAGTTGTCCGATGTGTATGATAGTTGTCCGCTGTGAACACTTTGTGAATGTTTGTCTTGTTGTTGTCCGATGTGGATGTACATCCACTATAGATATACATCTGCTATAGACTATCAGCTATGAGTACTTGATCATCAAGTGTGAAGTTGTTCATCCGTTGTGAGTACTTGATTATTAGTTCTGAAGTTGTTCATCTGCTATGAGTACTTAGACTTCTTTAGACTTTATCCGTTGCTGACATTTGTGCATCCGCTATGCACAGGTTTTTATCCGCTGGCAACACTTGCAAAATTTCTTTATCTACAAAACCTAAAAAAGAAATTTAAAACAGTAATTAGTGTTTGATATGTATGTTAATGATATTTAAAATTTAGTTAATGGTTATTTGAATGTTTGAATACATTATGTTAGATATTGGCAAACATTATCCTTTAATGCACTTCTTGAGTCCAACAATACTCCCCCTAAGGATGATGTTGCCACTCTTTGATGTTTGCTTGTTAATTTTTTGTTTGTTAGTGATATTGTGTTTGTTTATGTTTGATTTTAGTGATAGCATGATTTCACTTATAGTGAAAGATTAGTTGATTACATGTATGATTGCATGATTAACTGATTACACATATGTAATCAGTTTACCTTATATTTTCTTGTTCATATGTTTGCTTGTATGACATGTTAATTGTATGATTGTTGTTATATTTGAAAATATGTGTGTTATGCATAGTTGGATGTTTTGATTGTTTGAGTGGTTAGTTGTGTATGATAGTTTTTTTGCCTATTTGATTGTTAGTGAACCTTTAAGAATGAGAAGGACCAGATTTATCCACACTCCTTTGCACTTTAGAGTTAGCTTTGAGAGACTTTTCAACATCTTTATCAGTGCGAGGTCCTTTTCAGCTTCCTTGACTTGATCAGCTAAAGGGGTAATCTTCAAAGCGTTAAGGCAGTTCACTATGTGTTCAGTTAAGTATTAAATTCTGATCATCATACTTGAAGAAGATAAGGAGTTGCACTATCTTTTCTATGGTGGTCTGATCAAGACTTTGCACTTCAATGTTGCTAACCAGAGTGGTTATAACATGGTCACCCTTAAGTACTACATGATTTTTGTTCTTTGAGATCC
Source organism: Flaveria ramosissima (assembly GCA_025215565.1). Classification (NCBI taxonomy): domain Eukaryota; kingdom Viridiplantae; phylum Streptophyta; class Magnoliopsida; order Asterales; family Asteraceae; genus Flaveria; species Flaveria ramosissima. The sequence continues at coordinate 11,292,738 of CM046035.1, forward strand.
TAAGGCTTGTGATTCCTACAATTTATGTTAGTGACTACTGGTTTGTCTCTAATCTTTGCTTCAATGCATCTTTCATATACACTGTGCCTAGAATCCTCTGCATATGGATGAAGTAGCAACAATCACCCTTGCATAAATATCACCAATAACAGGGAATGACTTTGTCTTTAGGAATGACACATAAGATGGATGTAACAGTTCAATCTCAACATGATCAAACAATCTGATGTTCGCTACTTCTTTTCCTTCCACTTTTCTCTCTAACACCACTTCAAAGTGGGTTTCATCATAAAACCATCTAGTGATTGGATGGTTGTATTGATTACCATCAATCTTCTTTATGATCAGCTTTAGGTATGATGGTCTTAAGGGCTATCCAACTCTTTCTAGAATTTCACTATCTAGATGATTTGTCTGTTGTTTATGTTTTCCCGCTAATTGTTGTTCTCTTCTGAGCTTTGGTATGTAAAGTTTGTCTTCCTATGTCTACTTTCAACTTCAACTCATGATGGTGCCTATTCATGCATGATCTCATAAAATGATAGAAACCAACACCTCTAGGATTGTTGGTATGGTTTACTATTCTCAACTGTAAGAGGTCTAATATATCTTCAAAAGACAATGGTTTCAGTTGGATATGTATGATAAGTATTGGACAAGTCCAGACACTCAGTACTTCATCCCATATCTCATCATATTTCCAGGCTACAATCTATCTCTTATCTGCTGATGCTGTAAGTGTTATCCTATCATAGAGCTTCATAAAGTTTGTGTTCTCATTAATAATTTCCTTTACTTCATTTCCTTATGGTCCATAGCCTTTGAGGCATGAACTGCATAGGCTCTTCTATAGCATAAAGCTAAGGTGAAGCTTGATGATAGGTAGAGAGTGAAACTGCTGGATGAGATTTGATGTGGCTTTAAAGCACTTGTGAGCATGTTTTTGTATATTTCTCTTGTAAGGTCTTTCATTTAGGATAAATATCTACCGGTATATGACTTGTATGGCATCCTAGTATGACTCAATTAGATTTTCACCTAGCAGTATGTCATTTTTTCTACTTGAGGATCCTTATGCAAGTTATTCTGAAACTCGTGTTGGTCTTTGATCTCTTTGTACCTTCTGTATGTTTGCTTAGTCTTAGTCTTCATGACTTCTTGAAAGTCCTTGAGCAAGTCTTTAACCTTAGATAGGTTAAGGTGCATGAATGTATCATAAGGAAAACCTCTAGATGCTAACTCTATTCCCATAAGAGTCTTTGGATCATCGGGGAATAAATCTTGTATTTTCTCAATCTCCTCTTCATCCTTATCTTCTTCTTTATCAGAATAAATGAAAATAATAATTGGCTCTTGTTGTCGATCATGAGATAATCAATCTCTCTTTCTTCTAGATTAGCAACATCTGATTCTTTCCTTTTAAACTTATCTTTATCAAAAGGCTCTACTTTAACTTTAAGAAGCTTTAGAGGTGGATGCTTAGGTTCATCTTGTTCTTGTACCTTTTGTTTGCCTTTCCTCAGAAGCCGGGTATAGTTTCTTCCTCTTCCTTTCATAGGTTTTCAATGTAGGCTATGATGATGATGATGCTTGATGTTTGGATGGTTCGGTTTACACTTTTAGAGATTCAGCAAACTATTTGATTAATTCATTTTGCTTCTTAGATAAGGGGTTTACAGGAATGATGCTTGATTGAGCTTGTTAGGTGTTTGTGTATAGAAGTGTTGTCTTAGAATGGGTGAATAATGAATGTTCTCAAATGGATTAGCTTCACCAAATAGCGGATCCATTGAGTATGTCTCCTCAAGGATGATGATTGCTTGTTTAGTTTCCCTTGTGCTTGTTTCTTCAATAGGAGACATTGTCTGATCAAAGAATTCTTCACTCAATGCTTGTTCTTGACCTTCTGAATGTTCTTCCTCATTTAGCTGTTTGTCTACATGCTCTAATTCTTGATTTAATCTCTTAATTTCTTCATTTTGATAAGAGATTATCTTCTTTAGCTCATCAATCTCATTGTCTTTAGCATCTGTCTGCTCAGTTAAGTATGCAATATCAAGTCTTGCACTACTCAGATCTTGATCTTTCATTTTCATAAAACCTTTGATTGTTGAAGTTGTTGTTCTAGAAATTGAACAATCAACTTCTAAGCCTTTTGATCTGTTGTGAGCTTCTCTATCTCATCATCTTTGGTCTTGAGCTTTTCTTTCAACTTTTTGGCTCTATTGTTTGACTTCTCAATTAGCTTGTTGTACTCACTGAATAAGAGCACCTTGGAGTACTCAATTTCTTCTTCTATTGGGATATCATTTGCTTGTTCTTCAGTGTAAGTCTACTCAACATGAGCACTTTGTTCTTCTTGCTCAGACTCATGCACAAATGATGTTCCAACCTCTCCATGATAAGTAGCTTGCTCAGCCATGGTTGCACCAATATCTCTTAACAGAGATGAAAGAGTATGTGATGCTCAAAATGAAATTATTCTTGTTCTTATGCTTCTTCTTGAGCTTGTTCTTGCTCTTGGATGGTTGGTTATGGTTCAGGCTGAATTACAGGCACTAGTTGAATGATAAAATCTTGGTGAATCATATTTTGGAAGAGCATGTGTGGTTCCCCTTGACTAGGAATCCTTAGAAATACTTCAAGTACAGGCAGATCATGGTTGATCATGTGAAGAGGCACAACAATTTTCTCACCTTGGTGTAAACATGACTTGATCCTATTGAACACATGTTCATTAAAGTGAACATGCTCAAATACAACCCTTCCCTTGGTATGTTTGGTAAGAGGTCATCAATGATTATTTGAAGGAATCTAGGAAACATTTGAAACTTGTTCCTCACTTCAGTAAAATTGTAGATCATCCCATTTAGTACTTGTGAAGCAAATTTAAATGGCCTCCTTACTATAATACTAGCAATACCAGATGAGCTCCTTAAAGATGTTGCATCCCAACCAGTGTATCTTTTTTGCATAGTGTTTAGATAAGTGTGCATAAAAAATCTAAATTGGGCACATATATAGGACTTCTTGATCTGCTTCCTGTCAATGGTACCAATGTAGCTTATCTGTCTGAACACATGGAGTACATAGTTCTCATCAAATTCTACTGGACCTTAAGCTTCCTCATCTCCAAGCTGTAATACTCTTCTGACCACTTCTTCACTGATAGTGATCTGCTGATCATAGATGGTAGACACCGCTACTTGTTGACCTTGATCTTGCTCCATATAAGCATTGGTCTAAAACTAGACAATATGATATTCAATTATCTCAGGCCTAGCTATCATAGCATGTACAAGCCTAGTTTGTCTTATGGCTTGAATAATGTCTTTGTAATTCTCAACCTTTGGTGAATAAGAGTTGACATATGCAAAAAGATTTTACAAACACAAAGTTTGCTAAATCTTATAATAAGAAGAGTATGTTAGTATGTGAATGATTGTAGTGCATGATGTTAAGATGATGAAAATTTGATCATGTGTTCACTGGTCATTTGCAATGTTCTGTAGTGATTAATCATGTTTGTTTGACATGTTACTAAGCCAAAAGGCTTGTTTGTTGATAATGAAGCTCATTGACAAGTTGACTTTTATGAATTAAAGTGAAAATCAACTTATATCAATTTTGCACTTGCATATCTCATTGATACTTTGTTATTTTGATCAAAATTCATTTCAAACATGTTTGTTTCATTACAAACAGTTAATTTGTTCAACACATTCAATGATTGTGTATCATAACAGAGTAAACAATGTTTTTCATTTGACTTTAAAAGTCAAATCTGATCATCAATGCACATTGAATGTGTATGCATTAAATGTTGTAATGTTTAATGCCATGCCAAATTAACTAATTTTACATGTTTGTTACTGAATTTTGAACATGTTTACTAAGTTATTTCATATTTCAAATCATTTTCAACTTTTTCAAAGGTCAACAGTTAATTTTGATAGTTTTTTGACATGAACACATTGACTGTTCGTGAGTTCGATGAACACTTAATCAAAATTCATCATATGAACTGGGTCTAGTACATGCGACAATGGTTATTCAATGTATGATTTCACTAATAACATCAAATGATTTCATTTAAGCTTTGGTTCATGATTCGACTTATGGTTTAACAATGTTCGAATCAAAAACAAAAAAACTAAGTGTTTTGATGATTGTTTAATGATAAGAAACATGTTGTTATACCTATTAATGAATCTTAGTAATGAAATCAAACATATATCAGGTTTTGAATGATCAGGGGTTTATCGCACTATAACAACTTTTAAAAATTCTGATTTTGCCTCGCACACTTGTGATGAATGTGAAAATGAATAGTGTTGATCTATATATATAACAGACAAAATGAAAGTCTGTTGTGTATACAGTGTGTATGTGCACTGTGTCAATAGTTTAAACTTAGAATTATTTTAAGTCATGCGTTGTGAGTAACACATGCGCTGTGTGAACAGTGTGTCCGCTGTAAAATTTCAAATTGTACGCTGTGGACCATTGAATGTTTTTCTGTGTTCACTGCGGATGACCATTGGTCATGCGCTGCGCACACATGTGTGAAATGAATATTTATAACTGATGACCAAAATTCATACCTTGTCATTTGTACACTGAGCACAAAGCGCACAAAGCGGATGAACGTTGTTTATGCTTGATTGATCATGAGATATTCAAAAGAGATGACTTATTTTCATTTGTTGTGAAATAGTATTGTATTCACAACGGATGCTTTACTTACCTCATGCGCCGTGAACACTTATATGTATTTTGTATGTTTATTGGCTGACTGTATCTACAATGGATATGTCCACTGTGTCTATAGTTGACAAAATTTAAAACTTTTTGTTTTTTAGAAAATTTTTCTCATCAGTTATGTAAATTTATACATATGCTGTAGAGATTTGGTTTTCTGTTTTTGCTTAAAAATTATTATAAAATGTTTCAAAATTTGAATGTTTGTAAAATATATGTTGATACATGTATGTCCCTAGATCATGATTTGAATGTAATAGATCTTGTTTGTCTGATTATGATGTAATGTTTGGAAAGATTAATGAAATGATATTGATTGTTTGTGATTTATAATGTCTAATATTTCATTACTTAGTCGATATTGAATTGGTTAATTAGGTTTGTGGTTGTTTGAATGGTTACACATAATGTGATATTAATTAATACATTCAAACTTAACACAATGAAGTTCTCATGCGAATGGCCCATGCGAATGGACCATACGCATGAATAACTTCATACGATTGACTCAGTCGCACGACTGAACCAGGAGACTGGATCAGTCGTATGACTGTAACATAAGATTGGCTCAGTCGCACGACTGAACACTCAGTCGTGCGGATGAATCAACCGAATGGTTCAATCGCACGACTAAACCATACTTATGGTCCAGTCGCACGAATGAACAATACTAACCTATAAATACAAACCAATTCGTGGAAAAACGTAAGCATTCATTCTATTTCGACTCCAGACGTACCCTATCCGTCCAAAAGCCTCCCAATTCGTTCTCCAAGTTCATAGAACACATTAGATCGATTCCCAATCGATTCTTAACGTTAGATTCAATACTTTATTGATTCTTCGTGTGTTCTCACTGATTGGATCGCCAATCAAATAGGATTCCGCACTATTTGATCTGGTTTACACGCTAATCATTAGGTATTTCGTTCAAATACCAGGTCCTAACAAGTGGTATCAGAGCTTTGGCTCTTGATTACGTGTGATTCAATCAAGATTGATAAAAAGTTTGTGTTTTTACACTAAAAACGCAATCTTTTGTGTCAAAGGTGATCTTGGACGTTCCCTGCTCATCAAAGTTTAGTTTCTACGGACTTAGGTGATTAGAGTTTGCAAAATTTTGAATTTTTACGGCTAAACCACGTTTAACCTAGAAATTTTCGCAAAACAGCAGCTTCAGTCGCACGAGTGAGCCATTCGCACGACTGGACTTCATTCGCATTGCCCAGACGCACGATTGGACCTAGTCGCATCTCCATTCGTACGATTGAACCATTCGTTCGCACTGTTCATACGCATCAGCTTCATTCGCACGACTGAACCAATCGCTTAGTTCAGCCGCACGATTGAACCAGTCGCATAGTTCATTCGCACGGATAGCCCAATCGCACCAGTTGACAGTTTGTTTTAGTAGACTTAAAGTTATTCGACATGGAAGATCAAATGTCAGCCTTTACTGCTGGGAAGGACTCTAGGATTCAGAACCTGCTGTTACTTGAGAGTGAGGTGGGTAATCATAATAAACCACCAAAGCTCTTAACGTTAGATGAGTTTCCCCACTGGAAACAATGTTTTGAGATCTACCTCAATGGAGTGGATCCAAATCTGTGGGAAGCTATCGAGATTGGGTATAGTACGCCGGTGGGAGCCGATGGAGTAAAGCTTACTTTAGGAGGGATGACCGACGCGCAGAAGGTTAAGTATAATGCAGAGAAGAGAGTCTATGCATTGATCACACAGTCTATCCCTAAAGACATTTTCCACCAGTACTCAGAGAATAAGCAGGCCAAGAAACTATGGGATGAGCTGGAAAAGAGGTATGACGGGAATGCTTCGCTGAAGGCAATCAAGGCTAAGGAGTTAAAGAAGGAATTTGATAACTTCTCATCGATGGGAAACGAGAGTTTGGACGATGTTATAGATAGATTCTACCATCTGATGAGTGAACTGCATACACATGGGGTTGCTACTACCATGGAAGAAAAAGTTACTAACTTTGTAGACGGATTGCCGGAGAAGTGGGCTTCATTCGTGTCTAACCTGAGACAGAATGAAATGCTGGCAAAGCTGGATATCAATGACTTCATTCTAAAGCTGCGAGAAGAAGCACTTAGGATGAAGTACAGAGCTCAGAAGTCTTCGTACACTCAGAATCCAGCTTTGTACAATGCCACGCCTCAAGCTAAGACATCTGGAGCACCTCTCCAGACTGCATTTGTGTCTAGCTCATCGGGTCCTTCACATGCTTCTCCTTAGGATCAGACACGTCGGGGTCTTGTACCCACTATATTGGATCTGAAGCGAATGCTACTAGACTAAAGACCAAGAACCTCGGTAATGTGACTGTGGAAGTAGCTCGAGAACACATGGATCTTTTGGCTGCAGTGGTTCATTCTTATGATGGACTTGTTGCAGGGAAGATTGGAAACTGTCATCTGGCAGACGAGGACTACGAGTAGGTGGACGAGATGGAGCTGGAGAGAATGGATATTATGTGGGCCTTAGCTAGTGCTGTCCGGAGGGCGAAGAAGTTTGTGAAAAAGACCGGACAGAACTTGGTAGCTACTAAGGATACCACATTTGGCTTTGACAAGAGTAAAGTGACCTGCTTTAACTGTGGAGAGAAGGGGCACTTCAAGAGAGAATGTGTTAAGCCAAAGAAGACGGGTAACGGGAACCCATTCTCGTCCTTCACTCGTCAAGACAAGCAAGCTACTAGTTCTACTTCACCAAGCAAGGATCCAAAAGCCTTGACTGCTCATGATGATGAAGGACAGGACTGGAGCTTTCGTTTTGTCTCCCCAGGGGAATCAAACATTGCAAGTGTAGAAGACTTAGGCGATGATTCTGCGAGTGAGGGAGATATTGCAGTTGAGATAGCAATGTCAAATATTGAAGAGACAACTGCAACTGAGGTCAGCTACAAGCCTGAAGAAGGGACTTCTATAGCAAAGTCAGAATCACCAGAACCAGAGACATCTGATGCTGCTTTGATGGCTAACTCTTCTGAACCTCCTCAGGTAAGTACCACTGACCAAATGTTTAATAATCATGCTTGTTCTGATTGTGATACTTTTAGAAATAGCATAGATGAAAAATTTTCTAGGTTATTAGATCATAATGATAACTTAGTAAAAGATTTGCAAGTGTGCACTGAGGCTAATAGAGTATTAAAACAAAATGAGCATAGTTACAAAGAAAAAATAGACCTTTTGACTAAACAGCTTCGGGAAACTGAAGTAGTTGCATTTAACCAAGCTAATGACATTAGGTACTATCTAAACTCCCTAGAAGACACTAAGAAGCAAAAGGCAGTTCTAGAAGTAGAAGTAAACTCATTAAAACAGAAACTGCACAGTTGGACAAGTTCATCACACATTGTCCAACACTTAGTGAGAGAAAGAAACAACGGGGAGGGTTTGGGTTACAAAGTGGTTCCACCACCACCTGAGACCTTGATGAACACTAAGAGTAGACCAATAAATAATAACCCCATCAAGGATCATGTGGTGTCTACCCCTCTTGTTAGTGATCCAGATTCCACATGTTCATCGATTGAATCTGGAACCAAACAAAAGGAGGCCACTTCAAAGGCAAAGGGTAAAATGCCTTGTGTTAATCTGGAAAAAGAATTCGAAAAGGTTAATATTAAGTCAGGGTCAAACAGAGTCAAATCAGAACCTAAAAAGACTTCTAATGTTAATCTTTCACAAGTTTCAAGTCAAAAACCAGTTAACCAAAAAGAAAAAGATGTTAAAAATGTTAAAACAATTAATTTTGTTAAACAAGAGAAAACATCAAAAGAACCAGAGTCAAAACCTAAACTAAGTGATGTTACTAGAGTGTCACACACATCTCCACAAAGAAAGTTTAATCATAAGGTTGATAGCAGGTCGTGCTACAACTGTGGAGAATGTGGACACATTGCTTCCTATTGTCCTTACTATCAGACACCTAGGAAGAAGATTGAACTTCAGGATTCAAAGCCTAGGTCTTCTAAGAGGAGTTCTTTAACTCCACCTAGAAGAACTAGTGAACCTAAAGTTCAACCCATTAGCCAGTCGACTGTTTATCACAAACAGGCTTTGCAAAAATCTGGCTTATGGAAAGAGAAGTCATCCTCTGTGTCTGATAATGATGACAAGAAGGAACCTGAGCTACCCTCACCCTCTAAGGGTCAATGGGTTGAATTCATGATGTGTGATGCCTCTGGGAAACCCAAGCCAGTAAAGGCTTGGGTTCCTAACCTAAACTAATCTTTTTCATTGTATGTGCAGGGTGTTCGCTACAGTGCTGAAACCAACACGTGGATTGTAGACAGCGGAGCATCCAGGCACATGACAGGAAACAGGGCTCTTTTATCAAACGTCAAGCAAATAAAAGGAGGGCATGTTTCGTTTGCTGGAAACAAGGGAGGCTATATCACAGCTCAGGGAGAAGTGGGAAATCAGAAAGTTAAGTTTGATAAGGTGAACTACGTTCAACAACTTCAAAACAACTTACTTTCTGTTTCCCAAATCTGTGATAAGGGATTTAAAGTCATATTCGACAACAAGAAGTGTTACGTGCTAAAGAAAGACTACGTGATTCGGAGGACCAAGTTCTGATGACCGCTTCAAGATATAAAGACCTTTATGTTTTGGATCTGTCAACAACTTCTACAACGGATCATGAGGTTCAGTGCTTTCTATCTAAAGCTACTGAGAAGGATTCCATCTCCTGGCATAGGAGAATGGGACACATTAGTCAAAGGAAGATGAATCACTTGATTCAGAAGGATCTTGTGAGAGGAGTTAATGTCAAGAACTTCCAGCTTCCTGATTTTTGTGTAGCTTGCAAGAAAGGCAAACAAACAAAGAAGTCTCATAAGGAAAAGAAAGTTCATTCAATAGAACTTCCTCTTGAACTTTTTCACATGAATCTGTTTGGTCCAAGGCGACTTGTACTGTTTTGTGGTTACTGATGACTACTCAAGGTTCTCTTGGGTAATGTTTCTGAAGTCTAAATCAGAAACATTTGAGTCATTCAAGGAGTTAGTAACCACACTGGAATCTCTCTACAAGCTGAAGGTGAGACAAGTACGCTCAGACAACAGGTTTGAATTCAAGAACCAGTGGATGGAGGCGTACTGCAAGGAAAAAGGAATTGTGCATCAATTCACTTTTGCCTACACGCCTCAGATGAATGGCGTTGCTGAGAGAAAGAACAGAAGCTTGATAGAGACAGCACGGACAATGCTGGCTGACTCGAAACTGCCTATCCAATTCTGGAATGAGGCAGTAGCTAATGCATGTTATACACTGAATCGAGTTCTGATAGTCAAGCGCCACGGAAAGACATGTTACGAGCTACTACAAAGACGCAAACCGAATTTGGAGTATCTCGAACCATTTGGCGCGCTGTGCACACTTCTGAAGAAGACTCAAGAAGGTAAATTCAGCGAGAAGGCTGATGAAGGAATCTTTCTAGGATACAACATACCGAACAAGAGGGTTTACAACAACTCAACAGGTCTAGTAGAAGTGTGGTGTAATGTTGACGTTCAGAGATATACCACACCACCTACTGGCAAAGGACCCGCCTACTTTTTCGACTATGATGGATTCTTCAAGTCCTTCAACATCCCTATCTCTCCTTCGGATGATGAGTTAGCTACTCGGATGATGTATGATATCTTGAATACACCATCTCATGATTCAACATCATCTAGCTCACAGGGAGAATCATCTACTCAGTCAGGGGAGTAGTCGACGACAGTGACTCCTCCTCTGAAGATGAAGCTGAAGAAGATGACCAGAACAGTCAGGAGGAACAGGTTCCAGTTCCTGAAAGTCCACAAGCATCTACCAGTGATGCACTTTGACTTCGAAACCTCAAACTCCAACTACCTCAGATGCAGAACCAAATGTTTATAACCTTGGCTCTGAGGTAGCTGTTCCTACTACTTCAGGATCACGACTAAACGTCTATCATCCCCTAGACAATGTCATTGGGGATGTCAGATCAGGAGTACAAACCCGAAATCAGCTATACTCAGCTGATTACGCCTCGGTTATGGAGAAGGGATACATTCATGATGGTGCTTATCGGTGTTTTGTCTCGCAGTTTGAGCCAAAATACGTCAGTGATGCACTAAATGATGAGGCGTGGGTGAGTGCCATGCAAGAAGAACTTCTTCAGTTCAAGAAGTTAGGTGTATGGACTCTGGTAGATAGACCTAAAGGTGCTAAGGTCGTTGGCACCAAATGGGTCTTGAAATGCAAGAAGGATGACCAAGGAGTCATTATCAGGAACAAGGCTCGACTGGATGGAAGCCATTCGTATCTTCCTTGCCTATGCATCGTACATGAAGATTAAAGTCTACCAATTAGATGTGAAGAGTGCATTCCTTCATGGGGAAATCAGAGAAACAGTCTATGTCAGTCAACCCGAGGGATTTGAAGATCCTTATCATCGGGATAGAGTTTACAAACTCGACAAGGCTTTATACGGGCTTCATCAAGCTCCAAGAGCCTGGTATGAGAAACTCTCGACTCATCTTGTGAAACACGGCTTTTGCAGGGGAGTCATTGACTACACGCTGTTCATCAAAGAAAAAGATGGAAACCTACTGCTCGTACAGATCTATGTCGATGACATAATCTTCGGTTCAAAGAACGAAGAGTTATGCAAAGAGTTTGAAGCAGTTATGAAGAAAGAGTTTGAGATGAGTGCTATGGGGGAGATGAAGTTCTTTCTCGGGTTACAGGTGGATCAGACACCAAATGGGATCTTTCTACATCAGACCAAGTATGTAGGAGACATTCTCAGTCGTTTTGACATGGAGAATGCTTCTTGCTGGGACTCCACTTGCTACGAATCATGATATAGCACCTGATGAAAATGGGATCTAGTGGATGCCACAATGTACCGAGGAATGATTGGATCCCTCATGTACCTCACTGCCTCAAGACCTGATATCATGTATGCTACATGTTTATGTTCTAGATATCAGGCTAAGCCTAAGGTGAACCATCTGATCGGGGTCAAGAGGATATTTCGTTATCTGAAAGGTACACCCACACTTGGGTTGTGGTATCCTCATGATGATGATTTTGAGCTCACAGCGTATAGTGACTCGGATTACGGGGGCTGCAAGATGAACTACAAGTCTACATCAGCAGGGTGTCAATTCTTTGGGAGGAGATTAGTTACCTGGCAGTGTAAGAAGCAGACATCGGTTGCATTGTCAACCTGTGAAGCCGAATACGTTGCTGCTGCAAGTTGCTGTTCACAAATCATCTGGATTCAACAGCAAATGCGGGATTACGGTTTAAAGTTTTCTTCTACTCCTATTTTTGTTGATAACTCTGCTGCAATTGCAGTAACTAAAAATCCGGTCCAACATCCAAAGACCAAACATATCGGTATTAAATACCATTTCATAAGAGACTGTTTTGAAAAAACTTAATTGATGTGGTAAAAATTAATACTGATTTTCAACGCGCTGACCTCTATACTAAAGCCTTTGATAAACCACGTTTTCAATATTTGCTAGAGGTCAACGGCGTTAAAAAGAAAAGTGATGTTATTCCTGATGATGATCATGTGTAGTCCGATGCGTTTTTAGTTAAATTTTTTTTATTTTATTTTATTTTATTTTATTTTCTTTATTTTGTTTAGTTTGTTTAAATTAAAGTCATGTTATTTCGTTGTTTATTAAAATCCTAAAATAATTAACCCAGTTATGATTTTAGTATTTTAGGGGGAGAATAAGTCAGCCAATAACATTAAAAAAAACGAGGGAGAAGGAGTGGATAGCTGATATAAGGTAGATCGTATCTGTGATACCGATTCAAACCCTTTGGAAAATGATAGTACACAGAACAAATCAAGAGGGACTTTAAAATTTTAATTTAGAAAAGATGCAAAATTCAAAGTATAAGTCTGTGTAGTCTAAGCAATATAAAAGGGAAGATGATAGAAAAACTGGTAACTACTAAGGTAACACAAAGAAAGTAGACCTAGAGGTTGCTAGACCACAAATGATATGTCGGTAGATTCAACACAATAGATGATTAGACCTGACTGGTGATCTCAAGATCAAACTAAGTTGTTCAACTGACTGTGGGCTTCCATCTTATCACTGGTTAACACAATCAACAATATTCCAATAAGGGGTAATGAGCATGTAAACGCCACGAATGTGTGCGGATGACCATAAATAGAGCAAAGCACGAAAAAATGAAAGACAAATGCTATCAAACTAATGACTTATGTTGTTGGTGCATTTTGTGCAAAATAAAATTAAGCTGCTCTAACAAGGAGATAGGTTGTGTGCCTCTCTGCTGTGCGATGGCACTGACCTGAGGATAAGCATAACCTAGATATTCTAGAATTCATTGTTGTTTGCCGCCTCTCTGCTGTGCGATGGCACTGACCTGAGGATTGGCTTCTCTTTGAAAGCTCTAAGAATAGTCTCTTCTTGTAAAATTACCCGTAGACCGCTCAAAAGCTCCTGAGGAATGTTGATTACCATATAAGTGTGGGATCCACAAATGTTAGTTGAAATAATTAAACCTAAAACTATCACCAGTTTGTGTCAAAAGTCTGTGTATGGATTTAAGAGGACAAACATATTGACAATCATTGGGCTGCAATTCTTGAAAGTTCAAATCAATGTGGTAATCTAATAGTTCCAGTATGATTTCCTAAAGTTGCTAACGACTCTGGATGAAAACCAAGAATTGAGCATCAAAAGGTTTTGATAACAAGTCCCAATGATTTGACTTGCCTGTATGATTCCAAAATTGAATTGGTCCAGGTGTGGTCAATCTAAGTTGAAGCTGCCTATTTCCGTAGGATTTACCTCTCGCAAAAAGCCAAAAACAAGTTTAATTTTTGTACCTTAGTTTAATTTTCTAATTTATTTAGTCATTTTAGTTTGTTTGTTTGTCGGACTACATCATGAAAATCAGTAAGGGATCAACTCAACTAAAAGGGTCATGTCTGAGATGACCACATGTGTTTTCAAAGTTTAAAAGAGTCACGTCTGAGGTGACAAAGTGTTTAAAAGAGTCACGTCTGAGGTGACTAAATTGTAAAAGGATCACGTCTGAGGTGATCAAAAGGTTTTCAAGTTAAAATGATCATGTCTGAGATGATCACATGCTCAAAATGTTAATTTCAATAGTTAAAAGGGTTTTAAATGTAAAATGGTCAAAATGGCAGAAAAATTCATAAGTCTAACCCATTCGCACGATTGGACCATAAGTATGGACCAACCATGCGAATGGGTCCCATTCGCACGACTGGACATGAGATTGAGCCATTCACCCGAATGGCTTATCAGAATGATCCATTCGACCGAATGAAACGGTGCGAATGAGTCAGTCGACCGACGAGACTCAGTCGGTCAACTGAAAGTGCGAATGAAAGGGTCCGAATGAGTCAGTCGACCGACTGAACCTCAGTCGGCCAACTGAATGCGACTGACTGGGCCAATCACACGATTGAGCCTCAGTCGCCCGAATGAACTGAGCGAATGAGGCCAGTCGGCCGATTGAACTCAGCTTCAGTATTTAAAGGGCCACAGTCGATCGCATTTCACTCATCACCCTCAATCGCTCCTAAATCGCTCTTCGTACCGTTACTCTGCCAAAATTTCGCTAGACCGTGCTTTCACATTGTTATTGATCGTCTGACTTTCGTTGACGTTTATACAGGTAGATGGCAGTGAAATCTCATAGAAATCTGAAGAAATGGAACCCTAATTTGCGATTTTCGAATGAACACAAGAAACGGACTGAAAAATGACCTAATAACCTACATAAACTAAGCAATGTTAAAATTAAGTTTAATAGGTTATTAGTGACTAGCTGGCGAGTCTATTGAACCGGTAACCCATGTTAAATCACTTGTTTTGGTCAAGATTCGAACCACAGGCGACTGAACAGTGGGACAGGCGACTGGTCGTCCGGATGAACTCCAATCGCACGATTGAATCTTGCGATTGGGTCAATCGGCGAATGAACCATGCGAATGAGCTCAGTCGGCCGACTGAACCAATCGCAGACTCAGTCAGCAGATTGAACTCAGTCGCATGTCTCATTCACCCGAATGAGCTCAGTCGCACGAAAGGACAACCGACTGACTTCAGTCGCATGATTCATTCGCACGAATGAATCAGATGAATTCAAACTATACACTTAGAACTGAATTTTGATGTATTATGTACTAATGGTTTTGTGTCTTGTGTTTTCAGGCAAATGGCTGATAGATGGTCCATAACCCAAAGCACAATATTTGTGCTCATTTGGACCATACGACTCGGAATGGGGCCGAGTTTACAGAGATTATTGCATTCCTTAGACACTCTTGGATACATAAGGCCATTTCCACACCGTGCACGCCTTACAGATCATTACACCAGGCATTCTGGGAGAATGCCTCCGTTGATCGTTCTCGTGAGCCTTACAGTATACGGAGCTCCATTCATGGTCATGATATTGAGGTTACAGCTGCTGATATCCAGAGATTTCTTGAGTTTGGGGACGATACTATCACCCCACCAGATTACATCCACTTACTATTAGAGGCTGCTTTCTCAGGATTAAGTACGCTGGGGACATAAACTCAGGTGTGCTCAACAAGAGCAACCTGTGCCCCCAGTACAAGTACTTGGCGCATGTGATCCTGAAGTGTATTGCTTCAAGGAGGGGTGGGTTCGATGACCTATCAGACCAGATTCAGAATGCCTACGTGGCACTGGTGTTGAACCACCCCTTCAGCTTCTCGAGCATGATCTTTTCATATTTGGTGGAGAATCTGGAGGCTAAGGGGAAGGAGGGTTTTTGTATGTACCCTAGGTTTCTGCAGCTGATCTTCAACGAGAAGCTACCGTTACTTCCCAAGGAGAGCCATGATGTTGTGGCACTTGAGATTATGGATGACACGACCTTGGGTCGTATGAGAGTGTATAGGGGCAAGCAGGTAAAGCCCCAGGTGAAGAGGTTGATCGGCCATTTGGCCAATGAGAGATATGTGGCGCCAGGGAGATGAAAGTAGCGTCATGATGATAGTGATTCAGACACGAGAGGCTATTGCTCCCAGAGCATGATTCCGATGATGACGACAGTGGGGACGCTGGGGATGATATGCCAACTCCACCGAGAGGCACTGCTTCCGATGTTATACCTCCAGTGTCTGCCCCAGCTGGTGACATAGCTGAGTCTGCTGGTTTCCATCAGGACTTTGTTCCTGGTGTGGAGGAAGAGGTGTCGGACGAGGAGCCCTTGACAAGAACTGTGGGAAGCAAGGTTGTTCCCACAGAGTATGGGCTAAGGGCGGTTGGTGAACGCCCAAGAGATTCAAGAGAGACAGCTGCTGATCCTAGTTATGCACCGGAGTCAGCTAGCCGTGTTGTAGGGGGAGCATCCACCGAACGAGGAGGAAAAGGATGGCTCAGCCCCACGGGCAAAAGAAGAAGAAGAGACGATTGACCTTCGTTACCACCACAGTCACTACCGCTACCACCACCACTACCACCCAGACAGCCACACCATCCACCACCACAGCCACCACAGCTACCACAGCTACCACCATATCTTTCACTCCCACATCACCTCCACCATCTCACAGACCCAGCCCCATCTTCACTACAGCCACCACCACCACCACTACCCACCAAGCAGGACCCTCAGCCCATCCCTCTCATACATATGGATCACCTCTACCTCCAATTGGGGTAGAGGAACAGCTTTCTGCGCTCAACAGGATGGTGATGCGCTTATTAGCTGCTGATGAGGAGAAGTCGGCTCAGATCCGCCAGCTGGCTGACCTTACTGCTGCACAGTCTCAGCAGATCTCAGAGCAGGCTCGGGTGATTGAGGAGCAGGCCCAACAAATGGCTGCTTAGAGCCATGATATCACCCAACTCCAGGAGCAAAGTGTTACATCTACCAAGAAGATAGAGGAGTTGGAGGAGGCTAGGAAGACGATCATGTTAAAGCTAAAGGGATCTAAGGAGGAGCCCCTGAAGATCAAAGAAGGAGACGGATGTTGGTGATGATGATGATGAGGATGACGATGAGGATGGTGAAGATGAGACTGAGGAGGATGAGGGGACTGAAGAAGAAAGGACAGAGGAGAAGGATGAAGATGATGATGCAGAAGGAGGAGATGCAGCTGCATCGGCCTCTACTCAAGGTCAGGAGAGGAGATCCAAGAATAGACAAGACCAACCAGCTTCCTCCTCTGCTCCACCAAGTGATGACTCGATGATCCAGGACAAAAGTAAAGATTAGATGTCTATGTATTTAATTACTTTTGTATTTGAATCTTGTATTTAAACCTATGTATTCAATGTTTATATTAAGTTTAATGCATTTTTGTTTTGATTAATTACTAATGGTTGTTGTGTTGAATGTTTAAATCAAACAGATCCAAATTACCAAAGGGATGACTTTGATGTTGCTCCCCTTCAGCAGGTCAAGACTCAGTTGACTATGATTCTTGATCTGCAAGGAATCGTAAGAAGGTCGGTGAGTTATACCCCGGAAGAAGGGGAAATAATTCACGATCTATCAAACGAGCAACTAGCAGAGATCTTCAAGCTCAATCCTGATGAGATTGTGAAGGATGCTTCGGCGTGCGACTCGACCAGTGATGAAGAGCTCAACGATGTTGATGAAATAGAGATTGAAGATGTCACGGCAGAGCACTACCCTTAGTATGCTGACAATGAGGGAAATGTGGTCCCCAATCTGGGTGAATCCCTTGTTAGCGATACTTTTGAGGTGTTAGACAAGATGGAGCAAGAATCAGAGAAATCAGAGGGAACGGCCCAAGCCTCAAATGATGATGTCGATATCCGAAAGGCTGAGTGGGCTGCGTGTTTTGAAGAAGTTAGAGCCCAACGCGCTGCACCTAAACAGGATGCCTACACCAAACTCTACAGAGTCAAGAAACATCATAAGGTGTTTGGCAGGATCATAGCGTGGGCGTATTTTGAGGACCTTAACGTATATGCAGTTAAGAGGGAAAAGGGCATAGAGTACTTCAGATTCCCACATGATCTGAAGACTCTACCAGGTTTTGAGCTCAACCAGCTGGCCAAACTAAAGCTTTTGTATGCTGACCCGAGAAAGATGTCAGGCTGGTTTGAGGCTGCCCTAAGGAAGGAGTACCACACCAGGTGGGTTAACTTCAGACCCCAACAGCCGACAAGGTATATCAGAAGGTCTGAGGTTGATGCCATTACTGGAAAGCCAAAGATAGTGTTGAAGTGGAGTCCTCCGCGCACAATGTCAAGAATCCCGCTCAGGGAAATGCCATAGGACTTCATTCCACACTTTAAGTGGTGGTACTACGATTGGAGGACAGGAGAAGCGGTCATAGTCCTAAACAAAGAGGGCCAAATGGATACGATCAGGGTATTCGACCCAATGTGGCTTACCAACTTGTCAGCTAATGATGTCTATACTTTATACAAGTGGCCACTGTTCTATGATACGCAGGATATTGTACAAGCCCTCCAGTTCCAGAACGTCATAAGACTCTGCTTCGCGTTTGAGATTCACGCGGGAGTCACAAAAGAGGACAAGTACAAGAAATATGAGGAGGTGATGCAGAAAACAAGACATTAGAGAGATCTAGGTCCAAGGGGGAGTTTGTTGATACATGTATGTCCCTAGATCATGATTTGAATGTAATAGATCTTGTTTGTCTGATTATGATGTAATGTTTGGAAAGATTAATGAAATGATATTGATTGTTTGTGATTTATAATGTCTAATATTTCATTAATTAGTCGATATTGAATTGGTTAATTAGGTTTGTGGTTGTTTGAATGGTTACACATAATGTGATATTAATTAATACATTCAAACTTAACACAATGAAGTTCTCATGCGAACGGACCATGCGAATGGACCATACGCATGAATAACTTCATACGATTGACTAAGTCGCACGACTGAACCAGGAGACTGGATCAGTCGTATGACTGTAACATAAGATTGGCTCAGTCGCACGACTGAACACTCAGTCGTGCGGATGAATCAACCGCATGGTTCAATCGCACGACTAAACCATACTTATGGTCCAGTCGCACGAATGAACAATACTAACCTATAAATACAACCCAATTCGTGGAAAAACGTAAGCATTCATTCTATTTCGACTCCAGACGTACCCTAGCCGTCCAGAAGCCTCCCAATTCGTTCTCCAAGTTCATAGAACACATTAGATCAATTCCCAATCGATTCTTAACGTTAGATTCAATACTTTATTGATTCTTCGTGTGTTCTCACTGATTGGATCGCCAATCAAATAGGATTCCGCACTATTTGATCTGGTTTAGACGCTAATATATGGGTGATAAGATATCAGTCACAAGCAATATTGTGCATGTAATTTGACAAACTGTTGTTTTTTGAGTGCTGGCTTACTTGACTTTGATTAAAACTTAAGATTTTGAAATCCTCAAGATTTTAATATTTCAAAATTTAAAGTATATGATTATGCAAATATTCTGCTACCTTTGATATTTTCATGTTCATTTGTTCCCCTAAATTTTTGCGTATTTATAAAACCCTTTATGAAATGACAAAAAATTGGAATTGTTATATGGAAATTTTCAAAGTCCAATTTGATTGCTTGCATGATAAAATATTAGAAAGATAACATTCTATCTAACTAGAAATGTATGATTTTCATGCTTGGAAATGAATCATTTGCACATGACATGAGATCATACTAGTCTTAAATCCCTATTGAGTTGACTTGATGATTTTGAGAATAGACATAGACTAGTACAATGTTGATTTATATTGTTGTCCACTTAAACTCACACGTAGTATTAATGATTGATTGAAACAATGAATGATAATCATGTTTTGGGTATATTTAGATGACATATATGTATCCCATACATGATTGTATGTTAAGATCAACCCTCCTCAACATATGCTAGAAAGCACTTTCAATACTTATGACCTAGCTATGTAGGAGTATAAATGCTCAATTTGATCCTTGTTTAATCCACATTGGGATTCTTTTTCACTTCACTTTGGAAGGTGATCTTCTTTTTCATACTTTTCATTTATTCACAAGCAATGTAATCTAAAAGACTTTATTGATTGCTTGTTAGAACTCTTAGAAGATTAGCATTAGTCATTAGCTTTTTGTCATAGTGTAGGGACTTATTTGGTAAATATATGTTCCTTTGTTTTTCTTTGATAGTATAAATAGTATATTGTATGTATTTTGCAAGTGGTTAAAACTTATGTTATTCACCTTTCCACATTGTATCCATTAGCTTTTACTATTAATGAAACTATGAATTTTTGAAGTAATTGCTTGTGTTTTATTACTTTGTGTTTATAATTGTTGAATTCAGTTGTGTTTCATCAGTAGAAACATGAATAGAATCATAATTTGGTGTTTAATCCATTCAGAGCTGAGTTCTGATCAAATTTGTTTGCGAAATGTTGTTCTTCAGTTCAGACTCAAATTCAATCTGAAAAATAGACTTGTTGTTGTTAATTGATTAAATGAAGATTGAGGATTCTTAATCGGTCTATATACTACCTAATTGGAAGGTTTTAGATCATTTGAACAAGTTTTGAAGAAATTGATAAGATTTGGTTATTATGAAGATGATGAATTAGGCGCTTGAAGTGTAAAAATCATCTGAAAACTGCTTAAGTGTTTAGGCGCTTCACAACTGTTTAGGCGTTTGAGCATTGTTTAGGCATTTCAGAATTGGGCGTTTTAGCACCGTTTAAAGCTTGAAGACTGTTTGGGCGTTTGAACTGTTCTGAAATGCCTGACTTTTCTGAAATGCCTAAACAATCATCAGTAAGGCATTTCAGAATTTAACTATGGCATTTCCTTAGGCGTTTCTTTTTCAAAGTTGGGCGTTTCACAAGCAATAAGTGTATCTATATTCAAACTTTTCATTAGACACATAGAAATTTTTCAAAACTAAAATCCAAAAATATTTTCATTTCATTGTTTCATTCTAAATTTTAAAAACAACAAAAACAGGTTATTTTCATTAATTCAAAATAAAAAATGGTTAGGTTTGAAGATTTTGATAATAGAGTTCCTAAGCTGAAGAAAAAAGCTGATTTCAAGAATTGGTCTCTCATATTAAAGCATCATCTAAACTCTATTGACAATGACTTATGGAAGTCAATAGAGAAAGGACCATATAATGTAGTTACATCAGATGGTCCTAAAAGAGAATTTGTTTACACCAAAGACTCTCAAGAACCTTATCCTGAGGATGGTCTGCAAGGTAATTCCTCCTATAACGCTTACAAAGGAGCAGAAGGAAGTCATTAGAAGACTATCTTAGGAATTCACTACACAAGTACAACAAGAACAAGAAATAGTAGTGTCTGAGACTACTAAGCTAGTGGAAGAGAGTGAGTCTAGTTCATCTGAACTTTAGACATATTCAAGAAAAAGTAAATATATGGCCGAGAAAGCTAAAGGAAAGTGGCTTGTGGTTAAAGAGGATGCTCCCGAGACTAGGAAATTAAAGAGAGAGGAGAGGCTAAGTATGACTGCTATTGCTAAGTTCATGGAAGAACACATACAAGCACTTGAGCAACTAGCCATTAAACAAAAAGTGATCAATATTGAAGAAGGAGAAATTAAAGGTGGACATATTCTTAAAGAAGGCATGATGGATGAGCCTGAGTTTCAAGAAAGCCCGACAAGACAAGAATCAACTATGGAAGAAATGGTGGAGAAAGCCTATACTGGTGACTTGATGATGAAAGCTGTGTTTCTTATTTAGCAAGGATATGATGTTGATCAAGTCTACAACATGACATCTAAGGCAATGTCTGAGAAAATAAAGATGGTGGAAAGATCGTTAGATCCTTCCATTGAGACTGAGTATGAATTGAAAAGAAAACAAGAAACAAAGAAAGGCAATGCTAAAGCAACTCCCTTCTCTATTAAAGCACCTTCTTCTTAAATACAACCACCAGTGCATTATCCAATTCCTAATCCCTATGAGATAAAAGAGAAGAAAATAAAAGAATTCCTTGTTGAAGCTGTGGAAAGGATGAAACAATTAAAGAGACATGTGCTTGACATAAACAGAATGAAAGAGGCAAGGGAGTTTTCAACTATGATTAATTTCATCTTGGATCCTACTAAGCAGCTACAACATAAACACCATCAACAACAATAGTATATTCAACAACAACAACAACAACAACTCCATCAGCAACACAACTAACAACAACCATTATTGCATCATCTTCAACCTCCATAATAGTCCAAGCATTCACATCACAACAACAACAAGCATCAGCTAAAGGTCCACCAAAATCTTCACATATTCCATCACCAAAACACATTTGAAGTACTTAGGTCGTATAATCCTTAAAGGAGTATTGTTGGACCCCGAAAGGATCATGCATGGCAATTCAATTACCGGTGGATAATGTTCTGGTTGGAAAACACAAGTGTGAGGCATGTGGATAGATGTATGCGGATGAAGAAAGAAGAAATGCGGATGTAGAAAAGACTAAGTGTTCGTTCAAACACATTAGTTTTTGTGAGTGAACACAGACAAATACGGATGAACACTTGTCCACCCTTAAAGAACTAATGCGGGTGAAACAAAATAAATTCTTATTCCTAACACAAGAAATGCGAAGAAGACTTCTAAACCAACAAAACAAAAGCAGATGTACCTGATACAAATGTGAGTGAAAAACCACCTTTGTGTTAGTGATATGTTCTACATTCTACTTAGCATTTCTAGATTATATGTGATCTTTCGGGTTTTTCGTTAACTAAATGTCATATTCGTTATCTTCTTGTAAGGACATTTCTGTCAATAATAAAACTATGAGGGTTTATTTATGCTTATTTTCGTTTATTTATTTTAACTTGTAATCTAAAGGTTAATAACTAAATTCTTTTTAAAAAATAATAATAATAAATAATAATATAATAATAATAATAATAAATAAATTTATAAATTTTGGATATTAGTTATGAAGATTCTAATTTGAATAATAAAAATACAAAAAATTTATGAAGTTTAAATAAAACAATAAATTAAAAGTATATATAAATTAGGGTTTTAATAAGTCAATGGGGTGTTATGTCATTTTTAAAACCTGAATTAGAGGGTTTTGACATAAAATGATAATATTTAAACAAAAGGGACCAAAGGTGTAAAAATTTAAAGCCCAAACCCCCCTTTTTCTCTCTCCCCCGATTTTCGAGCTGTCGGCCGGCGAAGCTCCGGCGTGGCGCCGGCGAGGTCACAAACCTCACTTTTCGACTAAAACACCTTAATCGAACCATTCCTTTCGATGCTACAACATGAATCGAACCTTTAATCATTAATTATCCAACCAAAACGTATGTTTCACTTAAAATAAATTCAAACCGAAAACTACAATCAGTTCCACCCTTTCAACTCTCATATCATGTTAATAATCAATTTAAATGAACAAAAACATACATTTAATCATTGAGAATTCAATGATGCGTTTAATTTCATTCGATGCAACCGTTAATCTATCGAATTGAAATCATAATTCGTAACCCAACTTGAATTCGTTGGAGATATAAACAAACAAAGGGAAGCTATATAAATAGTACAAATCGCTCAAAAAGAACCCTATTCACCCTCTGTAACATCAATTGCACCAATAAGACACAGGCGCAAGCGACTGATCATCAACTTCATCTTGTTTCCGTCGCGTTGAACCCTGACCTCGCATCCTCGATTCCATCTCAATCTAGGTAAATTAAACACGAACACATACTCGTTTTTACATGGGGAACAAAAGCCCCATGAGTATTCATGTTAACATAACCGATTTACGATTCAATTTTGGTTCAATCGAATCTATGGTTCATAAGATTTGGGGGATCTCATCGGATGTTACTTTTAGGAATTAAAACCCATGCTCTTAACAGGCATAGGCTCCTACCCTACCGTTTAAGAGCATACCTTACACACCCGAGGTCCCGGATTCGACCCCGGGCACCCTCAATTTTTTAAAAAAGGTTTTTTATTTATTAATTAAATTACAGAATATTTACATATTCTTATGGAATTCAATAAAAATTGTTTAGTTAACTAAATAATCCCACAATTATCAAATTAATTTTTGTAAAATTTTAAACAATATAATCTTAGATTTTTATTTAAAAACAAATAGTTTAATAATATAAACACTATGAACAATGTTATTTAGAAGTTTATTTCTTTTATTACCTTATAAAATGTTCTTTTATTACCTTATAAAATGGTCTTGAAATCTAATAAGTTTAATTTAATAACTTGTTTAAATAATCAATTATTCAATTGATTATTTTGGACAAGTCGTTATTTAACAAATTATTAAATTATTTATTACTTTATTTTCAGACTTTAAATCTTAATTCTTATTTATCAATTATTATGAATTGAAAGTTATTCAATTTTCTTAATAATCTAACATTTTCAAACAATTATTTAACCATCTTATTTCACCTTTATTGAATCAAAAATATAATTGGTTAAATTATCTTATTTAATCCAATTATCAAAAACCCCAAATTCTTATAATTAACGCTAGACTTTCGTCGAATTATCTCTTGAGCTTAATCGTTTATAATTTAAACTTGGAAACTACGTGATTAGGTAATTCGTGAAGGAATTGTTGGAGCAATCTAGTTCTTATTTTGTTATCTAAATATCATCTTATATCATGTGTCACACCCCAACCTTGACGGCGGGATCGTTGAGATGTGAGGGTTAAGATTGTTCACAGCCACATAATGCTATATTTAAATGTAAATATTAAAATTATAAGTTTAAAAAGGCATTACAAACATAAGTCTCAAACATGAAATAAGTTCAAACATAACATAACAAAACATAATTCTTTTATTCCATTAACTAGGTCCAAATCCTAGATTATTGCAAGCTTCAAAAGATCATTTTAAACTTGGGCATGACCTGAAACATGATAAAAATAAAAGGACAACTAAAAATAGTTAGTGAGTTTCCAAGGGTTTTCATACATAATATATTCAAAATTTACAAGTAGCAATTCATGTCATAGGTTATGAGTTAGCAAGCTTATAGAACACATATCGTTACAACCAAACCTCGAATTGATTACAAGTATATAAGGTTGTCTAAGTGTATTTGGTTCCCATGATGAACAAGCATACGTCATCAGGAGCCGGCAATTGTAATGCCCCGAAAAGTTAAAACGAGTCGCCGAGGATAATGGGCTTAATTGGTGAATATTTAATAAAGGAAGGAAAGGGTTTATGGGCTAATGAGGCTTATGGGCAAGAGACTAATTGATTAGAGGCCCATAACCAGCCATCTTACCCACCTAACCAACCACCACCATCTTCACTTTGAACCCTAGCTCCCAAAATTCATAGAGAGAGAAAGTAGAGAGAGAAAGTGAAGAAAACTCAAGATTTGAAGCTTCAAAGGTTAAGAAATTGAAGATCTGGGTGTTGGAGCATCAAGACCTAAGAAAGATGCAACAAATCCATATAAGAATCAACCTCTAAACCCTTCTGTAGATCAAACCCGGATTCTAGGGTTTTGGGTTTTGAAAAGTTGCAAAGAATCACATTTTTACGAAACTGTATATGCATCCAACGAATTAGCATATTCAAACAGCGAAACTATGAGGACTTCCTGCGAAACTATAGTTTCGCAGGTAGTTTCGCAAACATGGTAATCCAACGAAAGTTGGGCGAAACTGGCAGCGAAATTGCCAGCGAAGGTGGCAGCGAAACTGTTGGCGAATCTAGCTACGAAATTGCTGATCTTGCAGCGAAATTAGCAGTGACTTTAGGCGGAAATTAACCCCTTTAAGTGTCAGGTTATCTGCAGGTTGTGTAGTGTGATCCTAGCCTTGTAAGCTTAGTTTTGAAGTTGGTCTCGGTATTCAGGTGAGTTCTAGATCCCCTATTTATAAGTTTTTCCATGTTTTGGAGCTATTATGCATACTAAATATACGTTTTTAAATGACCAAGATTTTAAGAGGTTTTAACAGGAAGAACGATTTTTCTACAAGTAAATGTGCTATATAAATGTTTAAATATAAAAATTTTTCGCGCTTACCTGGCAGCCCGGCCCCAGCCAGGGGCGTTGCCCCTTAGACCCTACTAGGGGTTGCTGCCCCTAGGACCTCGCTGTCAGGGGCTGCCGCTCCCAAACCCCCGCTGTCCCGCGTAGGGTCAGTTATGTTTTATGATGACTAGTACTTGGCATGTTGTGTACTTAATAAATTAAGTATTATATATATTAAAGTGGAAGATGATATTAATGAATAGTGAAACTTAATGAATGTTACCCCCGGGCCCGTTGATGATGTAAAGTCTTGCAAGCACTATGATAGACTTCACTTAGGTGAGTCTGATGTATGATGATTGATCCGTATTCATGAGCGGGCTATGTGCCTTGCAGTGTGGATCAACTGTCGGGGATTAGCTACCATGAAAAATGTGTACCCACAGGGATCGACATTCGTTGTCGATCAACATGGAGCTCTTGCTTTGTGCAATCTCGTTTATTATGAAGTAATAGATACGAAAGAATGAAAGATAATAAACATGCTTATTATGATGAAAATGTTATGTATTATGTATGTGTGGTCATTATATGAAGAATAAAGTTATATTTTCTTATTTACTTAAAACTAGAACTCACTCAGCAAAGCTGACTTTTATGCATAATAGTTGGCAGGTAAGTGCTGATGCTGAGGATGGCACCACGGAGCTACTTGGGGAGCTATGGATGGCATTCCTGTTTATGAAATCTTTATTGTAATTTAAGAAAAAGTAATATGTTTTGTTTACAATTAAAGGACAAATGTATGAGTACGATATGGTTTCTAAGTTTTAAATGAATGTCTAATTATTTCCGCTGCAATGTTTTGTTATTAAACTGATTTTATGCTATGATTAACCAACTGTGAGGCTTCCCGGGCACGAGGCCTTACAAGTTGGTATCAGAGCTAAAGTTTAAGAGAATTGGGTAAACTATTTTCAAAACCTAAACTTAAACTGAAAATGGGACCGATTAAAGATAGCCAATCTAAGTAGCTACGTGCCATCAGGTAAAGGTTTCAAGTAGAACCGGGATTATGTGTGTGTGCTATTTGTTTTATGTGTTTGTAGATTTGAATACTAATATATGTTAGGATAGTGATTGCTTGGGACAGTATGGTAAGGTAAGTGGTTAATCACACTTGGCCAGATGGGCAATTATCTTGAATGACCATTTTGGTGTTTGAATCTATAGGAATTAGTTATGGCCGGTAGAAAATCAGGGAAGACAACCCGAGGAGGTGCTCGTGGCGGGCGTACTACTGAGCCACATGTCACCCAGAGCAAAGCTAAGGCTCCCGAGACTGTTCATGAGGAGTTAGACCTCCATAATCACCCGGAAGGGGAGGGATCAGCCACCCTCAAACCCACTGTGAAGGAGGCTATCGCAATGTCATGCAAAATGTATCACCCTCGGTGGTGACTGAAGTGATCAAAGCAGTCAAGGATGGAGAGAAAGCTGAGAAGAAGGGGAAGGAAAGTGAGAAGAATTCAGGAAGGTCCATTGGGAGGACTGAGGAATCTGAGGAGGAGCCATAAAACCCTAAGGTGGTAGTCCATGATGACGAAGTGATGAGGAGTCCGAGAGAGGCTCTACTAGAGGGTGCAACTATGGAGCATTTCAAAGGTGCAAGCCCCCAACCTTTGACAGAAACGGCAATGCTACTGCCGCTCATCGCTTGCTTAGAGAGATGGAAGCGGTACTGGAAATTAGTGAGTGCCGGGAAGATCAAAAAGTTAAGTTTGCCACTCATTCTTTCGTTGACTCAGCGTTGTGCTGGTGGGACAATGTTGTCCAGGCTTAATGAAAACGACCGATAGCCAGAATGAAGTGGTCCGAGTTCAAGGAGTTGGTGCTGGAGGAGTATTGTCCCCATCGGGAATTAGATAAGATTGAGAAGGAGTTCTTGCATTTTGAGGCTGGAAACATGACTCATCAAGAGTACACCTCCAAGTTTAATAAACTTGCAAGACTTGTGCCAGACATGGTGACACCTACATCCAAGAAGATCAAGAGATACATGCAGGGTTTACCCGTCGACATCAGAAGGCACATGATTGCAGCCAGACTGGGTACCTTTAGGTCTATGGTGGAGTTAGCTGGGAGACTGTACGATAAAAGAGATCTGTTGCCTGTACCAAAAAAGTTGGAGAGATGGAGTGGGAATAAGAATGGAAATGGGAAGAGGTTCGAAGGTGATAACTTCAGGATTGGGGAGAAGAGGATGAGAGTGGAGGATCAGTCAGGGAGGCGAGGAAATTCAGGTGAAGGAGGTGCGTGTAGGAAGTGTGGAAAGGGTCATTCAGGGGAGTGCAGAGTTGGGACGGGCAAATGTTTCAAATGTGGCGGCGAGGGCCACTTTGCTAGGGACTGTAAGGCGGTGAAGTGTTACAAGTACGGGGAGTTGGGACACTTAGGAAGGGACTGCAAGAAAGGGAAATCAGGAGGATCAGGAACAGTTAAAGATGGAGATAAGGGAAAGGGCAACGGTTTGAAGGCAACGGCGAGGGCATTCAACATAACTCGCAAGGAGGCCAGGGCAGATCCAGAAGTAGTTTCAGGTATGTTTCTAGTAGACCATGAATATGCTTCTGTGCTCTTTGATTCTGGTGCTAGTAGGAGTTTTGTGTGTGCTGCCTTTTGTCGTTTGTTGCATGATAAGAGTAGAAAGTTAGATGAGCCTTTCTATGTAGAAACAGCCATTGGTAAGTCCACTAAGGTAACTGAAGTGGTTGAGGATTGCCTGATTGAGTTAGAAGATTGTAAGTTCCCTGCTAGGTTACATGTTATGGCCTTAGGAGGTTTCGATGTGGTATTAGGCATGGATTGGTTAGCTACCTATGAAGCCAATATAGTATGTAACAAGAAGGTAATTTGTCTAATAGCGCCCGATTGTAGATCTGTTGCAGTTAGTGGGGATAAGGTGTGCTGTGTACTGAAGGTCGTGTCGATGATCACAGCTAAAAAGTACTTGAGACGTGGGTGTAGCGCTTACTTGGCCTATGTAAAACATATGGATACGTCAGAGGCACAATTATCAGATGAGCCGGTAGTGCGCGAGTTTCCTGACGTCTTTCCTGAAGACCTGACCAGTGTGCTGCCTGACCGCGAAATCGAATTCCAGATTGATTTGCTACCGGGAGCACAACCTATTGCTAAAGCACTGTATCGATTAGCTCCTTCGGAGATGGTAGAACTGAGGGACCAGTTGCACGATTTATTGGATAAAGGCTTCATCCGACCGAGTATCTCTCCATGGGGTGCTCTGGTTTTATTCGTCAAGAAGAAAGATGGTAGCATGCGGATGTGCATTGACTATCGCGAGCTCAATAAGCTGACCGTAAAGAATCGGTATCCGTTACCAAGGATCGATGACCTGTTTGATCAACTTCAGGGTGCCAGCTGGTTTTCAAGGATAGACCTGCGGTATGGTTACCACCAATTAAAGGTGAAAGAACAAGACATTCATAAGACAACGTTCCGTACGCGTTATGGACACTACGAATTTCTCATCATGTCCTTTGGTTTAACCAACGCGCCAGCTGCTTTCATGGATCATGAATCGGGTATGTCGACCGATGTTGGATAAGTCAGTGTAGTATTGATCGATGACATCTTGATTTATTCAAAAAGTGAAGAGGAACATGCTGATCATATTCGAGAAGTATTGGAGATGCTCATAAATGAGAAGTTATATGCTAAGTTCTCTAAATGCACATTTTAGCTTCGAGAAGTTCAATTTCAGGGTCATGTGGTTAATCCCGAGGGGATCAGGGTGGACCCTGCGAAGGTTGAAGCGGTGATGCAATGGGAACCTCCAAAGACGCCATCCGAGATTAGCAGTTTCTTAGGCCTGGCAGGCTACTATAGGAGGTTTATCCAGGATTTCTCCAAGATAGCTTCTCCTTTAACAAAGTTGATCCAGAAGGACGTAAAGTATGAATGGGGTACTGATCAGGAGAACACCTTCCTAGAACTGAAGATGAGGTTAACTCAAGCCCTTGTCTTGACGTTACCTGAAGGGAACGAGGATCTGGTAGTCTACTCGGATGCCTCGTATGTAGGATTGGGTTGCGTGTTGATGCAACGAGGGAAGGTGATAGCCTATGCCTCTAGACAATTAAAGGTCCACGAGGCCAATTATCCTACACATGATTTAGAGTTGGTTGTGGAAGTGTTTGCATTGAAGATTTGGAGGCACTACCTGTATGGGGTAAAGTGCACCATCTTCACTGATCATAAAAGTCTGAAGTATTTCTTCGAACAAAAGGAACTCAATATGAGGCAGAGGAGGTGGTTGGAACTGATCAAGGATTATGACTGTGAAATTCATTATTATCCAGGCAAAGCCAATGTGGTTGTTGACGCCCTTAGCCGAAAAGAACGACCCGAACCAATTCGGGTGAGGGCTTGCCAGATAATCATGACGCCTGATGTTATGAAACAAGTGAGGGATTTCCAGGTTGAGCCATTAAGAGAGGACAGAGTCAACTCTGAAAGGATGAAAGGACAAGTTTCAGATTTGGGGGAAAACACCCTAGAGAACGTGGATCCCTCTCTATGGGGATCTGAGGGAGAAAATCATGGATGAGGCTCACAAAACTCGATATCCCATACACCCCGGTGCCACGAAAATGTATCAGGATCTGAAGAAAGATTACTGGTGGCATGGAATGAAGCGAGACGTGGCTAAGTACGTGAGCAAGTGCCTTACTTGCCAGCAAGTGAAGGCAGAGAACCAAAAGCCATATGGGAAAATCCAGCCTTTGGATATCCCTGAATGGAAATGGGAACACATCACAATGGACTTCATCACGAAGCTACCTCGCACGGAGAGGGGAAGCGACGCAATCTGGGTGATTGTTGACCGTCAAACAAAGAGCGCCCATTTCTTACCAATTCGTGTGTCGTATTCCTCTGAGAGGTAGGCAGAGCTATTTATCAAGGAGATCGTGGCTCGTCACGGCGTGCCAGTGTCTATCGTTTCGGATAGGGACACACGGTTTACGTCCAAGTTCTGGAAGAGGTTTCAAGACTCAATAGGGACTAGACTGCATATTAGTACGACTTACCATCCCCAGACGGATGGTCAGTCAGAAAGGACGATCCAGACTTTAGAAGACATGCTACGAGCCTGTGTAATCGACTTTGGAGGAAGCTGGGATGAGCACTAACCGTTGGCGGAATTCTCATATAATAATAGTTACCATGCCAGCATTGGTATGCCACCTTACGAAATGTTGTACGGTAGGAAGTGTAGAATGCCCGTGTGTTGGGGTGACATCGGGCAAAAGGAATTGGGGGGTCTTGAAGTGATTGAGGTCACAACTGAGAAGTTAGATAAGATTAAGGCGTTCATGAAAGCTGCAAAGGACCGCCAGAAGTCTTATGTTGATAAGAGGCGTAGGCCGATAGAATTTGAGGTTGGTGACAAGGTTATGCCCAAGGTATCGCCCTGGAAAGGGATCATCAGGTTTCGAAAAAGGGGAAAGTTAAGCCCAAGATTCATAGGGCCATTCCATATTATCACAAGGGTAGGAGAAGTGGCTTACAGATTAGAACTACCCGATGAGTTGAGTGAAATTCACCCTACGTACCATGTATCTCATCTTAGGAAGTGTCTAGCAGACAATGATGCAGTTGTACCACTTGAAGACATTGAAGTCGATGAACGACTGAACTATGTAGAGCAGCCGGTTGCCATCCTTGATTGGAAAGAAAAGCACTTACGTAATAAGGTGGTTTCGCTGGTACGAGTACAGTGGAGACACCGAAAGGGATCAGAATCTACATGGGAGACCGAGGAGGAGATGAGGAAATTTTATTCTCAATTATTTGATGACTGACAGGTTTCGAGGACGAAACCTAAATAAGTGGGGAGACTGTAACACCCCAAAAAGTCAAAACGAGTCGCCGAGGATAATGGGCTCAATTGGTGGGTATTTAATACAGGAAGGAAAGGGTTTATGGGCTAATGAGGCTTATGGGCAAGAGACTAATTGATTAGAGGCCCATAACCAGCCATCTTACCCACCTAACCAGCCACCACCATCCTCACTTTTAACCCTAGCTCCCAAAATTCATAGAGAGAGAAAGTAGAAAGAGAAAGTGAAGAAAACTCGAGATTTGAAGCTTCAAAAATTAAGAGATTGAAGATCTGGGTGTTGGAGCATCAAGACCTAAGAAAGAAGCAACAAATCAAGGTAAGAATCAACCTCTAAACCCTTATGTAGATCAAACCCGGATTCAAGGGTTTTGGGTTTTGAAAAGTTGCAAAGAACCACATAAAGGTCACATATTTACGTATGAAAACATGTAAAAAGCTTAGATATAGCCTCATGGATGACTAACTAGGAGATTTGACGTAAAAAGTTATGATTTTGGGTTAAAAACGGGCTGGTTCGTAATTTTTATGTGATCTACGAAACTGTATATGCATCCAACGAATTTGCATATTCAAACAGGGAAACTATGAGGACTTCCTGCGAAACTATAGTTTCGCAGGTAGTTTATCAGACATGGTAATCCAACGAAAGTTGGGCGAAACTGGCAGCGAAACTGGCAGCGAAGGTGGCAGCGAAACTGTTGGCGAATCTAGCTGCGAAATTGTTGATCTTGCAGCGAAATTAGCAGCGAATTTAGGCAGAAATTAACCCCTTTAAGTGTCAGCTTATCTGCAGGCTGTGTAGTGTGATCCTAGCCTTGTAAGCTTTGTTTTGAAGTTGGTCTCAATATCCAGGTGAGTCTAGATCCCCTATTCATAAGTTTTTCCATGTTTTGGGGCTATTATGCATACTAAATATACGTTTTTAACTGACCAAGATTTAAGAGGTTTTAACAGGAAGAACGATTTTTCTACAAGTAAATGTGCTATATAAATGTTTAAATATAAAACTTTTTCGCGCTAACCTGGCAGCCCGGCCCCAGCCTGGGGCGTTGCCCCTTGGACCCCACTAGGGGCTGTTGCCCCTAGGACCCCGCTGTCAGGGGCTGCCGCCCCTAAACCCCCGCTGTCCCGCGGAGGGTCAGTTATGTTTTATGATGACTAGTACTTGGCATGTTGTGTACTTAATAAATTAAGTATTATATATATTAAAGTGGAAGATGATATTAATGAAAAATGAAACTTAATGAATGTTACCCCCAGGCCCGTTGATGATGTAAAGTCTTGCAAGCACTATGATAGACTTCACTTAGGTGAGTCTGACGTATGATGATTGATCCGTATTCATGAGCGGGCTATGTGCCTTGCAGTGTGGATCAACTGTCGGGGGTTAGCTACCATGAAAAATGTGTACCGACAGGGATTGACATTCGTTGTCGATCAACATGGAGCTCTAAGTTTTAAATGTATGAGTACGATATGGTTTCTAAGTTTTAAATGAATGTCTAGTTATTTCCGCTGCAATGTTTTGTTATTAAACTGATTTTATGCTATGATTAACCAATTGTGAGGCTTCCCGGGCACGAGACCTTACAAGTCAATACATCGGCTTTAGCACCAAATAGGCTTGTCAGGCCCAAAGAACTAAGACGTCGCCAGGCTAGCAATAGTTAATGATTGCAAAAAAAATATATCTCATATAACACCTACAACACATAAATAACCATGACAAAATGTAAAGATGAATTGCAAGTGCTTTACAAGTTTAAACATTTACAAATATATGTTGAATAAGTATCATGTTTCACCCCAAAATAGTGTGAAAAATATAAAAAGGGGCAAGGAAAACTCACTTGATCAATAAGTATATAATAGATGATTAATAAGAAATAAGGTAAGCAACGTTCCAACGTAAATCTTCACAGGGCATCTAAATATATATATATATACAAGATTTAAATTTAATAATAAGTTTTAATGAATTAACGAGGTCAAGAGTTCAGTGTGGGTATTTGAGTAATTTTTATAAGTACTTTAAATACAAAACAAATATCTTCTTTGTATGTTTTAAATATAGAGAAATGAAATTGAATCGTTTATAATAATTATTAAAGTTTAAATATAATATTTGAGTAATTATTTGAAATAACCATGATTTTAACAATAATAAGTGAAAAGAACGTTTAAACCAACAATGATTTATTAATTATTATTTAAAAATCCCTTTTATAAGAAATTATTCAAAACGATCTTTGTTAAAATGCTTTTAAAATATATATTTCTATTTTCTTAAACTTAGAAAAATTTTCAGAAAATATTTGGTGTCCTAAAAATATTTGGAGTTTATAAAAATAATTTTTATATTTATAAAAGGAATTATGCAAATTATTTAAGGCTAAAAGCCCTTAAAAAAATAGTTGAGGGAGCCCGGGTTCGAACCCGGGACCTCAGGTTGGAAGGCAAATGACTTAACCAGTGAACCAGGGCTAATGCCTTGGTTTACTTTGGTTTTAAATTCTTTTAAACACAAACTAAAAGGTTTCCCCCAAACCTCAAGAACCCTAGTTTGTTCAAATCCAAAATTGAATATCGATTTGATGTTAACGCTCGAGTTGATCATAGGGCTTTTATTCCCCATTGTATTTCGAGCATAACCATGTGTTCAATTACCCTATTAGAAGATGAACTGATGATGAACAGAGGAGAACTGGTCGCGGCTGCGTCGTAAGCTTGTTCAGATTGTAAATGACAATGAAACTCGAATTCGTTCTACAGAAAGCTTCTATAGTTCCAATGAAGAAAAGCCCTCTATCAATTGAAGTCAATAATGCTCGAAAGGTAGTCTTTGTTCGAGTTGCAGATTCTCGATGAAAGTGATACTCGAATTCAATGGTTGTGTGTTTCTCAGGAGAAATTAGCTTGATTATAACGCTAGGAATGGATAGACGATTGTTTATTTTATGTTAATTCAATTATTATTGTACTTTAATGTTTGAACGGATATGGGTTTAAAGACCCTCGGTTACTCGATCGAATAGGCTTTGTAACCGATGTTAAAACCCAATTAAAGTAGTTAACCACGTTCGATTCGAGTACAAGAAACGTTTGGCACGGTTTTGGGGGTTTCAATTCGAAGAAAAAGGGGATTTAGGACCACCGGACCCCGGCCGGAGGGTGGCCGGAGTTGTGGCCGGAAAAAAGCGAGGGATAGGGGGGAGTTGGTTTGGGTTTTGAATAATTGCACACTTGGTCCCTCAACTTTAAAATTCAATTATTTTATACTAAAGTTTCAATTTTAACGTTTATAACTTGACACTAAGACCCCTTCACCTTTTTAAACTCTAAAATAACTTGTTAATTATTCAAGTTTTATTATTTTTATTATCATTATTATTATAATTATTATTATTATTATTATTATTATTATTATTATTATTATTATAATAATAATTATTATTATTATTATTATTATTATTATTATTATTATTATTATTATTATTATTATTATTATTATTATTATTATTATTTGTAATATTATTAGTATTATAGTTATTATTATTATCCACTATTTTTATTATGCACCAAAACGAAAAGAATTAAAGCATAACAAACCCATAAGTTTCATAATAGGCATAAGTAGTCCTTACAAGAACTTAACAAAGTTAACTTTTAATTTAACGAAAAATACGAGATGTTACATCATGTCAGTTTACCATACCTCCTTTTACTTTATTTCACACCTTTTGGGGTGAAACATGTTAATCGTATAAATATACACTTGTAAAATATCTTGATACTTGTAGCGCACGAGCAATTCATTATTTTTAACTTGTCAAGGTTATTTGAGATATTTGTGAGCTTTATATGATAGTCATCTTGTAGAAACAATCATTAACTATTGCTAGCCTAGCGACGTCATAGATCTATGGGCTTGACAAGCCTATTTGGTGCTAAAGCCGAGGTAATTGCCGGCTGTTGATGACATATTCTTGTTCATAATGGAACCTAGTACACTTAGCTAATCATATATCTTATTGTGGCCATCTTTTGTCAAGGTTTGATTGTATCATTATGCTATCTATATTCTTGCATTATCTCTTAACATATGACATGAATTGCCTTAATAAAAATTGTTTATATGTATGTATAAATCAGGGTAACTCACCAACATCAATTGTTGACCTTATTTTTAACATGTTTCAGGGAATGCCCAAGCTTAAATGTTGATCTTAAGGATTGGACACATCTAGGATTGGACCTAGAAATAATAAAGACTTATTATGAACTTGGAATGTTTGAACTTGATGTTATGTTTTGAAAGTTTGTTTGAGACTTTATGGTTGTAATGTTACATTAAAAACCTATGCTTTAATATACTTACACTTGATGGTAGTGTTATGTGGCTTTGAACAATCTTAACCCTCACATCTCAAACCACCGTTAAGGTTGGGGTGTGACAGATTGGTATCAGAGCCCATAACTATAGGAATTTAGGTTATTAGAAATGGTGACCTAGACTATTATTAATGTAGGAATCCTACATGAAATTTTTTTATGATCTTGTAAGTTTATCTATTGCATGCTACATAATACTACCTATTATAGGAGAGCCTTTAATGTGCTGAGCAGTATGTCGGATCCAATCTTAACCTTTATAATTTAAGTTTCTTTTGTTTTACCTGTACCAATAAACGTCCTAAAACTAAACAGGTATGTTCCTTACAAGAACTTAACAAAGTTAACTTTTAATTTAACGAAAAATACGAGATGTTATAGTCTCCCCAACATAAAAGAATTTTGTCCCGAAATTAAGAATGAAACTATACAAATAAGAACGGGTATCTCTTCTTCATGTGCTCCTCGCGTTCGCAAGTAAATTCAGTGCCACGTTTATTCTCCCAACGAACCTTAACAATTGGGGTAGTTATGGTTCTAGTCTTTTTCATGATGCGATCCATGATCTCAACAGGCTTCTCAACAAAATGCAAGGACTCGTCGATCTGAATGTCTTCCAGCAGAACATAGAGACTTTCGTCAGCCAAGAACTTCCTCAAGTTTGAAACGTGGAACACAGGATGAACTCCACTAAGGTCGGAAGGTAACTCCAGTTGGTAAGCCACCTTTCCAACCCTTTTTAGGATTTTAAAAGGTCCTACAAATCTCGAAGCCAGTTTACCCTTCTTTCCAAAGCGAACAACACCCTTCCACAGTGAAACATTAAGGAGAACCATCTCCCCAACTTGGAATTCCAATGGCTTACGTCGCTTATCAGCATAGCTCTTTTGTCGACTTCTTGCCACTTCAAGGTTCTTGCGGATTATTGTAACTTTATCGGTGGTTTCTTGTATCAGTTCAGGACCAGTGATGAAGTTTTCACCAATGTCAGTCCAGCAGATCGGTGAACGACATTTACGACCATAAAGTGCTTCGAATGGTGCCATCTTGATACTCGAGTGGTAACTATTGTTATACGAAAATTCCGCGAGCGGTAGATGCGTATCCCAATCACCACCAAAGTCAAGGACACACAGGCGTAGCAAATCCTCCATGGTTTGGATCGTTCGCTCGGTTTGACCATCAGTTTGAGGATGGTAAGCCGTGCTTAGATCCAATTGAGTACCCAAGAGTTCTTGCATAGACGACCAAAAGTGTGAAGTGAAACGAGCATCTCGGTAAGATATGATGTGCAGAGGTACACCATGACGACTTACAATTTCATCAACATATATACGAGCCAACCTTGATGTCTTGTAAGTGTCACGTATGGGTATATAATGCGTCGATTTGGTCAATCGGTCAACGATCACCCATATGCTATTATGTCCACGAGAGGTTTGGGGTAGCTTGGTTATGAAGTCCATGGATATATGTTCCCATTTCCACATAGGAATCTCGGGTTGTTCAAGTAATCCACTTGGACGATGATGTTCGGCTTTAACCTTCGTACACGTGAGACACTTAGGTACATAAGTCGCTGTATCTATCTTCATTCCAGGCCACGAATATTGACCACGTAGGTCCATGTACATCTTATCGGAGCTAGGATGAATAGAATAACGAGTTTGATGAGCTTCGTTCATGATAAATGTACGAAGGTTATCACGGTTTGGAACCCGAATTCGATTCGCGAAGTACATCAACCCATTGGGTTTCGTTTCAAGTTGAGTTATAAGATTATGCTCTAGTTCATCCTTCATTCTTCCTTCTTGTTGCACCATTTGTTGAGCCTCCAAGATAATAGACTCGATGTCACTATCTATTCTCAAATTTTGTAGCAGTACAGTAGTCTTGTTGACATCTAGTCGGATCTCAGTATCGAACTCACCCAAAGTGTCAAACCATCGTCTTCGATCGCGAATTTCTTGGAATGAGATCGTCTTGTTATGAATCTTTCGGCTTAGTACATCGGCTACAACATTTTCTTTACCAGGATGATAACGAATGTCACAATCGTAATCACTAATCAACTCCACCCAACGACGTTGTCTCATATTGAGATCTTTTTAATTAAAAACGTGTTGAAGGCTTTTGTGATCGGTGTAGACTATGCATTGTGTACCATAAAGGTAATGTCTCCAAATCTTCAAGGCAAATACCACGGTACCAAGCTCGAGATCGTGTGTTGTGTAATTCACCTTGTGAACCTTCAATTGTCTTGATGCATAAACTATGACCTTCCCTCGTTGCATGAGTACACAACCAAGGCCTTGCTTTGATGCATCACAATATACGGTGAAATCATCATTTCCATCGGGTAGGGTCAAGAAAGGAGCATTGCACAGTTTGTGCTTTAATGCTTCAAAAGCTTCTTCTTGCTCGGAACCCCACTCGAATGGTTTTTTCTTTTGTGTCAAAGAAGTGAGTGGCTTCGCGATCCTCGAGAAATTGGCAATGAATCGCTGATAATAACCAGCAAGACCAAGAAAAGAACGAACTTCGGTAGGAGTTGTAGGAACACACCAATTCTTCACAGCTTCCACCTTTGCAGGATCAACGTGAATTCCTTGGCTATTCACCACGTGTCCTAGAAATTGAACTTCCTCGAGCCAGAAGTCACACTTCGAGAACTTCGCGTACAATTGCTCTTTCTTTAACAATTCAAGAACCAATCTCAAATGCAGTTCATGATCGGTGTTGGACTTGGAGTAGATAAGTATGTCATCAATGAAGATGATCACAAACTTGTCTAGATAAGGCTTGCATACTCGGTTCATGAGATCCATGAAGACAGCAAGAGCATTGGTTAAACCAAAAGGCATCACCATAAACTCATAGTGCCCATAACGAGTACGGAACGCGGTCTTTGGGATGTCATCATCATGGAATCGTAATTGATGATATCCAGAACGTAGATCAATCTTCGAGAATATAGCAGCTCCTTGAAGTTGATCAAACAAGTCATCGATACGGGGGAGAGGATAACAATTCTTGATGGTAAGCTTTTTAAGCTCACGATAGTCAATGCACATACGAAACGATCCATCTTTCTTCTTCACGAAAAGAACAGGTGCACCCCAAGGCGAAGAACTAGGACGAATGAAGCCCTTCTCGGATAGTTCTTGAAGTTGACTAGAGAGTTCTTGCATTTCCGATGGTGCAAGTCGATATGGTGACTTAGCCACGGGGATTGCTCCCAGTATCAAGTCAATTTTATACTCGACTTCACGCACGGGATGTATACCATTAAGGTCATCGGGAAATACTTCAGGAAAGTCTCGTATGATAGGGACATCCTTAAGTTCTTTCCCTTTGACTTTTGTGTTGACCACGTAAGCCAAGAAGGCCATATACTTCTTGCTTAAGCACTTTCGGGGTTGAGTGCAAGATATGAGTTTAAGTCCTTTGGAAGACTTTTCACCGAACACTTTTAAAGTATCTCTAGTGGGTAACAGTATATGAATGCACTTCTCAAAACAAATGATCTCGGCATGGTATTTGGCTAACCAATCCATGCCAATGATGATGTCAAAGCTTCCAAGTTTCATAGGAATAAGATCGATAAGAAAATCATGTGCGTCAAGACTCAAGATGCAATCACGAATAACGATATCAACGGTGATCGGTTCTCCATCTGCGACTTCAACGGTGAGAGGTCTTTCTAGTTTCGTATGTGGCTTAGCAAGTAGGGGTTCAAACTCTAATGATACAAAACTCTTATCGGCTCCAGAATCAAATAGAACGTATGCATAGGTATTATTAATAAGAAACATACCTGTTCAATGTTAAAGGCATTTAACGATACAGGTAATGCATGAAAGAGGCTTAAATCATAGAAGTTAAGGTTGAGTTAACGTACCATTCACCACATCATTGTTTGCTTGTGCTTGATTTGCATTGATTTTGAAAGCACGTCCTCGGGCTTGTGGAACATTACCCACAAGATGAGGGCATTGTGGGCGAAAATGACCAGGTTCCCCACAGTTGTAGCAAACACGGTTTGTGACCATTGCGGCGTTGTTAGGTGCACGGTGACAAGTCGCCACCAAGTGACCATATTTACCGCATAAGGTACAGATACGACATGGTTGATTCCCCGGATGATGATACCTGCAAGTGTTACACATAGGTTGAGGACCTTCATAGGCCCTAGCCCAGACATTTGAGCCACGGGTGCAGGCACAGGTACCATTTGTCTTTGAGGTGGTTTGGGTGCGGCCACATCATAATTGCGCGCCGGTGTGAACTTGCGCTTGTTGTTGTTGTTGTTGTTGTTGTTGTTGTGAGATGGTTCAGCTTTAGTCTCCTTAACGGTCTTGGTAGCCGTCTTTTCCACCTTCTTTGCACCCTTCACAGACATTGTGCCCGCTCGTATATGATTCTCGGTGAGTTGAGCAGTTATAGTAATGGCTTCTTCCAAGGTTGTGGGTCGGCTACCCACCACAACATCTTGAATTTGGGGTGGTACACCCTTGATAAACTTCTTGATGTTGCGGGGGACAGTGTCGACCATGTGAGGTAGCAGTATACTCAACTCATGATGCCTAGTTGAGTAGGCCAAATGATCACCACCATCTTGCTTCAAGTTCCAGAATTCCTCCTCCAACTTTTGTAGTTCACTCCTTGGGCAGAACTTCTCGATAGCGATGTTCTTGAACTCTTCCCAGGTAAGTGCTATCACAGCTTCAACACCACGGTTTCTCTCTCGCTATTCCACCAGGTAAGTGCCCTTTGTTGGAGCATACTAGTGGCATAACGAACTTTGAGTGCCTCGGGACACTCACAAATGACAAAGGTATTTTCCATGCTCTCGAACCACTCCAAAAGACCAGTGGCTCCTTCCTTGCCACTAAAACTAGTAGGCTTGCATGAGCTAAAGTGCTTGAAAGTGCAGGTTTGATTGTTGCGCCCTTGATTCGCACTATTCTCCCCTTGACCATTCCCATTGTTACTAGATTTTGTCATCAAAGTGCTATTGAGTTCAGCAACCATGGTCGGGATGACGGCAGCCATTTGCCGGGCAATCATGGTAGCTAGCTTACGATCGGAATTTCCACGCTTTCCATGATGACGAGACATGCTGGAATATGCAAAATGAGTTAGACACGAGAAAGAGAATAACAAGGGGTATATTTCAAACAAGGATAAGTCAAGAGTTGTAAGGCACATGGAATGGTTCCATTTGGTAATGCATTACCATTTGGAAACATTGACACGTCAAGGTAAATTGACCCATTCGCCTTAGAAACTTGTGTATGTTGGCCATAGTGTATATGTAAGGCCCCGTTCCCGGAGACCTCACAGTTGGTCATTCACAGCATTGAATACGTTAAACACTATAAATTTACAAGCTTAAGCAGCGGAATTATTTTACCAAAAACCATTCATTTCATTTATAACATTGTTGTTGAGCAATACACTATAGTTTGACGGATTACAAAAGAATTGTTTAATTGCATTACAAAACAACACCAATAACGAGTATGAATGGATGTTAGTCTTTCCCTGCCGAGTAGCTTCACCCTCGTGCCATCCTCAACAATATTTACTTGCCAACTGCAAATGTATAAAAGTCAGCGTTGCTGAGTGAGTTATAGTTTTAAAAGTAATAAAATATTTTCTGTAAGTTACACATATGAAAATACTCTTTTATGAAAACTTCATCTCTTTATACATGAGCACACATTAACTATACAATCAGATAATGCTTTTTCTCTTTACAGTATGCCTTATTTATCCTGTACTCTTTTATCTTTATCTTTCACTGTCTATGTGGACCAATAAGCAATACCCTAAACTATGTGCGCGGGGGAAATGGTGTTGTGCCCTCTTTTTCCCACAAGGGGCTCTACATACTGTATACAAGGCTGACCCAGACACCTAGGGTATGCTGCAAAGGTCCGCCAATCTCAATTGACTGGCCCCGTGCACACCTGAAGGTAGCTAACCCGCATCACGGTTGAGCTAACGACCTCATGGTCGTGACCCTCCTATGAGCTTGCAAGACTTGTTAACATTTTATATTAGGTTCCACTTCTCTTCTTTATTATTCTTTCACTTATTTATTAATAATACTTTACGTTACAATAATAAACACACCACGTAAAGTCACATACTAATAATGATAACAATAATAATAATAATAATAAACAATCATATAACCATCATAGTTATGCATAAAACTCATCATTAATAAGCCCTAGTCAAACCTCGGTTAAAACCCTAAAAGCACAGACTCCCAAAAATTTTGTAATAAATTCCAAGTGTTTAGGCGCCTTGACACTATTTGGGCGCATGGGCCCTATTTAGGCGTATGTAAACTTAGGCGCATGGACACCTAGTCGCATGGACATTTGGACGCATGGACACTATTGGGGCGTATGACCCATTCAGTCGCATGGACACTTAGACGCATGGGTTTATTCGGGCGCATGGAAACTTAGGCGCATGGAAATGCTCAGACGCATGGGCTATACTTAAACGTTTCTAAGGCAATTTTAGGCGCATGGGCTACTGTTCAGGCGCATGGATTACAGTTAAATCCT
The DNA here is from genome assembly GCA_025215565.1 of Flaveria ramosissima. NCBI lineage: Eukaryota > Viridiplantae > Streptophyta > Magnoliopsida > Asterales > Asteraceae > Flaveria > Flaveria ramosissima. Next base: position 11,335,456 of record CM046035.1, read on the forward strand.
TCTAAGGCATTTCTAGGCGCATGAGCCTTATCTAGGCACATGGACATTCTATGCAACATGTTTCTAGCATGATATTGAACCCATTCATCATACCTATCTGTTCTAAGCTTAACATGGCTATTCTAAACATGAACAACCTATAAGCATCTAAGAACCAACATCCAACATGCATAATACATACGGGTAAACATACATAAACATTGTAAAATCGCTTTAATACATTTTCAGCCCCAAAGAGAATTTAAAACAAGTAGAACCGGGGTCTAGAAACTCACCTGGTGCAACTTTGGGTGTTTCTTCCTTCTAACCCTTTTTGCAATTGAGTTCAAACACCTAAAAATACCACCAAACACACACACCCGAGCACATACACAAGCACATAAGCATACCACCAAACACACACACCCGAGCACATACACAAGCACATAAGCACATAAACATATAACCGGGATAAAACCCATCATAAACACTTAAAAACCACGAATTCTTACCTTGAATTCGTTCACTTCTTCTTCTTTATCTTCAACCCGAGAGTTTTTGCTCTCTTCTTGCCTTTCTCTGTCTAAAACTGAAGAAAAGAGTGATGTGAAAAGAGGGTGGGCTGCCATGCCCACCTTTACACCAACTTTTCAAAGATTTGTCCTTTTGGACACTTTTAATCCCTCCACTTGGACTTTATTGCTTTTCATCCTTTTATTCTTTGTTTCTTGTCTTTTTAAAATAACCGGGTGTTACAAGTCCACCCCCCTTATATTGGTTTCGTCCCCGAAACCTATTATTCCTCAAACAGACGAGGGTAATGCTTCCTCATATCCTCCTCAGACTCCCATGTAGATTCGGATCCCTTCTTGTGCTTCCATTGTACGCGTACAAGAGGAACCACTTTATTCCTCATCCTCTTCTCTTTTCTATCGATGATTGCCACTAGTTGCTCCCCATAATTGACCTTTTCGTCTACTTCGATATCCTCAAGTGGAACAATCATGTCTTCATCAGTTAAGCACTTTCTCAGATGAGATACATGGAATGTCAGGTGAATTCCACTTAACTCTTCTAGTAACTCCAATCTATAGGCCACCTCTCCAACTCGAGCATTACTTCGGAAAGGGCCTACATACCTTAGGCTTAACTTGCCCCGCTTCTTGAATCGGATGATCCCGTTCCAAGGTTAGACCTTCAACATAACCCGGTCACCCACCTGGAACTAAATCGGTTTGCGTTGTTTATCAGCATACGACTTCTGTCTATCTTTGGCGGCCTTCATGAAGGCTTTAATCTTCTCAAGCTTCTCAGTCGTAGCCTCGATTACCTCGATGCTCCCTAATTCCCTCTGACCAGTATCACCCCAACAAACGGGTGTTCTACATCTCCAACCGTATAGCATCTCATAGGGTGGCATACCAATGCTGGCATGATAGTTGTTGTTGTAGGAGAATTCAGCTAATGGTAGGTGGTCATCCCAACTTCCCCCAAAATCAATCACACATGCCCGAAGCATGTCTTCCAATGTCTGAATGGTCCTTTCCAACTGACCATCAGTCTGGGGATGATAAGCCGTGCTAATATGTAACCTCGTTCCCATGGCGTCGTGGAATTTCTTTCAAAATTTAGAGGTAAACCGGGTGTCACGATCAGACACGATAGACACCGGCACACCATGACGAGTTATGAACAGGTCAGCCAACCTCTCAGATGAATATGTCTTGCAGATCGGTAGGAAGTGGGCACTCTTCGTCAAACGGTCAACAATCACCCATATGGCATTGTATCCTTTCGGAGTACGCGGCAGCTTTGTAATGAAATCCATGGTGATGTGCTCCCACTTCCATTCCGGTATATCCAAAGGTTGAATCTTCCCATATTTTGGTGCTCGGCCTTCACTTGTAAACAAGTAAGGCACTTACTCACATGCTCCACCACATCACGCTTCATATCCGGCCACCAATAATCTTTCTTCATATCCTGATACATCTTCGTGGCACCAGGATGAATGGAGTATCGAGTCTTGTGAGCTTCATCCATAATCTTCGCTCGTAGATCCCCAAAGCGAGGAATCCACACTCGTCCAAATCGGGTTTTAACACCAAGTGTGTTTTCACCCAGTTCCCCAACCAGACCTCTCATTCTTTCCGAGTTAAGATGATTTTCTTGCAATGCCTCATCTTGAAACTCTTTAACTTGCTTCATCACCTCAGAGGTCATGATTAGTTGATAAGCTTTCACGCGAATCGGCTCGGGCCTCTCTTTTCGGCTAAGGGCATCAGCCACCACATTGGCCTTGCCCGGATGGTAGTGGATCTCGTAATCATAATCTTTTATGAGTTCTAACCACCTTCTCTGCCTCATGTTCAGATCTTTTTGCTCAAAGAAGTACTTCAAGCTGTTGTTGTCAGTGAATATGGTGCACTTCGTCCCGTAGAGATAGTGCCTCCAAATCTTTAACGCAAAGACCACCGCCGCTAACTCCAAGTCATGAGTACGGTAATTGACCTCATGCACTTTCAATTGTCGGGATGCGTAAGCTATCACCTTACCTCGCTGCATCAACACGCAACCCAACCCCGAGTAGGAAACATCTGAATAGACCACCAAATCCTCGCTTCCTTCGGGTAATGACAAGACATGGGCTTGGATCAGTCTTGCCTTCAACTCTTCAAAAGCCCTTTCTTGCTCTTGACCCCACACGAACTTTACATCCTTACGGGTCAACTTGGTTAGTGGAGAAGCGATCTTGGAAAAGTCTTGAATGAATCTTCTGTAGTAGCCCGCCAAACCCAAGAAACTACGAATCTCGGATGGCGTCTTTGGAGACTTCCATTGCATCACTGCCTCCACCTTTGCCGGGTCCACCATGATTCCATCAGGATTCACCACATGACCCAAGAATTAAACTTTGCGCAACCAGAACGCGCACTTGGAGAATTTGGCATATAACTTCTCCTTTCTTAATGTCTCCAACACCTCCCGAATGTGACCGGCATGCTCTTCTTCGCTCTTTGAGTAGATCAGGATATCATCAATGAACACAATCACTGATCTATCTAACGTTGGTCAACACACTCGATTCATCAAATCCATAAAGGCAGCTGGCGCGTTAGTTAGACCAAAAGACATAACGAGGAACTCGTAGTGTCCATAACACGTACGGAAAGCTATCTTAGGAATGTCTTGTTCCTTTACCTTCAATTGATGATAGCCAGATCGTAGATCTATTCTCGAGAACCAACTGGCACCTTGGAGCTGGTCGAACAAGTCATCAATCCTTGGTAACGGGTACCGATTCTTCACTGTCAACTTGTTCAGCTCTCGATAGTCAATGCACATTCGCATACTTCCGTCCTTTTTCTTTACAAACAATACCGGAGCACCCCACGGAGAGATACTCGGTCGAATGAATCCTTATCCATTAACTTCTGCAATTGGCTCATGAGTTCCTTCATCTCAGTTGGAGCTAATCGATATGGTGCTTTGGCGACGGGTTGAGCACCTGGTATCAAATCAATTTGGAACTCAATCTCGCGATCCGGTGGCACGCCGGGTAAGTCTTCCGGAATACGTTCGGAAAGTCACACACCACTGGTACCTCAGATAGTTGTGGTACCGACGCATCCACATCTTTTACGTAGGCCAAGTAGGCACTACATCCACGTTTCATGCACTTTCCCGCCACCGCCATCGAAATCACCTTTGGGATCATGGTAACGCGATCTTCGTAAATCGTAACCAAACTCCCATCGGGCGCAACTAGTTGAATCATCTTCTTATGACATACGATGTTTGCTTCATAGGTTGCTAACCAGTCAATCCCTAGTACTACATCAAATCCACCTAGGGACATCACGTGTAACCTAGCAGCAAACCTATAACCTTCTATTTCTATAGCACAGTCCTCTATCACATCAGTAATTCTAGTGGACTTGCCAATAGCGGTTTCTACATCGAATGGTTCACTGACACTCCTACTACTAACAGGAAACTTAGCACAGAAAGTAGTGGAAATGAAACTCCTACTAGCACCGAAATCAAACAATACAGAGGCACAAGTTTGATTTAATAGAAACATACCTGACACGACATCGGGATCAACTCTGGCTTCCTCCCGGGTCATAGTGTAAGCTCTAGCACTTGCCCTCTGCCCTCCTTCCTCCGGCTTCTTCTTCGCTCCAGAACTCTCCGCCCTCGGCTTCTTATAGTCTTTGGTCGCGTGGCCCTCCCCGCCACAGTTATAACACTTCAGCACCCTATAGTCTCTAGCGATGTGGCCAGGCTTGCCACACCTGAAGCATACATTCATTCCCATCCTGCACTCATCGGTATGCTCCCTTCCACATCTACCACACTTTTTCACCTCTGATCTAGACGACACCCCACGGTCATCCACCTTCATCTTCTTGTTGTTTGGAGTGAAATCACCACATCCAAACCTCTTCCCATTCCAGTTCTTACCATCCCCACTAATCTTCTTCACTTCCGCCATAGTTTCTTCTCGCTCATCATACAATCTACCCGCCAAATCCACCACTGATCGAAAGGTACCTGGCTAAGCAGCAATCAGGTGCCTGTGAATGTCAGCCGGCAGTCCCTGGATGTACCTCTTGATCTTCCTTGACACCGGCTTCACCTGATCCGGCACCAGCCTCGCCATCTCATTGAATTTGGTGGTGTACTGCTGGTGGGTCATGGTTCCCGCTTCAAGTTGCAAGAACTCCCTCTCGATTTTATCGAGTTCCCTGTGAGGACAGAATTCCTCGATCACTAACTGCTTAAACTCCTTCCATCGCATTTTACCGATGGCTCTGTCACCCTCAGCTTGGACAATATTGTCCCACCAACACAGCGCTGAATCAATGAAGGAGTGAGTCGCGAACTTCACCTTCTGGTTCTCGCGGCACTCACTGATTTCCGAAACTTCCTCCATCTCCCTCACCCAGCGGTGAGCGGCAGCAGCATTGCCATTGCCATCAAAAGTCAGGGGCTTACACCTTTGGAACGCCCCATAATTGCACCCTCCGGTCGCTACACCTACTACATCATCCTCCTCCTCATCATACAACACCGTCTCAGGCTCCGGTTGTTCCTCCTCCCCTCTGCTTCCCCTGCCCAATGATCCCTTTCTAGTCTCCTTCTCCTTCCTCTCCTCGTCTTTCATAGCCCTGATGACTTCAGTCACCACACACGTTAAAACTGTCTGCATGACCTAGTGTACTTCATCAGCAATAGCCTCTCTAGCTAAGGCATTCAAGCTAGCATTCTCATTCTCTTCGCTCCGGCCATGAACCTCAGGGTTCTCATGGGTCGTCTCAGGAGCCTTAGCACTACTCCTAGTCACACGCGGATGGCCTCTGCCTCTAGGATTCTTGGAAGACTTTTGCCCTGCCATCCTCTAACACACTATAAGGTTCAAACACCAACACGGTCATTCAAGGTAATAACTCAGTTTATGTCAAGTATAGTAAGTCCCTAATTATAGTTGCCAGTTATGATTAGCTACTTACTTTACTCTTCATACCCCAAGCATTTCCTATCCTGACTTAATCAGTATCTAAATCTACTAAGAGCACATAAATCAAATCGCATGCGCACATAATACCAGTTAACATTAAGAAAAGACATACCTGATGTCCATTTGTCCTATTTTCAGTTTAAGTTTAGGTTTTAAAAATTTATTTAAACCTGGCTCTGATACCAACTTGTAAGGCCCCGTTCCCGGAGACCTCATAGTTGGTCATTCACAACATTGAATACGTTAAACACTATAAATTTACAAGCTTAAGCAGCGGAATTATTTTACCAAAAACCATTCATTTCATTTATAACACTGTTGTTGAGCAATACACTATAGTTTGACCGATTACAAAAGAATTGTTTAATTGCATTACAAAACAACAACAATAACAAGTATGAATGGATGTCAGTCTTTTCCTGCCGAGTAGCTTCACCCTCGTGCCATCCTCAGCAATATTTACCTGCCAACTGAAAATGTATAAAAGTCAGCATTGCTGAGTGAGTTCTAGTTTTAAAAGTAATAAAATATTTTCTTTAAGGTATACATATGAAAATAATTTTTTATGAAAACTTCATCTCTTTATACATGAGCACGCATTAACTATACTATCAGATAATGCTTTTTCTCTTTACAATATGCCTTGTTTATTCTGTACTCTTTTATCTTTATCTTTCACTGTCTATGTGGACCAATGAGCAATACCCTAAACTATGTGCGCGGGAGAAATGGTGTTGGGCCCTCTTTTTCCCACAAGGGGCTCTACATACTGTATACAAGGCTGACCCAGACACCTAGGGTATGCTCCAAAGGTCCGCTAATCTCAGTTGACAGGCCCCGTGTGCACCTGAAGGTAGCTAACCTACATCACGGTTGAGCTAACGACCTCATGGTCATGACCCTCCTATGAGCTTGCCAGACTTGTTAACATTTTATATTAGGTTCCACTTCTCTTCTTTATTACTCTTTCGCTTATTTATTAGTAATACTTTACGTTACGATAATAAACACACCACGTAAGTCACATACTAATAATGATAACAATAATAATAATAATAAACAATCATATAACCATCATAGTTATGCATGAAAATCATCATTAATAACCCTAGTCAAACCTCGGTCAAAACCCTAAAAGTACAGACTCCCAAAAATTATGTAATAAATTCTAAGTGTTTAGGCGCCTTGACACTATTTGGGCGCATGGGCCCTATTTAGGCGTATGGAAACTTAGGCGCATGGACAACTAGTCGCATGACCATTCGGACGCATGGACACTATAGGGCGTATGACCCATTCGGTCGCATGGACACTTAGACGCATGGGTTTATTCGGGCGCATGGAAACTTAGGCGCATGGAAATGCTCAGACGCATGGGCTATACTTCAACGTTTCTAAGGCAATTTCAGGCGCATGGGCTACTGTTCAGGCGCATGGATTACATTTAAATCCTTCTAAGGCATTTCTAGGTGCATGAGACTTATTTAGGCGCATGGACATTCTGTGCAACATGTTTCTAGCATGATTTTGAACCCATTCATCATACCTATCTGTTCTAAGCTTAACATGGCTATTCTAAACATGAACAACCTATAAGCATCTAATAACCAACATCTAACATGCATAATACATACGGGTAAACATACATAAACATTGTAAAATCGCTTTAATACATTTTCAGCCCCAAAGAGAATTTAACACAAGTAGAACCGGGGTCTAGAAACTCACTGGCCTGGTGCAACTTTGGGTGTTTCTTCCATCTAACCCTTTTTGCAACTGAGTTCAAACACCTAAAAACACCACCAAAACACACACACCCGATCACATACACAAACACATAAGCATATTAACATATAACCGGGATAAAACTCGTCATAAACACTTAAAAACCACGAATTCATACCTTGAATTCGTTCACTTCTTCTTCTTTATCTTCAACCCGAGAGTTTCTGCTCTCTTCTTGCCTTTCTCTCTCTAAAACTGAAGAAAAGAGTGATGTGAAAAGAGGTAGGCGGCCATGCCCACCTTTACACCAACTTTTCAAAGATTTGTCCTTTTGGACATTTTTAGTCCCTCCAGTTGGACTTTATTGCTTTTCTTCCTTTTATTCTTCGTTTCTTGTCTTTTTTAAATATCCGGGTGTTACAGTATCACTCATCCCAGAAATCTCCAGGTAAGCATAACTAGTCTCGTAGGATTTATGCGATATGCTTGCCTTAGCCCGAGGGCTTTTTGCCAGGAAAACCAGGATATAGGTGTCACACCCCAACCTTGACGACGGAAACGTCGAGATGTGAGGATTACGATTGTTCACAGCCACATAACGCTATTTATTAATTCCAAATATATTTTTCATAAGTTTCAATAATAACATTACAAGCAAAAGTATCAACAAAGAATACATCATGTACAAATGCTACAAATAACATGATCATCCATTTTATCTCTAGGTCCAATCCTAGATGTAACAAGCTTCTAAGAGTAGAACATAAACTTGAGGTATTCCTGAAACATGTTAAAAATAAAAGGTCAACATAAAAATGTTGGTGAGCATTCCATAGTTTTCAATACATAAGTATATAAAAGATGGCAATTCAAGTCATAAGTTAGTGAATAAAGTGATTAGGGATGTTATGAACAATGCAACAATCAAACCTCGACAAAGTTTTACAAGTCTCAAACGTTTACAAGTTTATACGATCAGCTAAGTGTGCTTGGATCAACCAAAGCAGGCTTGTCTGGCCCATAGATCTATGACTTCGCTGGGCTAGCAATAGTTAATGATTGTACATATAACGCCATTACATGGTAACCACAAAAGTTCAACTAACCACAACTTTACAAGATGAATTGCCATAGGTTTACAAGTCTCAAATAAGTTTACAAGTGCAATGATAATAAGTTAACATGTTTCACCCCAAAGTGTGAAAATAAGCAAAAAAGGGTATGGAAATACTCACCTTGATATAAGCATTACAAGATGATAAATAAAGATTAAAGGATGATCCAAAGTAATCCCAAGTATTCATTACAAGGCACCTAAATATGTATTACAAGATGAAGATTAATAATATGATTAACGTTCAAATAATGATTAGGGTTTCGATTGGAATTTGGGGGGTTTAATAATTACATTTTATTATAATACAATCGTTTACGTTTTGATTTAAATATATATATATATAGATATATATATATATATATATATATATATATTATATATATATATATATATATATATATATATATATATATATATATATATATATATATATATATATAATATTTAAGACTAAGAATGATAATGAAAGATTCAATGATTGAATTTATTAATTTCATAAAGAATAAACACAATGTGTGAAAAGGAATAATTAATTTAATATTTAATTATTTAAATTTTGGTAAAGATAATTGAATACCTTTTTAAATGACTTGTAGGATAATTTATAATTACTTAAATCATTTTATTAAGTTTTTAGCCCTTAGACGGTCTTTATAATATTGAAACTGTTAAAATAAGAATAAAGAATCATTGGAAATTATATTGTTTCATAACTTTCAAGATATAAAAATAAAAGTTAACGAATAACTTTATTTACTAATTATGATATAACCTACTTAAATGATTAGATAAATAATTAGTTATTTAACATATAAATTTATAATATTTTGAAATAACCTAAATTTGAACCATAATATATTTTTAGCATTTAAATTACATAAAAGAATTTATAATGTTTTATAACCTTTGTTATTCTAGAAAAAATAATAATTAAATTTAAAATCATAAATTTTTAATACGTTTAAAATCAATTTAATAATCTCTGAAATAAAATAACTTTTACTTTAATAATATTAGTATAAATTTTGAAGTTTAAAATACCCAAAATTGACTTAAAAAAAATTAATGCAGGAGGCCGGGTTCGAACCCGCGACCTCTTGCTTGCAAAGATGACTTGGTAACCGGTGGGCTAGAGCCCAGATTTGATTAAAACTCTCAAATAAATTAATTTATTCATAAACTACATAAATCCCCCAAATCAAGAACCCTAGATTGTTCATCGATCAAATTGATGTCTCAATCAATGTTGTTAACCAAATTAACATTAGGGCTTTGTTTCCCCATGTTAAACCGAGAACAATGATGTGCGGAACTTACGTTATTGAGTTCGAATTGATGAGAAAGATGATAAGGATAGCCGCGACTAAAACGAAGCTGGTTTGAGATCCAAACGTTGGTGATAATCCAATTAGTCTTGCAGATTTAACTTAGAGTTGGTGTTAAGCAAAAGCCCTCTTCCAATTTGGTTTAATAAAGCTCCGAGCATGGATCACGGTTAGGCTACAAGTTGCGAATGAAGATGATGACTGAATTCGAGGTTTGCGTTTGTTTCAGATGAAATTGAAGGTTGTATTCGATCATCGATGGTTAGATTATTGTTTATGTTGAGTTAATTAGATTATTATTGTGTTTTAATGTTCAAACGACTATGAGATTTAATGGTGATCGGTTACCGAGCGATTTGGGACCATAACCGTCGTTTAAACACATTTAAGGTTCATAACAGCGTTCGACAAGTGTTCACGAAGCGTTTGGGATGATTTGGCATCAAAAACGGCCGGTTTTTGTGGGGTTTCGGGGCTCGCCGGCGCCGCGCCGGGCTTGGCCGGCCGGCGGCCGGAAAATCGAGGGGAAAGAAGGGTGGGGGGTTGGTTTTGGTAATTTTACACCTTTGGTCCCTGTGGTTTGTTCTTTTGTTGTTTTATGTTAAAAACTTTCTTTTGGAGTTACAAAATTGGCATTATACCCCCTAGACTTTTAAATCCAAGTTATATACATGTTTAATTCTTACAAATTATTAATAATAATAGCATTGCCATTATTCTTAGTTATAATTATTATTAATGATATTAATAATAATAATAATAATAATATTATCATTATTATTATCAACATTATTTATTAAGTAATAATTAACATTAATAACTTTCAAACTAAAAATTTAAAAATAAAATAAGCATAAATGGCCCATAAGTTTCACAAATGGCAACAATGGCCCTCATAAGAATAAACGAAATTAACTTTTGGTTAACAAAATTACAAGATGTTACAGTCTCCCCAACTTTTAAGAATTTCGTCCCGAAATTAAGAATGAACTTAAATGAACAAAAGGAGTTATAATGAAAGGTAAGTGTACAACGGCCAGTGTTTGACGTTTGATTACAGGTAGAACGCTTCACCTTATGGAATCTTACAAGATTCTTAGCATAATAAACGCGAGACGTTTTGAGATGAAATGTTGGAAAACGATGACGAGTTACCGTGGTACCTTAGATTTATAAGTCACAACTTCTAGAATATAATTTCGTAGTAAAATGATGTCTAGAAATCGGTAAAAGACCAACAATGATAAGAAAGGTTAACCGTCAGGATTTAAAAATCACAAACATCACTATATGAAATGATCTTAACGCATATCTTGTGAATATGTATCTCTCCTTTGACCAATCATAGGTCAAAGAATAATACAATATGTGAAGATTTTGGAATAAGTTCACGACGATGGTTAGGAACATTATTAAAAGCAGAAAATGAATTGATCATCCAAACTAACGATCGATGTTTAACGACATACCACGGTATACGACTATTTGTGATAGATACAAGTCAATTCCTCGACCCGTTAACCCACATGAGTCAATATGAAATTAGTTAACCGGTCTATAAAGCACCATTTGTCATCATGTCATCTAAGATAAGAGGCACTTAGTGATGAAAAGTTAAACAGGAGATTCATAGGAACACGAATGTTAGGCTTTGTCATATGTGAAGGTAAGACACTTGGACACATACCAAGTTATGTCTTTTCTTTTATGCCAAACCCATGACTACAAGTTACGAAGGTTTATGAACCTCCACGTCACAATGTAAGTAATAACGAGTCTCGTTAGTCGAAACCAAGATAGAGTTTTAAAGATTTCCAAGGTTAAGGGTTCAAAAGTGATTCAAGAAGTAACGCAAACAATAAGACATGCATTTGTAACCATGTTTTGCAAGGTAACAAATTTCCAAACATAGATTGCATACGTAATTCATCAAACCCATAAGTACAGTCGAGAACATTCGTATGACTAGAAAGACATAACCACAAGTTGATAATGTCTTTATTTAGTAGAAAGATTGTTTAGGAAGGCTACCATCGCGCAATCATGTGTTGATGATATCTCATAATGAGAGTTGATGAATAAGGAATAAATGGTTCGTTGTAGCTAGATCGAGTTGAAACATGAAGATAAGGCAAAGAAATCGATTTAAGAATTCAAATGCTCCAAGCTCGGAATCAAAATCAACCTAGAGTGATCAGGTCTCCTTTCAAGTTCAGAAATCATGCTTTGGCTTGATAGGTTCAAACACTAACATTGGTTCACCCTTCAAGTTACTACATGTTTCTTGTCACTTGATTAAAACCTTGGTAAGTTGGAGATCAAGAAATGAGAATAGTCATCTAGGTGTGGTTTTCACTCCTAACTTAATGGTGTATTCCCAAGGTATGACCACTAACTTACCAATCAAAAAGTTCGATCCCAACTCCTTGTTGAGGATGCACAGAAATAAGACGAGGTAAACTCACCATTAAGGTAACGGAAATCACTCCTATCTTAACGGTGAAGTTTTACAAAAAAAAAACAAAATATAACAAGATGAACTTCTTCATCAAAATCCAGAATTCACTCCTACTTTGATGAAGTCGTCTCATTTGAACAAATACAATTCATGTTGATGCATGTATGTCCCTAGATCATGAGTTGTAATGTAATAAATCTTGTCTGTCTGATTATGATGTAATAGTATCGATTAATGAAATGATATGAATTGGTTGTTACTTGTGATGTTTAATATTTCATTAATGAGTCGTGATTGAATTGATTGGGTTTATGATTGTTTGAATGATTGCACATTATGTTATATTAATTAAAACATTCAAACTTAACTTAATGAAGTTCTCATGCGAATGGCCCATGCGAATGGACCACACGCATGAATAACTTCATACGATTGACTCAATCGCACGACTGAACAGGAGACTGGATCAGTCGTATGATTGACACATAAGATTGACTCAATCGCACGACTGAACACTCAGTCGTGCGGATGAATCAACCGCATGGTTCAATCGCACGACTGAACCATACTTATGGCCCAGTCGCACGATTGAACAATACTAACCTATAAATAGACCCAATTCGTGGGAAAACGTAAGCATTCATCCCATTACGATTCCAGACGTACCCTAGCCGTCCAGAAGCCTCCCAAATCGTTCTCCAAGTTCACAGAACACATCAGATCGATTCCTAATCGATTTCTGACGTTGATTTCAATTCTTGATTGATTCATCGTGTGTTCTCACTGATTGGATCGCCAATCAAATAGGATTCCGCACTATTTGAGTTGGTTTAACACGCTAATCACTAGGTATTTCGTTCAAATACCAGGTCCTAACAAGTGGTATCAGAGCTTTGGCTCTTGATTACGTGTTGATTCAATCAAGATTGCATAAAAGTTTGTGTTTTTGCACGAAAAACGCAATCTTTGGCATCAAAAGTGATCTTGGACGTTCCCTGCTCATCGAAGTTCAGTTTCTACGGACTTAGGCGATTAGGACTTGTGAAATTTCGAATTTTTACGGCTGAAACCCGTCAAACCTAGAAATTTTCGCAAAACAGCAGCTTCAGTCGCACGAGTGACCCATTCGCACGACTGGACTCCATTCGCATTGCTCATTCGCACGATTGGACCTAGTCGCACCCTCATTCGGCCGACTGAACCGTTCGTTCGCATAACTCATACGCACCAGATTCATTCGCACGACTGAACCAATCGCCCAGTTCAGTCGCACGGTTGAACCAATCGCAGAGTTCATACGCACGATTAGACCATTCGCATCCTTCAGTCGCATCAGTGAAAGTTTGTTTGATTAGATTCTAAGTTTATTAGCCATGGAAGATCAGATGTCAGCCTTTACTGCTGGGAAGGACTCGAGGATTCAGAACCTGCTGTTGCTTGAGAGTGAGGTGGGTAATCACAATAAACCACCAAAGCTCTTGACTTTAGATGAGTTTCCCCACTGGAAACAACGTTTTGAGATCTACCTCAATGGAGTAGATCCTAATCTGTGGGAAGCTATTGAGGTCGGTTATAGTACACCGGTGGGAGCTGATGGAGTTAAATTAACGTTAAGTGGGATGACAGACGCACAGAAAGTAAAGTACAATGCAGAGAAAAGGGTTTATGCATTGATCACTCAGTCTATCCCCAAAGACATATTCCACCAGTATTCAGAGAACAAGCAGTCCAAGAAACTGTGGGATGAGCTAGAGAAGAGATATGATGGGAATGCATCATTGAAGGCAATCAAGGCAAAGGAGTTAAAGAAGGAATTCGATAACTTCTCATCGATTGGTAATGAGAGTTTAGACGAAGTCATAGACAGATTCTACCACTTGATGAGCGAATTGCATACACATGGAGTGGAAACGACTATGGAAGAGAAAGTAAGCAACTTCGCAGACGGATTGCCTGATAAGTGGGCTTCATTCGTGTCTAACCTTAGACAGAATGAAATGCTTATAAAGCTGGATATAAATGACTTCATTCTCAAGTTGCGTGAGAAGAAGCACTAAGGATGAAGTATAGAGCTCAGAAGTCTGCGTACACACAAAATCCAGCTTTATACAACGCCACGCCTCAAGCTAAGACATCTGGAGCACCTCTCCAGACAGCATTTGTGTCTAGCTCGTCAGGTCCTTCACATGCTTCTCCTTCTGGATCAGACACGTCAGGGTCATCATGTACCCATTATATTGGATCAGAAGCAAGTGCTACCAAATTGAAGACCGAGAACCTCGGTAATGTGACCGTAGAAGTAGCACGAGAGCATATGGATCTTCTAGCCGCAGTGGTTCATTCATATGATGGACTTGTTGCTGGGAAGATTGGAAACTGCCATCTGGCAGATGAGGACTACGAGCAGGTAGATGAAATGGAGCTTGAAAGAATGGATATAATGTGGGCCTTAGCTAGCGCTGTCCGAAGGGCGAAGAAGTTTGTTAAGAAGACAGGACAGAACTTGATAGCTACTAAGGATACCACATTTGGCTTTGACAAGAGCAAAGTGACCTGCTTCAACTGTGGAGAGAAGGGGCACTTCAAGAGAGAATGTGTCAAGCCAAAGAAGACGGGTAATGGGAACCCGTTCTCATCCTTTACTCGCCAAGACAAGCAAGCTTCCAGTTCTACTTCATCAAACAAGGATCCAAAAGCCTTGACTGCTCATGATGATGAAGGACAGGATTGGAGTTTTAGGTTTGTCTCACCAGGAGAATCTAACATTGCCAGTGTTGAAGATATTGATGATGATTCTGCGAGTGAAGGTGATCTAGCAGTTGAGATAGCGATGTCACATAGTGAAGAAACAACTGCAGCTGAGGTCAGTTACAAGCCAAAGGAGGAGACTTCCACGTCAGAGACAGAAAAGTCAGAATCACCAGAACCAGAGACGTCTGATGCTGCGTTGATGGCTAACTCTTCTGAACCAACACAGGTAAGTACAACTGACCAAATGTTTAATAATCATGCTTGTTCTGATTGTGATATGTTTAGGAATAGCATTGATGAAAAATTTGCTAGGTTATTAGATCACAATGATAACTTAGTAAAAGATTTACAACTATGCACTGAGGCTAATAGAGTTCTAAAACAAAATGAGCATAGTTATAAAGAAAAGATAGACCTATTGACTAAACAGCTTAGGGAAACCGAAGTAGTTGCCTTTAACCAAGCAAATGACATTAGGTACTATCTAAACTCCCTAGAGGACACTAAGAAGCAAAAGGCAGTTCTAGAAGTAGAAGTTAATTCATTAAAACAGAAACTGCATAGTTGGACTAGTTCTTCACACATAGTTCAACACTTAGTGAGAGAAAGGAATAACGGGGAGGGATTAGGCTACAAAGTGGTTCCACCACCACCTGAGACCTTGATGAACACCAAGTCTAAACCAGTAAACAACAACCCCATCAAGGATCATGTGGTGACTACTCCTCTTGTTACTGATCCAGACACATCATGTTCATCTACTGAATCTGGACAGAAACAAAAGGAGGCCACTTCAAAGGCAAAGGGTAAATTGCCTTGTGTTAATCTGGAAAATGAATTTGAAAAAGTTAACTTAAAGTCAGGGTCAAACAGAGTCAAATCAGAACCTAAAAGGACTTCAAACGTTAATTTTTCACATGCTTCAAGTCAAAAACCAGTTAACCAAAAAGTGGAACATGTTAAACAGGTTAAAACAGTTAATTTTGTTAAACCAGAGAAAACATCAAACATGCAAGAGTCAAAACCTAAAGTGATTGATGTTACTAGAGTGTCACGCATTTCTCCACAAAGAAAGTCTACTCATAAAGTTGATAGCAGATCATGCTACAACTGTGGAGAATGTGGACACATTGCTTCCTATTGTCCTTTCTATCAGACACCTAGGAAGAAGATTGATCTTCAGGACTCTAGACCTAGGTCTTCTAAGAGGAGTTCTCTAACTCCACCTAGAAGATCTAGTGAACCTAAAGTCCAACCTGTAAGCCAGACGACTGTTTATCATAAACAGGCATTGCACAAATCTGGCTTATGGAAAGAGAAGTCATCCTGTGTCTGATACTGATGACAAGAAGGAATCTGAGCTACCCTCACCCTCTAAGGGTCAATGGGTAGAGTTTATGATGTGTGATGCCTCTGGGAAACCCAAGACAGTAAAGGCTTGGGTTCCTAACCTAAACTAATACATTTACTTTGTATGTGCAGGGTGTTCGATATAGCGCTGAGACTAACACGTGGATTATAGACAGCGGAGCATCCAGGCACATGACAGGAAATAGAGCCCTTTTATCAAACGTCAAACAAATAAAAGGAGGGCATGTTTCCTTTGCAGGAAACAAGGGAGGATACATCACAGCACAGGGAGAAGTGGGAAATCAGAAAGTTAAGTTTGATAAGGTGAACTACGTTCAACAACTTCAGAATAACTTACTTTCTGTTTCCCAAATCTGCGATAAAGGATTTAAAGTCATCTTCGACAACAAGAAGTGTTACGTGCTGAAGAAAGACTACATGATCCCAGAGGACCAAGTTCTGATGACTGCTTCAAGATATAAAGACCTTTATGTCTTGGATCTGTCAACAGCTGCTACAACGGATCATGAGGTTCAGTGCTTTCTATCTAAAGCTACTGAGAAGGACTCAATCTCCTGGCATAGGAGAATGGGACACATTAGTCAAAGGAAGATGAATCATTTGATTCAGAAGGATTTAGTGAGAGGAGTAAATGTCAAGAACTTCCAACTTCCTGACTTTTGTGTAGCTTGCAAGAAAGGCAAACAGACAAAGAAGTCTCATAAGGAAAAGAAAGTTCATTCAATAGAACTTCCTCTTGAACTTCTTCACATGGATCTGTTTGGTCCAGTCAGTACAAGGAGCATTGCAGGCGATTTGTACTGTTTTGTGGTCACTGATGACTACTCAAGGTTCACTTGGGTAATGTTTCTGAAATCCAAATCAGAAACATTTGAGTCATTCAAGGAATTAGTAACCACTCTGGAATCTCTCTACAAGCTAAAAGTTAGACAAGTACGCTCAGACAACGGGACAGAATTCAAGAATCAATGGATGGAGGCATACTGCAAGGAAAAGGGAATTGTTCATCAATTCACTTCTGCCTACACGCCTCAGATGAATGGTGTTGCTGAGAGAAAGAAGAAGCTTGATAGAGACTGCACGGACTATGCTGGCTGACTCGAAACTGCCTATCCAATTCTGGAATGAGGCAGTAGCAAATGCATGTTATACACTGAATCGAGTCCTAATAGTCAAGCGCCACGGAAAGACATGTTATGAGCTACTACAAAGACGCAAACCGAATTTGGAGTATCTTGAACCTTTTGGCGCGCCGTGTACACTTCTGAAGAAGACACAAGAAGGAAAATTCAGCGAGAAGGCAGATGAAGGAATCTTTCTAGGATACAACATACCGAACAAGCGAGTTTACAATAACTCAACGGGTCTTGTAGAAGTGTGGTGTAATGTCGACGTTCAGAGATATACCACACCACCTACAGGCAAAGGACCTGCATACTTCTTCGATTATGATGGATTCTTCAAGTCCTTCAACATCCTCTCTCTCCCTCGGATGATGAGTTAGCTACTAGGATGATGTATGATATTCTGAATACACCATCTAGCACACAGGGAGAATCATCTACTCAGTCAGGGGGAGTAGTCGATGACAGTGACTCCTCCTCTGAAGATGAAACTGAAGCAGATGACCAGAACAGTCAGGAGGAACAGGTTCCAGTTCCTGAAAGTCCACAAGCATCTACGAGTGATGCTCCTTCGACTTCGGAACCTCAAACTCCAACTACCTCAGATGCAGAACAAAATGTTCATAATCTCGGTTCTGAGGTGGCTGTTCCTACTACTCCAGGATCACGACTAAACGTCTATCATCCCCTTGACAATGTTATTGGGGATGTCAGATCAGGAGTACAAACCCGAAATCAGCTATACTCAGCTGATTACGCCTCGGTTATGGAGAAAGGTTACATTCATGATGGTGCTTATCGATGTTTTGTCTCGCAGGTTGAGCCAAAATATGTCAGTGAGGCACTAAATGATGAGGCGTGGGTGAGTGCCATGCAAGAAGAACTTCTGCAGTTTAAGAAGTTAGGTGTATGGACTCTGGTTGATAGACCTAAAGGTGCTAAAGTCATTGGCACCAAATGGGTACTAAAATGCAAGAAGGATGACCAAGGAGTCATTATCAGGAACAAAGCTCGACTGGTGGTTCAAGGTTTTCGCCAAGTCGAGGGAATTGACTATAATGAGGTGTTTGCACCCGTGGCAAGGATGGAAGCTATTCGTATCTTCCTTGCCTATGCATCGTACATGAAGATTAAAGTCTACCAATTAGATGTGAAGAGTGCATTCCTTCATGGGGAAATCAGGGAAACAGTCTATGTAAGTCAACCCGAGGGATTTGAAGATCCTTATCATCGGGATAGAGTTTACAAGCTCGACAAAGCTTTATATGGGCTTCATCAAGCTCCTCGAGCTTGGTATGAGAAACTCTCGACTCATCTTGTGAAACACGGCTTTCGCAGGGGAGTCATTGACTGTACACTGTTTATTAAAGAAAAGGATGGCGACCTACTGCTTGTACAGATATATGTTGATGACATAATCTTCGGGTCAAAGAACGAAGAGTTATGTAAAGAGTTTGAAGCAGTAATGAAGAAAGAGTTTGAGATGAGTGCTATGGGGGAGATGAAGTTCTTTCTCGGGTTACAGGTGGATCAAACACCTAATGGAATCTTTCTACATCAGACCAAGTATGTAGGAGACATTCTCAGTCGCTTTGACATGGAGAATGCTTCTGCTGCTGGGACTCCACTTGCTACGAATCATGATATAGCACCTGATGAGAATGGAGATCTAGTAGATGCCACTATGTACCGAGGAATGATTGGATCCCTCATGTATCTCACTGCCTCAAGACCTGATATTATGTATGCTACATGTCTATGTTCTAGATATCAGGCTAAACCAAAGGTCAACCATCTGATCGGGGTCAAGAGGATTTTTCGTTATCTGAAGGGTACACCCACACTTGGATTGTGGTATCCTCATGATGATGACTTTGAGCTTACCGCGTATAGTGACTCGGATTACGGGGGCTGCAAGATGAACTACAAGTCTACATCAGCAGGGTGTCAATTCTTTGGGAGAAGATTAGTTACCTGGCAGTGTAAGAAGCAGACATCGGTTGCATTGTCAACCTGTGAAGCCGAATATGTTGCTGCTGCAAGTTGCTGTTCACAAATCATCTGGATTCAACAGCAAATGCGGGATTACGGTTTAAAATTCTCATCTACTCCTATTTTTGTTGATAACTCTGCTGCAATTGCAGTAACTAAAAATCCGGTCCAACATCCTAAGACCAAACACATCGGTATTAAATACCATTTCATAAGAGATTGCTTTGAAAAGAACTTAATTGATGTGGTTAAAATTAATACTGATTTTCAACGCGCTGACCTCTATACTAAAGCCTTTGATAAACCACGTTTTCAATATTTGTTAGAGGTCAACGGCGTTAAAAAGAAAAGTGAGGTAATTCCTGATGATGATAATGTGTAGTCCGATGTAGTTTAGTTAAAGTTTATTTTATTTTATTTTATTTGTCTATTTGATTTTATTTTATTTAAACTCATGTTATTTTGCTGTTTATAAAATCCTAAAATAATTAAACCAGAAATGATTTTAGTATTTTAGGGGGAGAATATGTCAGCAAGTTAACATTAAAAAAAAAAATGAGGGAGAAGGAGTAACTAGCTGAAATAAGGTAGATTGTGTCTGTGATACCGATTCAATACCTTTGGAAAATGATAGTACACAGGAACAAATCAAGAGGGACTTTAAAAATTTAAGTTTTGGAAAGATGCAAAAGTTCAAAGTATAAATCTGTGTAGTCTAAGCAATACAAAAAGGGAAGATGATAGAAAACTGGCAACTCCTAAGGTGACACAAAGAAAGTAGACTTAGAGGCTGCTAGACCATATATGATATGTTGGTAGATTCAACACAATAGACAATTAGACCTGATTGGTGATCTCAAGATCAAACTAAGTTGTTCAACTGACTGTGGGCTTCCATCTTATCACTGGTTAACACAATCAACAATATTCCAATAAGGGGTAATGAGCAATTAAACGCCACAAATGTGTGCGGATGACCATAATTAGAGCAAAGCAAGAAAAAAATGAAAGACAAATGCAATAAAGCTAATGACTTATGTTGTTGGTGCATTTTGTGTAAAATAAAATAAGCTGCTCTAACAAGGAGATAGGTTGTGTGCCTCTCTGCTGTGCGATGGCACTGACCTGAGGATAAGCATAACCTAGATATTCTAGAATTCATTGTTGTTTGCCGCCTCTCTGCTGTGCGATGGCACTGACCTGAGGACAGGCTTCTCTTTGAAAGCTCTAAGAATAGTCTCTTCTTGTAATAATACCCGTAGACCGC
The DNA here is from genome assembly GCA_025215565.1 of Flaveria ramosissima. Lineage (NCBI taxonomy): Eukaryota > Viridiplantae > Streptophyta > Magnoliopsida > Asterales > Asteraceae > Flaveria > Flaveria ramosissima. The sequence goes on from CM046035.1 coordinate 11,356,089, forward strand.
TCAAAAGCTCCTGAGGAATGTTGATTACCATATAAGTGTGGGATCCACAAATGTTAGTTGAAATAATTAAACCTAAATAAGTCACCAGTCTGTGTCAAAAGTCTGTGTATGGATTTAAGTGGACAAACATACTGACAATCATTGTGGCTACATTCTCAAAGGTTCAAATCAATGTGAAAATCTAAGAGTTTCAGTATGATTTCCTTAAGTTGCTAACGACTCTGGATGAACACCGAGAATTGAGCATCAAAAGTTTTAATAACTAGTCCCAAATGATTTGACTTACCTGTATGATTCCAAAATTGAATTGGTCCAGATATGATCAATCTAAGTTGAAGCTATCTACTCCCGAACCAAATCCCGTAGATATCAATCTCTGGATTTATCTCTCACAAAAAGCCAAAAATATGTCTGTTTATGTAATTAGTTTAAAGTCTTAAATTAGTTAGTCGTTTTAATTTTAATTTTAGTCAAGTGTCGGGCTACATCAGGAAAATCAGAAGGAATCAACTCACTAAAAGGGTCATGTCTGAGATGACCATATGTGCTTTGAAAGGTTAAAACAGTCACGTCTGAGGTGACAAAGTGTTTTTTAAAAGGGTCACGTCTGAGGTGACCAAAGTGGTTAAAAGGATCACGTCTGAGGTGATCAAAGTGTTTTCAAGATAAAAGGATCATGTCTGAGATGATCAAAGGCTCATAACGTTAATTTAATTAATTTAAAAGAGTTTAAAAGTAAATTGGTAAAAATGGCAGAAAATTAACTAAGTATGACCCATTCGCACGAATGGACCATACGTATGGACTAACCATACGAATGAAGTCCATTCGCACGAATGAACTATGAGTATGGACCATCCAACCGAATGGCCCATACGATTAGTCCAGTCGGAGGCTTAAGTGCGAACGAGTGAGTCAGTCGCACGACTGAACTTCAGTCGGACGACTGGAGAAGGGCGACTGACCCAATCGCACGACTGAGTCCCACTCGCACGACTGAAAGGTGCGTATGAACTCAGTCGCACGATTGGATCTAGGGTTGGTATAAATAGAGGTGGAGTCGGTCGCAGAGACTCATCACCCTCAAATCGCCCCTAAATCGCACTCCCTACCGTTACTCTGCCAAAATTTTATTTGCCCTAGTTTTACCGTTGATTGTGATTACTGACGTTCGCCATTCATCATACAGGTAGTTTGAAGTCTTCTTTCATCAAAAACAGAAAGATTGGAACCCTAATTGGGATTGTTCGACTGTGAAACGTGAACCGAGACAAGAAAGCCCTAATAACCTATTAAAACCAAGCAAAATGTTAAAATTAAGTTAAATAGGTTATTAGTAACGAGAATGCGACTCTAATGAACCGGTTAATTGAGTTAAAAGACTTAGTTTGTGAAGTTTCGAACGATTGGCGACTGAACAACTGAGACAGGCGACTGGTCGTCCGGATGAACTTCAGTCGCACGACTGAAGGGAGCGATTCACTTAACCGCACGACTGAACTATGCGAATGAGACTCAGTCGCACGACTGGTGTAACCGCATAAGAGTACATGCGCATGAGTCCAGTCGCACACTCAGTCGTGCGCATGAGGTCATTCGCACGTCTGAACCTCAATCGCACTGTTCAGTCGCACGACTGTCTTCAGTCGTACAACCTCAATCGCATGACAGAGAGATTCTATTCAAAGTCTAAGTGTTTCATTATACTTGTAGCCAGTGGAACTAATGTTTATATTGTTATGTGTTACAGATGGCGAGTCGATGGAACATGAGCACCAAGCACAACATATGTGCTCATCTGGATTTGACATCCAGGAACGCAGCTGACTTCGCAGGCATCATTACATTTCTGTTGAGATCCAGGATCGCTCATGCTATATCTACTCCATGCACGCCGTATAGATCAGTGCAGCAGGCCTTCTGGGAAGGCGCGACTGTTGATAGATCCTCTGAGCCTCATTGCATCAGGAGTACGATCTTTGGTGAGGCTATCACCGTATCAGAGGAGGATTTGAGGATTGTTCTACAGTTAGGGGATGATGCTGATTGTCCTACTCGTCTACACCCCCTCACTGTCAGAGGATGTTTCATGAGAGCCAAGTACTCTGGGGACATCAATGCTGGGGTACTCAACAAGAGTAACCTCTGTCCCCAGTTTATCTTGCGCACGTGCTGCTAAAGTGTATAGCTTCCAGGAAGGGAGGTTTTGATGAGCTTTCCGACCAGATCCAGAACGCGTATGTTGCGTTGGTGCTGAACCACCCGTTCAGCTTCTCCAAGATGATATTCACCTACCTGGTGGAGAACATCGAGGGGAAAGGGAAGGAAGGCTTCTGTATGTACCCCAGATTTATGCAGATGATCATTGACCAGAAGCTCCCTCCCTGCCAAAGGAGAAGGATGATGCTGTTGTTCTTGAGGTCATGGATGACACTACGCTAGGCCGGATGAAGGTATACAGGGGGAAGCAGGTGAAGCCCCCTGTCAGGAGGTTGTTTGGGCATCTGGCCCGTGCTGATTATGTGGCGCCAGCCAAGAGAAAGTGGCGCCACGATGACAGTGATTCGGATGTGAGCATATTGCTATACCAGATACTGACTCTGATGATGATGATAGCGGCGACGCCGGGGATGATATGCCTGCTCCATCTAGAGGCACTGATTCAGACGTTATTCCCCCGGGGTCAGCCACTGCCGGAGAGGTCGCTGAGATGGCCGGTTTCCATCAGGAGTTTGTAGCTGGGGATCAAGAGGAGGAGGAGTCAGATGAGGAGCCCCTCACTAGGACTGTGGGAAGCAAAGTTGTTCCCACAGACCACGGGCTTAGGGTGGTTGGTGAACACCCTCGGGACTCCTCAGAGAGAGAGACTGACCCGAACTATGTTCCGGGTTCAGTGGGCAGAGCTGCAGGGGGAGCATCCACTTCCACCGGGACTAGGAGGAAGCGGATGGCTCAACCCCATGGATTGAAGAAGAAGAAGCGTCGCCTGACCTTCGTTACTACTGCTGCCACTACTTCCACCACCACACAGCTACCACTACCACCACCACTGACATACCACCCATCACCACAGCCACCACATCCACTACTTCCACTACCACATCCACCACCTTACCTACCACCACTGTATCCTTCCCATCCACCACCAGACCATTCACACTACTACATCCAGCACCAGCCCACCGACCCATATTCACCACTGCCACTGCCACCACCACCACACATCATGCTGGACCCTCAGCCCAGCCACCACATGTTTATGGATCTACTCTACCTCACATCGGGGTAGAGGAGCAGCTCTCAGCGCTTAACCGTATGGTGATGCGTCTGCTTGCTGCAGATGAGGAGAAGGCGGCGCAGATCCGCCAGCTGACCGACCTGACTGCTGCCCAGTCTCAGCAGATGGCAGAGCAGGCTCGGGTGATAGAGCAGAACCAGCTAATCGATGCACAGAGAGTCGAGGTGTCCCAACTCCAGGACCAGCAGGCCCAGTCCGTCAAACGTATAGAGGAGTTGGAGACGACCAACAAGACGATTATGCTGAGGTTAAAGGGGTCGAAGGATGAGCCCCTGAAGCTAAAGGAGGGTGACGGGGATGATGGAGATGGTGATGATGAAGATGATGATGATGATGAGGAAGATGATGATGATGAGGAAGAGACTGAGGAAGACAGGACAGAAGGTAGAGATGATGATGACGAAGCAGAAGGAGGGGATGCGGCTGCATCGGCCTCTGCTTCAGGTCAAGAGCGAAGATCTAAGCATCGACAGGACCAGTCATCCACCACTTCTGCTCCTCCGAGCGACACGCCCATGATTCAAGACAAAAGTACAGATTAGATGTCTTATGTATTTATTTATTTTGTATTTGAATCATGTAATGAAAAACAAGTGTGTTGAATGTTTATATATTAAGTTAATATAATTCTGTTTGATTAATTACTAATGGTTTATGTGTTGAATGTTTATATCAAACAGATCCAAACTTTCAAAGGGATGAGTTTGACTTTGCTCCCCTTCAAATGGTCAAGACTCAATTAACCATGATTCTTGATCTACAAGGGATTGTGAGCGGTCTGTGAGTTATACCCCTGAAGAAGGGGAAATAATTCATGACCTATCTGATGAGCAACTGGCAGAGATGTTCAGACTCAATCCCGATGAAATAGTCAAGGACGCTCCAACAGTTGATTCAACCAGTGATGAAGAACTAAACGACGTTGATGAAGTTGAGGTTGAAGATATTACTGCAGAAGAGTACCCTCAGTATGCTGACACCGAGGGAAATGTGGTCCCCAATCTGGGTGAATCCCTAGTCAGTGATACGTTTGAGGTACTAGACAAGATGGAGCAGGAAACGGAAAAGACTGAAGGAACAGCCCAAGCCTCCAATGATGACGTAGACATTCGCAAGGCTGAGTGGGCTGCCTGTTTTGAAGAAGTAAGAGCCCAGCGTGCTGCACCAAAGAAAGATGCCTACACCAAGCTCTACAGAGTCAAGAAACACCATAAGGTGTCAGGCAGGATTATCTCATGGGCTTATTTTGATGACCTTAACGCGTATGCAGTTAAGAGGGAGCAGGGCATAGAGTACTTCAGGTTCCCACATGATCTGAAGACTCTACCTGGTTTTGAGCTCAACCAGCTGGCTAAGCTAAAGCTGCTGTATGCTGACCCAAGAAAGATGTCAGGCTGGTTTGAGGCTGCCCTGAAGAAGGAGTACCACACCAGATGGGTTAACTTCAGACCACAACAGCCTACGAGGTATATAAGAAGGTCTGAGGTTGATGCCATTACTGGCAAGCCCAAGATTGTGCTGAAGTGGAGTCCTCCGCGCACTATGTCGAGAATCCCTCTCAGGGAAATGCCACAGGACTTCACTCCACACTTCAAATGGTGGTACTATGATTGGAGAACTGCTGAAGCTGTCATAGTTCTGAATAAAGAGGGCCAAATGGATACTATCAGGGTATTCGACCAGATGTGGCTAACCAACTTGTCTGCTAATGATGTCTATACATTATACAAGTGGCCACTGTTCTATGACACACAAGACATTGTACAAGCCCTCCAGTTCCAAAATGTTATACGACTTTGCTTTGCGTTTGAGATACACGCAGGAGTCACTAAAGAGGAGAAGTACAAGAAGTATAAGGAGGTGATGCAGAAGACAAGAGATTAGATAGATCTAGGTCCAAGGGGGAGTTTGTTGATGCATGTATGTCCCTAGATCATGAGTTGTAATGTAATAAATCTTGTCTGTCTGATTATGATGTAATAGTATCGATTAATGAAATGATATGAATTGGTTGTTACTTGTGATGTTTAATATTTCATTAATGAGTCGTGATTGAATTGATTGGGTTTATGATTGTTTGAATGATTGCACATTATGTTATATTAATTAAAACATTCAAACTTAACTTAATGAAGTTCTCATGCGAATGGCCCATGCGAATGGACCACACGCATGAATAACTTCATACGATTGACTCAATCGCACGACTGAAACAGGAGACTGGATCAGTCGTATGATTGACACATAAGATTGACTCAATCGCACGACTGAACACTCAGTCGTGCGGATGAATCAACCGCATGGTTCAATCGCACGACTGAACCATACTTATGGCCCAGTCGCACGATTGAACAATACTAACCTATAAATAGACCCAATTCGTGGGAAAACGTAAGCATTCATCCCATTACAATTCCAGACGTACCCTAGCCGTCCAGAAGCCTCCCAAATCGTTCTCCAAGTTCACAGAACACATCAGATCGATTCCTAATCGATTTCTGACGTTGATTTCAATTCTTGATTGATTCATCGTGTGTTCTCACTGATTGGATCGTCAATCAAATAGGATTCCGCACTATTTGAGTTGGTTTAACACGCTAATCACTGGGTATTTCGTTCAAATACCAGGTCCTAACAATTCATAAAGATGGTATTATCATCAAGGTATGGAATTCACGCCTATCTTAATGATTGAATTTCATAATAGCAAGAAAACAATCGAAGATTGACATTTGTCACCAAAGTACGGGTTTCAATCCTATTTTGGTGAGATCATGTCATTTGTGAAATGCCATTCCAAAGAAAATAATTGAAGTCAATCCTCGGGATAAGGAAATCACCCCGATCCAGAGGATGAAATTTTATAAATCACAATTGGAAACCATTTATCGAAACGAATAGAGAATCATCAAAGTAAGAGAATCACCCCTGTTTTGACGAGTTAGAATCATTTAGGAGATACGAGTGTTCTTAGTCATAGGTTGGCTTGCAAACACTTGCATCTCTCACGGTGCAGACGGTACGGAGTTTGACTTAACGACGAAAGGAAGAGAATGTCCGTTAGAAATTCAGAAAATTTCAAGTTACATTAATGTAACAAAAGGGAAATCATGCTTACAAAATTTAAGGTCAAAGTTCGAGGTAACATAATTAGTTATGATGGTGTTCAAATCTTGAATAATTTAAATCAAGAAGGCAAAATCAAGGACAAGAATGATTCGACATCATAATGAGACGTGAACATTCGATTCACAATCGAAGGGAATACATGGACTTCTCAAGGTATGAGATCAGCCATAGCATTATTGAAGACACACGTACTTATAAGTGATCACTCATCTCAAGGGTTTCGAGTCAAGTAAATGGATTCAATGATCGAGTCAAATCACCATTTACACTTTGCCTAGACAAAGTATCTCGAGATGTAGGAATTCCACCTATAGCATTGCATGTTCTTAGTTATGGGACACATCCTTAAGAAGATTTGAGAACCATAAGTAACGGTTTAAAGTTTTTGAGGACCATTCGGTTTAGATTCCCAATATCTTTGGGTATATTAAGATCCATGTTCACGTTGGTCAAGATATAGAAATAATTACATGAAACGCTCAACGTGTAACGGTGTTTAAACGTAAGAGTTGAAATGTAGGATAGGTTCGATATTAACATGAACATTATGTATGATAAGAATGAAGTGATACTAGTTCAAGGAGTCAAAGATTTTTAAGATACAAAGAGGATGGTTCCATTTGGTAACGCATTACCATTTGAAATCGTTGACACGTCAAGGTAAATTGACCCATTTGCCATAGAGACTTGTGTATGTTGACCATAGTTTATCACTCATCCCAGAAATCCCCAGGTAAGCATAACTGGTCTCACAATGAGATTTATACGATATGCTTGCCTTAGCCCGAAGGCCTTTTCCTAGGAAATCCAGAATACAGGTGTCTATATGTCACACAAATTTCTTTGGTTTATGAAATCAAAACCTTGATGAGATTTTCATAGATTAGACATAGAGTCTAAGGAATTGAACCCACGACGATAAGTGTAAATTCCACGTGTCGTTGAGAATAGGTTTAGGAAGTTCATTTGTCGGGGTGGGTCAAAGAGTCAAAGTTAAGTTTAGGGAGACAAGTAACTAAGTTTAAGCATACATAAGGCAATCCTATGCTAAGGCATCAAGTTGCACAAAAGGCATAGCATTATGTAGCATGCAAACAACATGTAAGCATAAAGGTATAATGATCTTTCTATGAGGTTCATGCAACTATAGTATAGGTCACCATTTCTAATAACCTAAATCCCTATAGTTATGGGCTCTGATACCAATCTGTCACACCCCAACCTTGACGGCGGAAACGTCGAGATGTGAGGGTTACGATTGTTCACAGCCAAATAACGCGATTTATTAATTCCAAATATATTATTCATAAGTTTCAATAATAACATTACAAGCAAAAGTTTCAACAAAGAATACATCATGTACAAATGCTACAAATAATATGATCATCCATTTAATCTTTAGGTCCAATCCTAGATGTAACAAGCTTCAAAGAGTAGAACATAAACTTGAGGTATTCCTGAAACATGTTAAAAATAAAAGGTCAACATAAAAATGTTGGTGAGCATTCCATAGTTTTCAATACATAAGTATATAAAAGATGGCAATTCAAGTCATAAGTTAGTGAATAAAGTGATTAGAGATGTTATGAACAATGCAACAATCAAACCACGACAAAGTTTTACAAGTCTCACACGTTTACAAGTTTATACGATCAGCTAAGTGTGCTTGGATCAACCAAAGCAGGCTTGTCTAGCCCATAGATCTATGACTTCGCTGGGCTAGCAATAGTTAATGATTGTACATATAACGCCATAACATGGTAACCACAAAAGTTCAACTAACCACAACTTTACAAGATGAATTGCCATAGGTTTACAAGTCTCAAATAAGTTTACAAGTGCAATGATAATAAGTTAACATGTTTCACCCCCAAGTGTGAAAATAAGCAAAAAGGGTATGGAAATACTCACCTTGATATAAGCATTACAAGATGATAAATAAAGATTAAAGGATGATCCAAAGTAATCCCAAGTATTCATTACAAGGCACCTAAATATGTATTACAAGATGAAGATTAATAATATGATTAACGTTCAAATAATGATTAGGGTTTCGATTGGAATTTGGGGGGTTTTAATAATTACATTTTATTATAATACAATCGTTTACGTTTTGATTTAATATATATATATATATATATATATATATATATATATATATATATATATATATATATATATATATATATATATATATATATATATATATATATATATATATATAATATATATTTAAGACTAAGAATGATAATGAAAGATTCAATGACTAAATTTATTAATTTCATAAAGAATAAACACAATGTGTGAAAAGGAATAATTTATTTAATATTTAATTATTTAAATTTTGGTAAAGATAATTGAATACCTTTTTAAATGACTTGTAGGATAATTTATAATTACTTAAATCATTTTATTAAGTTTTTAGCCCTTTAAACGATCTTTATAATATTGAAACTGTTAAAATAAGAATAAAGAATCATTGGAAATTATATTGTTTCATAACTTTCAAGATATAAAAATAAAAGTTAACGAATAACTTTATTTACTAATTATGATATAACCTACTTAAATGATTAGATAAATAATTAGTTATTTAACATATAAATTTATAATATTTTGAAATAACCTAAATTTGAACCATAATATATTTTTAGCATTTAAATTACATAAAAGAATTTATAATGTTTTATAACCTTTGTTATTCTAGAAAAAATAATAATTAAATTTAAAATCATAAATTTTTAATACGTTTAAAATCAATTTAATAATCTCTGAAATAAAATAACTTTTACTTTAATAATATTAGTATAAATTTTGAAGTTTAAAATACCCAAAATTGACTTAAAAAAATTAATGCAGGAGGCCGGGTTCGAACCCGCGACCTCTTGCTTGCAAAGATGACTTGGTAACCGGTGGGCTAGAGCCCAAATTTGATAAAAACTCTCAAATAAATTAATTTATTCATAAACTACATAAATCCCCTAAATCTAGAACCCTAGATTGTTCATCGATCAAATTGATGTCTCAATCACTGTAGTTAACCAAATTAACATTAGGGCTTTGTTTCCCCATGTTAAACCGAGAACAATGATGTGCGGAACTTACGTTATTGAGTTCGAATTGATGAGAAAGATGATAAGGATAGCCGCGACTAAAACGAAGCTGGTTTGAGATCCAAACGTTGGTGATAATCCAATTAGTCTTGCAGATTTAACTTAGAGTTGGTGTTAAGCAAAAGCCCTCTTCCAATTTGGTTTAATAAAGCTCCGAGCATGGATCACGGTTAGGCTACAAGTCGCGAATGAAGATGATGACTGAATTCGAGGTTTGCGTTTGTTTCAGATGAAATTGAAGGTTGTATTCGATCATCGATGGTTAGATTATTGTTTATGTTGAGTTAATTAGATTATTATTGTGTTTTAATGTTCAAACGACTATGAGATTTAATGGTGATCGGTTACCGAGCGATTTGGGACCATAACCGTCGTTTAAGCACATTTAAGGTTCATAACAGCGTTCGACAAGTGTTCACGAAGCGTTTGGGATGATTTGGCATAAAAAACGGCCGGTTTTTGTGGGGTTTCGGGGCTCGCCGGCGCCGCGCCGGGCTTGGCCGGCCGGCGGCCGGAAAATCGAGGGGAAAGAAGGGTGGGGGGTTGGTTTTGGTAATTTTACACCTTTGGTCCCTATGGTTTGTTCTTTTGTTCTTTTATGTTAAAAACTTTCTTTTGGAGTTACAAAATTGGCATTATACCCCCTAAACTTTTAAATCCAAGTTATATACATGTTTAATTCTTACAAATTATTAATAATAAATGCATTGCCATTATTCTTAGTTATAATTATTATTAATGATATTAATAATAATAATAATATTATTATCATTATTATTATCAACATTATTTATTAAGTTATAATTAACATTAATAACTTTCAAACTAAATATTTAAAAATAAAATAAGCATAAATGACCCATAAGTTTCACAAATGGCAACAATGGCCCTCATAAGAATAAATGAAATTAACTTTTGGTTAACAAAATTACAAGATGTTACAACAGGTGTCTATGAGTCACACAAATTTCTTAGGTTCATGAAATCAAAACCTTGATGAAATTTTCATTGATTAGACATAAGTCTAAAGATCCAAGTCATAAGCATAAGTATACGATTCCACGTGTGGTCGAGAATAAGATTAAGAAGTTTTATTTGTCGGGGAGAGTCAAAGAGTCAAGGATAAGTTTAGGGAGACAAGTAACAAAGTTTTAACAATTACAAGGCAATCCTAGGCTAAGGCATCAAGTTGCACATAAGTATGGCATAGCATTATGTAGCATGCAAAACAATATACTTTTACAAGAATAATAATATTATTCTATAAGGTTCATGCATAAACTATAGTCTAGGACATCATTTCTAATAACATAAATCCCTATAGTTATGGGCTCTGATACCAATCTGTCATACCCCAACCTTGACGGCGGAATCGTCGAGATGTGAGGGTTAAGATTGTTCACAGCCACATAACGCTATATTTAAATGTAAATATTAAAATTATAAGTTTAAAAAGACATTACAAACATAAGTCTCAAACATGAAATAAGTTCAAACATAACATAACAAAACATAATTCTTTTATTCCATTAACTAGGTCCAAATCCTAGATTATTGCAAGCTTCAAAAGATCACTTTAGACTTGGGCATGACCTGACACATGATAAAAATAAAAGGTCAACTAAAAATAGTTGGTGAGTTTCCAAGGATTCTTATACATAATATAATCAAAGTTTACATGTAGCAATTCATGTCATAGGTTATGAGTTAGCAAGCTTATAGAACACATATCGTTACAACCAAACCTCGACTTGATTACAAGTATATAAGATTGGCTAATTGTATTATTATTATTATTATTATTATTATTATTATTTTTATTATTATTATTATTGTTATTATTATTATTATTATTATTATTATTATTACTATTATTATTATTATTATTATTTGTAATATTATTAGTATTATAGTTATTATTATTATCCACTATTTTTATTATGCACCAAAACGAAAAGAATTAAAGCATAACAAACCCATAAGTTTCATAATAGGCATAAGTAGTCCTTACAAGAACTTAACAAAGTTAACTTTAAATTTAACGAAAAATACGAGATGTTACATCATGTCAATTTACCATACCTCGTTTTACTTTGTTTCACACGTTTTGGGGTGAAACATGTTAATCGTATAAATATACACTTGTAAAATATCTTGATACTTGTAACGCACGAGCAATTCATTCTTTTTAACTTGTCAAGGTTATTTGAGATATTTGTGAGCTTTATATGATAGTCATCTTGTAGAAACAATCATTAACTATTGCTAGCCTAGCGACGTCATAGATCTGTGGGCTTGACAAGCCTATTTGGTGCTAAAGCCGAGGTAATTGCCGGCTGTTGATGACATATTCTTGTTCATCATGGAACCTAGTACACTTAGCTAATCATATATCTTATTGTGGCCATCTTTTGTCAAGGTTTGATTGTATCATTATGCTATCTATATTCTCGCATTATCTCTTAACATATGACATGAATTGCCTTAATAAAAATTGTTTATATGTATGTATAAATCATGGTAACTCACCAACATCAATTGTTGACCTTATTTTTAACATGTTTCAGGGAATGCCCAAGCTTAAATGTTGATCTTGAGGATTGGACACATCTAGGATTGGACCTAGAAATAATAAAGACTTATTATGAACTTGGAATGTTTGAACTTGATGTTATGTTTTAAAAGTTTGTTTGAGACTTTATGGTTGTAATATTACATTAAAAACCTATGCTTTAATATACTTACACTTGATGGTAGTGTTATGTGGCTTTGAACAATCTTAACCCTCACATCTCAAACCACCGTTAAGGTTGGGGTGTGACAGATTGGTATCAGAGCCCATAACTATAGGAATTTAGGTTATTAGAAATGGTGACCTAGACTATAGTTAATGTAGGAATCCTACATGAAATTTTTTTATGATCTTGTTAGTTTATCTATTGCATGCTACATAATACTACCTATTATAGGAGAGCCTTTAATGTGCTGAGCAGTATGTCGAATCAAATTTTAACCTTTATAATTTAAGTTTCTTTTGTTTTACCTGTACCAATAAACGTCCTAAAACTAAACAGGTATGTTCCTTGTTAATAATTCCTATGTTATGTCTTGTTTGATTCGGGAGCCGATAAGAGTTTTGTCTCCTTATAATTTGGACCTATACTTGCTAAGTCGCATAAAAGCCATTCACGGTAGAAGTCGCCGATGGAAAACCCATTACCGTTGACGTCATTATTCATGGTTGTATTTTGAGTCTTAACGAGCATGATTTTCCTATTATCCTTATTTTCATGAAACTCGGAAGTTTTGACATCATCATCGGCTTGGATTGGTTAGGCAAACACAACGCGGAAATCATCTGTTTTGAGAAATGCATTCGGATTCCTTTACCTTCGGAGGATACCTTGAAAGTCTTTGGTGAAAAATCCTATAAAGGACTCAAACTTTTGTTATGTACTTAGGCTCAAAAATGCCTAAGTAAGAATTACATGGCCTTCTTGTCCTACGTAGTCAACACGAAAGTCAAAAGGAAAGATCTTAAATATGTTCTGATTGTACGAGATTTTCCGGAGGTATTTCGCGATGACCTTAGTGGTCTGCCTCGCATGCGTGAAGACGAGTTTAAGATTGACTTGATTCTGGGAGCGAACCCTGTGGCTAAGTCACCCTGTCAACTTGCACCATCAGAAATGCAAGAGTTAGTCAGTCAACTTCAAGAACTATTTGATAAGGGTTTTATCCAACCTAGTTATTCGCCATGGGGTGCACCTATGCTATTCGTGAAGAAGAAAGATGGATCGTTTCGCATGTGCATCGATTATCGAGAGCTTAATAAACTCACTATAAAGAACCGATACCCTCTTCCTCAAATAGATGACCTCTTCGATCAACTTCAAGAAGCTACTCAAATCTCAAAAATCGATCTACATTCTGGTTATCATCAATTACGAGTCCATGATGATGATATTCCGAAAACTGCGTTTCGCACTCGATATGGGCACTATGAGTTTATGGTAATGCCCTTTGGGTTGACAAATGCTCCTGCCATTTTTATGGACCTCATGAACCGGGTATGCAAGCCCTACCTGGACAAATTTGTGATTGTGTTCATAGATGATATTCATTTTTATTCAAAGACTAAAACCGATCATGAACTCCACCTGCGACAAGTTCTTGAGCTGTTAAAGAAAGAGCAACTGTACACAAAGTTCTCAAAGTGTGAATTCTAGCTTGAGGAGGTCCAATTTTTAGGTCATGTGTTGAGTAGTCAAGAAATTCACGTTGATCCTGCAAAGGTGGAAGCTATGAAAAATTGGTGTGCCCCCAAAACCCCAACTGAAGTTCGTTTTTTTCTTGGGTTAGTGGGCTACTATCGGTGCTTCATTTCCAATTTCTTAAGAATTGCAAACCGCTTACATCCTAACCCTAAAGAATAAACAATTTGAGTAGGGGCTTGAGCAGGAAGAGGCCTTCGAGACTCTAAAACACAAGCTGTGTAATGCACTCATCTTAACCCTTCCTGATGGAAATGATGATTGCATCGTATATTGTTGCTTCAAAATTTGAGGATTGAAAATGATATTGAGACTTGCATCATGGAAGCTCAACAAGCTATTCAAACATAAGGTAAAATGGGTGAAGAATTGGAATACAATATTCGAGCTCAACTTAAAACAAAACCTAATGGGTTGTTCTATTTCTTAAATCGGATTTGAGTTTCTAACCATGATAATGTTTGTACTTTTATCATGAACGAATCTTATCAAACTCGTTATTCTATTCACCCTGGGTCCAATAATATGTATATGGATCTATGTGGACCACACTGGTGGCCTGGGATGAAGAAAGACATCGCAACTTACGTAGTCAAATGTCTTTCGTGTGGAAAGGTTAAGGCAGAACACCAACACCCCAGTGGAATACTTGAGCAACTTGAAATTCCTATGTGGAAATGGGAACATATATCCATGGATTTCATAACCAAAATACCTCGCACTTCACACCGCCATGATAGTATATGGGTGATTGTCAACCGTTTGACCAAATCAACGCATTTCATACCCATACATGACAATTACAAAACATCAAAGTTGGCTCGCATATACATCGATGAGATTATGAGTCATCATGGTGTACCTTTGCACATCATATCCGATCATGATGCTCATTTCACTTCGCACTTTTGGTCGTCTATGCAAGAACTCTTGGGTACTCAACTGGATTTGAGCACAGCTTACCATCCTTAAACGGATGGTCAAACTGAGCGAACTATTCAAACCCTTGAGGATTTGTTATGCCTTTGTGTTCTTGATTTTGGTGGTGACTGGGATACACATCTACCATTAGTGGAATTCTCTTACAATAATAGTTTCCACTCGAGCATTAAGATGGCACCTTTCGAAGCACTTTACGGTCGCAAATGTCATTCCCCGATATGTTGGACGAACTTTCCCTCGGGAAAATTTCATCACTGGCTGTAAAGTACTTTACAAGAAACGAACGATAAAGTATCCACAATTCGTAAAAATCTTGAAGTAGTTAGAAGTCGATAAAAGAGTTATACGGATAAATGACGCTAGCCGTTAGAATTCCAAGTCAGGGATTAGGTTCTTCTTAAAGTCTCACCATGGAAGGGAGTTGTTCGCTTTGGGAAGAAGGGTAAATTAACTACACGGTTTGTAGGACCTTTCAAGATCCTAAAAAGGGTAGGGAAAGTGCCTTATAAGCTGGAACTACCTTCTGATCTTAGTGGGGTTCATCCCGTTTTTCACGTCTCAAATTTGAAAAAATATTTAGCTCATGAAAGTTTGCATGTCCCTTTGGATGACATCTAGATCGACGATTCCTTACATTTTGTCGAGAAGCCCATCGAGATCATGGATCGCACCATGAAGAAGACTAGAACCACTACCACCCCAATCATCAAATTTCATTGGGAGAATAAACGCAGACCCGAATTTACCTGGGAATATGAGCACCATATGAAGAAGAAATATCCATATTTTTTGTTTAATTTTATCTTTAAACTTCGAGACTATGACCTTTCGGGTTTTTCGTTAACTAAATGTCATCTTCGTTATCTTCTTGTAAGTACCTTTATGTCAATAATGAAACTATGGGGGTTTATTTATGCTTATTTTCTTTTATTTACATTAACTTGTAATTTAAAAGTTAATAAACTAATTTAGTTAAAAAATAATAATAACTAATATAATAATAATAATAACAATAATAATAATAATAATAACAACAACAACAACAACAATAATAATAATAATAATAATAATAATAATAATAATAATAATAATAATAATAATAATAATATAATAATAATAATAATAATAATAATAATAATAATAATAATAATAAATTTATAAAGTTTGAGTATTAACTATGAAGATCCAAATTTGAATAATAAAAATACAAAAAAATTATGAAGTTTAAATAGAACAATAAATTAAAAGTATATATAAATTAGGGTTTTAATAAGTCAAGGGAGTGTTATGTCATTTTTAAAACCAGAATTAGAAGGTTTTAACATAAAATGATAATATTTAAACCACAGGGACCAAAGGTGTATAATTTTAAAACACAAACCCCCCTTTTTCTCTCTGCCCGATTTTCCAACTGCCAGCCAGCGAAGCTCCGCGCTGCGCTGTCGAAGTCACAAACCTTACTTTTCGACTAAAACACCTCAATCGAACCGTTCCTTTCAATGCTAGAACAAAATCGAACCTGTAATAGTTAATAATCCAACCAAAACGTATGTTTCACTAAAGAATCAATCGAAAACACCACAATCAAGTTCCACCCATTTAACTCTCAAATCGTGTTAATAATCAAATTAATTGAATCTAAACGTACATTTAATCATTGAGAATTCAATGACGGGTTTAATTTCATTTGAAGCAACCGTTAATCCATCGAATTGAAATCATAACGTTTGCAACCTAACTTGAATTCGTTGGAGGTATAAACAAACAAAGGGATGCTATATAAACGGTGCAGATCTCTCAAAAAGAACCCTTTTCACCCTCTGTAACATCAATTGCACCAATAACACACACGCCCAAGCGATTGATCATCGCCTTCATCTTGTTTCTGTCGTGTTGAACCATGACCTTGCATCCTCGATTCCATCTCAATCCAAGTAAACTAAACACGAACACATACTCCTTTTTACATGGGGAACAAAAGCCCCATGAATATTCATGATAACAGAATCGGTTTACGCTTCAGTTTTGGTTAAATCAAATTTAAGGTTCATAAGATTTGGGGGATCTCATCAGATGTTACTTTTAGGAATTAAAACCCATGCTGTTAACAGGCATAGGCGCCTAGCCTACCGGTTAAGAGCATACCCCACACACCTAAGGTCCTGGGTCGACCTCGGGCACCCTCAATTTTTTTTAAAAAGGGTTTTTCTTTATTAATTAAATTACAGAAAATTTACATTTTCTTGTGGAGTTAAATAAAAATTGTTTTGTTAACTAAATTATCCCATAAATTATCAAATTAATTTATGTAAATTTTTAAACAATATAATCTTAGATTTTTATTTAAAAACAAATAGTTTAATAATATAAACACTATGACCAAGGTTATTTAGAAGTTTATTTCTTTTATTACCTTATAAAATGGTTATGAAATCAAATAAGTTATTTAATAACTCGTTTAAATAATCAACTATTCAATTGATTTTGAAAAAGTTGTTATTTAACAAATTTGCTAAATCAATAATTCAGACTCATTGAGCTTGGATCTTAGGATTCATCACGTTCAGATCTAGAAATCAATATTAAGATGGGTGGATGTATGTGAATCAAAGAACAAAAGATGGATAATAATGTTATGATTTCATTGATGTTGATAAACAAGTTACAATGAGCATCATTGATGGTGTAACACCCGGAAATTTATTATTTTGAAGCCGACAAAGGAAGAAAAGAAATAAAGTCCAAAGTCGAGGGGCCAAACTCGCCAACGAAGGAAAAGTCGGGAAATGTGGTGATATGTGTAGGGAGAGGACAACCCACTCTCCCCACACTTCACAAAATTCAGCCACCAAAGAAGAGAGAAGAGAGAAAGAAGAGAAAAAGGGAGAAAAGGGTTGATTCGAGTGATTCGGGTGTCCAAATTCGTCGAGTAGCAAGCCAAATCGAAGCTCTTGTCTTTGTGCTCGATTGTGTGAGTTCTAGGACCCCACTTTTACTTGTTTTCAACCGATTTTGGGGCTGGAAAGTGTCAAAAACCCGTTTTTATGTGTGTGTATGTTTGACCCATTTGGGTGTGATGTGTATGGTGTGTTTAGAGTATGATTTCGGGCTTGTGTGTGCTTGTATGGTGTTAAGGTATACATTCCTAAGGTCCAGGAGGGTTGATTTAGGCTTAGAATGGGTTTGGATGAGCTTGGAGGCCGAAAATGGCAGATTGGGTTCGGGATGAACTCCATTCTGCATCAGCTAGGGCTAGGCGACCGAATGAAGGCCATACGGCCGAATGAGGGCGACTGAAGGTTCATTCGCACGACTGGGACTCAGTCGCACGACTGGGAGTCCAGTCGCATGAGGGAGGTGCGACTGAGGGTTCAGTCGCATAAAGGCTTAGTCGCATGAGTTCATACGCATGAGGTTAGTCGCATAGGTGCCCATTCGCAGTAATCCCATTCGCACAAGGTCCATACGCACGATTGGATGTTCATTCGCATAGATGACCATCCGCAGGAGTTCAGTCGCATGATGTTCAGTCGCATGGAGGCCATGCAACTGAAGAGTGTCCATACGCCCGAATGGGGCTGTTGCACTCGAATGAATGTGTAGTTTGACTTTTGGCCCTCGGGGAAGGGTCTAGATGTAAGTTTGGATGTAAAGTAAACCGTAAGAGCATGTAAGAGTATGGTTATGGCCTTAGAGTGCATATAGGGCATGATGATGATGATGATGATGATGTTGCATGTTTATGCATATTATGAATGTATGATGTTGCCCTGTATGATGATGATGAATGTGTATGATATGTTCCTTAGTATGATGTATGATTATTTTTCTTATGGCTTTACGTATTATGACGAATGAAATGAAGTATTATGTAACGTAAAGTGGAAAGTAATGACACGCCTTGCATGCATCGGATAACGGGTCCTTCTTTGTGATTGACCATTATGTGGAACCTCTACCGCTTACCCTTAGTACTGTGGCATACGTTTAGCTGTTCATTTATTGACTTCGGCCCAGTGGCTATGACCGTCGGTTATCATTAGTACTGTGGCATACGTTTAGCTGTTCATTTATTGACTTCGGCCCAGTAGCTAAGACCGATTGGTTAACCCCAGTACCGTGGCATACGTTTAGCTGTTCATTTATTGACTTCGGCCCGGTAGCTGTGACTAATTGGGGTGTAGCATATGGTATTGGTATGGATGATGTCCGATGCGCAAGAAAGTTAAAAGGAACGAATGAACGAATGAATGAAGGAAGAAGATAATAATGATGTTATCTATGCTTACGTATGATGTGTGATCACGTCAAAGTAACGAATGATTTTATATGAAAGTAAAGTATGTTTTATTATTAAAACTAGAACTCACTCAGCAACGCTGACTTTTATTGCATTTTCCAGTTGGCAGGTAAATGATTGCTGAGGATGGCACGGCGAAGCTACTCAGCTCTTTTGGGATGGCATCCAATTATATAGCTTTTGTGATGTAATGCAAACATAAATTTTGTAACCGGATAATGATGTATTATTTGGCAAAAGTATTTATAATGAAATGTGATGTCATTTTTGAATGTTTCCGCTGCAATGTTTTTCTAATGTAACTGAAATTATATGTTTTATGAGCAATGAATGACCAACTGTAGGCGTCCCGGGAACGGGGCCTTACAAGTTGGTATCAGAGCCAAAGTTTAAGTGAAATGGGTAAATTTTCAAAATAAACCTTAACTTAAACTGAGAATGGGACGGAAAGGGAATGGGATGCCAAACTGAGTAGCTGCGTGCCATCAGGTATTTTCTTAAAGTTAACCGGATTTATGTGCGCATGGTATATGTTATGTGTTGTATGTAGATTCGAATACTGATGTAGTCAGGACAGGTAATACTTGGGGTATGAAGAGTACAGTAAGTGGCTAATCACAACTGGCCACTGTAATTAGGGACTTACTATACTTGACATAAACTGAGTTGTTTCCTTGAATGACCGTGTTGGTGTTTGAATCTTTCAGTGTGTTAGAGAATGGCTGGTGGTAGATCTTCTAGAGCTTCTAGGGGTGGAGGCCGTGATGGCCCTGTTGCTGAACCACGCCCTAAGAGAGGAAGGCCTAGAGCTGAGAAAGAGGTTCCTGCAGAACCTGAGACTCCTCATCCAGAAGCTGGGGATGAGAGTGCGAACTTAAGGGCCTCGGTAAAGGAGGCTGTGGTTGAGGAAGTGCATCAGGTCATGCAGACGATCTTACCGTCTGTGGTGACCGAAGTCATTAAAGCTGTGAAGGAGGGAGAAAGGAAAGAGAGAAACCGGGCCACGGGGGAGCAACCGGAGCCTGAAACTATCTTCTCCGATAATGAGGAGGAAGAGGAAGAGGAGCCTGTGCGAGAGGTGGCACGAGGCTGTAACTACGGGGTGTTCATGAGATGCAAGCCCCCAACTTTTGACGGTAATGGCAATGCTGCCGCTGCTCACCGATGGGTGAGAGAAATGGAGGCTGTTCTCGACATCAGCGAGTGCCGAGAAGATCAGAAAGTCAAGTTTGCCACCCACTCCTTCGTGGACTCGGCACTATGCTGGTGGGACAACATTGTCCAAGCAGAGGGTAATCGGGCGATCGGGCGAATGAGGTGGCCCGAACTGAAGAAGATGGTAATTGAGGAGTTCTGTCCTCACAGGGAAATGGATAAGATTGAGAGGGAGTTCCTGCAGCTGGAGGCGGGATCCATGACGCACCAGCAATATACTACCAAGTTCAACGAGATGGCACGGTTGGTGCCGGATCAGGTGACGCCTCTTTCTCGGAAGATCAAGAGGTACATTCAGGGTTTACCGGTGGATGTCCGCCGGCATATGATCGCCGCCCGGCCAAGTACGTTTAGGTCGGCGGTTGATTTGGCCGGAAGACTTTATGATGAGAGGGGAGTGGTGGTGGTTGAAGCGAATAGGAAGGGTGGTGGTGATCGAAGCTGGAACGGGAAGAGGTTTGGTCGGGGTGAGGCCTCGACGGGTAACAAAAAGGCACGGGTGGATGACCGCCGCGTGACCACCCCGGGAGCAGGGTCGAGGAGATGTGGAAAGTGTGGGAAGGAGCATGCGGGAGAATGCAGGCTGGGTTTGAACGTGTGCTTCAAGTGTGGGAAGACTGGGCATATGGCGAAGGATTGCCTGACGGGCAAATGTTTTAACTGTGGGGAAATTGGTCATATGAGCAGGGATTGCAAGAAGCCGAGGGCGGAGAGTTCAGGGGCGAAGAGGACGGGAGGTGATGGACCGAGGGCAAGCGCCAGGGCATTCACCATGACACAGGAGGAAGCTAGAACGGACCCTGATGTCGTGTCCGGTACGTTTCTGGTGAACCAAACTTTAGCTTCTGTGTTATTTGATTCGGGTGCTAGTAAGAGTTTTATTTCTGCTGCTTTCTGTGCTAAGCTGCCTGTTAGTAGTAGATGTGTTGATGCGCCCTTCGATGTAGAAACTGCCATAGGTAAGTCTACCAGGATTTCTGAGATGATAGAGAACTGTGATGTGGAGCTCGAG
The DNA here is from genome assembly GCA_025215565.1 of Flaveria ramosissima. Lineage (NCBI taxonomy): Eukaryota > Viridiplantae > Streptophyta > Magnoliopsida > Asterales > Asteraceae > Flaveria > Flaveria ramosissima. Next base: position 11,377,372 of record CM046035.1, read on the forward strand.
GGTCATAAGTTTCCGGTTAGACCGTTTGTGATGACCTTAGGTGGTTTTGATTTGGTTCTTGGGATGGATTGGTTAGCGGACTTTGAGGCGAACATTGTGTGTCGCAAGAAGATGATTCGGTTGTTGGCGCCTGACGGTAGTTCAGTGACAGTGTATGGTGATCGGGTTACTACGATTCCGAAAGTGATCTCGATGGCGGTGGCGGGAAAGTGTATGAGGCGTGGATGTAGTGCCTACTTGGCCTATGTAAAGGATGTGGATACGCCAACACCACAACTAGCCGATGTACCGGTTGTGTGTGACTTTCCAGACGTGTTCCCGGAAGACTTATCAGGAGTGCCACCTGACAGAGAGATCGAGTTTCAGATTGACCTAATACCGGGTGCCCAACCTGTCGCCAAGGCACCGTATCGGTTGGCTCCGACCGAGATGAAAGAATTGATGGAGCAGTTGCAAGAGCTGCTTGATAAGGGGTTCATTAGACCGAGTATCTCTCCTTGGGGTGCCCCGGTCCTGTTTGTAAAGAAGAAGGACGGTAGTATGAGGATGTGCATCGACTACCGCGAGCTAAACAAGTTGACAGTGAAGAACCGATACCCCTTGCCAAGGATAGATGATTTGTTCGATCAGCTTCAGGGTGCCAGTTGGTTTTCGAGAATAGATCTTCGATCTGGTTACCATCAGTTGAAGGTGAAGGAGCAAGATATTCCTAAAACAGCTTTCCGTACGCGCTATGGTCACTACGAGTTTCTTGTCATGTCCTTTGGCTTGACCAACGCGCCAGCTGCTTTTATGGATTTGATGAACCGTGTGTGTCGGCCTATGTTGGATAAATCAGTGATTGTGTTTATTGATGATATCCTGATTTATTCGAGGAGCGAAGCAGAGCATGCCGGTCACATTCGGGAGGTTCTAGAGACGCTGAGGAGGGAGAAGTTGTATGCAAAATTCTCCAAGTGCGCGTTCTGGTTGCGCGAAGTTCAGTTCTTGGGTCATGTGGTGAATCCTGACGGGATTATGGTGGACCCGGCAAAAGTGGAGGCGGTTATGCAATGGAAGTCACCAAAGACGCCATCCGAGATTCGTAGCTTCTTGGGTTTGGCGGGTTACTATAGAAGGTTCATCCAAGACTTCTCCAAGATTGCTTCTCCACTAACCAAGTTGACCCGAAAAGATGTGAAGTTCGTATGGGGTCAAGCTCAAGAGAAGGCGTTTGAAGAATTGAAGGCGAGATTGACTCAAGCTCCTGTTCTGTCATTACCCGATGGAAGTGAAGATCTGGTGGTTTATTCCGATGCTTCTTACTCGGGGTTGGGGTGCGTGTTAATGCAGAGAGGAAAGGTCATAGCATATGCATCCCGACAGTTGAAAGTTCATGAGGTCAATTATCCTACTCATGACTTGGAGCTGGCAGCCGTGGTCTTTGCATTGAAGATTTGGAGGCACTACCTCTACGGGACGAAGTGCACCATATTCACTGACCACAAGAGTCTGAAGTACTTCTTTGAGCAGAAGGATTTGAACATGAGACAGAGGCGGTGGTTGGAACTTATAAAGGATTATGATTGTGAGATCCACTACCATCCGGGCAAGGCCAACGTGGTGGCTGATGCCCTTAGCCGAAAAGAGAGGCCCGAGCCGATTCGGGTGAAAGTGTATCAGCTGATCATGACCTCCGATGTGATGAAGCAGGTTAAAGGGTTTCAAGATGAGGCATTGAAAGAAGATCATCTTAACTCTGAAAGAATGAGAGGTCTGGTTGGAGAATTGGGTGAAAACACGCTCGGTGTTAGAACCCGATTTGATCGTGTGTGGATTCCTCGTTTTGGGGATCTACGGGCGAAGATAATGGATGAAGCTCACAAGACTCGGTACTCCATTCATCCTGGTGCCACGAAGATGTACCATGATATGAAGAAAGATTACTGGTGGCCGGGTATGAAGCGCGACGTGGTGGAGTATGTGAGTAAGTGCCTTACTTGCTTACAGGTGAAGGCCGAGCATCAAAAGCCGTATGGGAAGATACAACCTTTGGATATACCGGAATGGAAGTGGGAGCACATCACCATGGATTTCATTACAAAGCTACCGCGTACCCCGAAGGGGTATGACGCCATATGGGTGATAGTTGACCGTTTGACGAAGAGTGCTCACTTCCTACCGATCCGCGAGACATATTCATCCGAGAGGTTGGCTGATCTGTTCATCAAGGAGATTGTGACTCGTCATGGTGTGCCGGTGTCTATCGTGTCGGACCGCGACACCCGGTTTACATCTAAATTCTGGAAGAAGTTCCACGATGCTATGGGGACGAGGTTACATATCAGCACGGCTTATCATCCCCAGACTGATGGTCAGTCGGAAAGGACCATCCAGACGCTGGAAGACATGCTTCGGGCATGTGTGATTGATTTTGGTGGAAGTTGGGATGACCACCTACCGTTAGCCGAATTCTCATATAACAACAGTTATCACGCCAGCATTGGCATGCCTCCATATGAGATGCTATACGGTAGGAGATGCAGAACACCCGTTTGTTGGGGTGATATTGGTCAGAAGGAATTGGGGAGCGTCGAGGTAATCGAGGCTACGACTGAGAAGCTTGAGAAGATCAAAGCCTTCATGAAGGCAGCCAAAGACAGACAGAAGTCGTATGCTGATAAACGACGCAGACCGATTGAGTTCCAGGTGGGTGACCGGGTTATGTTGAAGGTCTCACCTTGGAAGGGTATCATTCGCTTCCGAAAGCGGGGCAAGTTGAGCCCAAGATACATAGGCCCTTTCCGAATCATTGCTCGAGTAGGAGAGGTGGCCTATAGACTGGAGTTGCCAGATGAGTTAAGTGGAATTCACCCGACATTCCATGTATCTCATCTAAGGAAGTGCTTAGCAGATGAAGATATGATTGTCCCATTGGAAGATATCGAGGTAGATGAACGGCTCAATTATGTGGAGCAACCAGTGGCAATCATCGATCGAAAGGAGAAAAGGCTAAGGAATAAAGTGGTTCCTCTTGTGCGTGTACAGTGGAAGCACAGGAAGGGATCCGAGTCAACGTGGGAGACTGAGGAAGAAATGAGACAACATTATCCACGTTTGTTCGAGGAATGACAGGTTTCGGGGACGAAACCTATTTAAGGGGGGTGGACTTGTAACACCCGGAAATTTATTATTTTGAAGCCGACAAAGGAAGAAAAGAAATAAAGTCCAAAGTCGAGGGGCCAAACTCGCCAACGAAGGAAAAGTCGGGAAATGTGGTGATATGTGTAGGGAGAGGACAACCCACTCTCCCCACACTTCACAAAATTCAGCCACCAAAGAAGAGAGAAGAGAGAAAGAAGAGAAAAAGGGAGAAAAGGGTTGATTCGAGTGATTCGGGTGTCCAAATTCGTCGAGTAGCAAGCCAAATCGAAGCTCTTGTCTTTGTGCTCGATTGTGTGAGTTCTAGGACCCCACTTTTACTTGTTTTCAACCGATTTTGGGGCTGGAAAGTGTCAAAAACCCGTTTTTATGTGTGTGTATGTTTGACCCATTTGGGTGTGATGTGTATGGTGTGTTTAGAGTATGATTTCGGGCTTGTGTGTGCTTGTATGGTGTTAAGGTATACATTCCTAAGGTCCAGGAGGGTTGATTTAGGCTTAGAATGGGTTTGGATGAGCTTGGAGGCCGAAAATGGCAGATTGGGTTCGGGATGAACTCCATTCTGCATCAGCTAGGGCTAGGCGACCGAATGAAGGCCATACGGCCGAATGAGGGCGACTGAAGGTTCATTCGCACGACTGGGACTCAGTCGCACGACTGGGAGTCCAGTCGCATGAGGGAGGTGCGACTGAGGGTTCAGTCGCATAAAGGCTTAGTCGCATGAGTTCATACGCATGAGGTTAGTCGCATAGGTGCCCATTCGCAGTAATCCCATTCGCACAAGGTCCATACGCACGATTGGATGTTCATTCGCATAGATGACCATCCGCAGGAGTTCAGTCGCATGATGTTCAGTCGCATGGAGGCCATGCAACTGAAGAGTGTCCATACGCCCGAATGGGGCTGTTGCACTCGAATGAATGTGTAGTTTGACTTTTGGCCCTCGGGGAAGGGTCTAGATGTAAGTTTGGATGTAAAGTAAACCGTAAGAGCATGTAAGAGTATGGTTATGGCCTTAGAGTGCATATAGGGCATGATGATGATGATGATGATGATGATGTTGCATGTTTATGCATATTATGAATGTATGATGTTGCCCTGTATGATGATGATGAATGTGTATGATATGTTCCTTAGTATGATGTATGATTATCTTTCTTATGGCTTTACGTATTATGACGAATGAAATGAAGTATTATGTAACGTAAAGTGGAAAGTAATGACACGCCTTGCATGCATCGGATAACGGGTCCTTCTTTGTGATTGACCATTATGTGGAACCTCTACCGCTTACCCTTAGTACTGTGGCATACGTTTAGCTGTTCATTTATTGACTTCGGCCCAGTGGCTATGACCGTCGGTTATCATTAGTACTGTGGCATACGTTTAGCTGTTCATTTATTGACTTCGGCCCAGTAGCTAAGACCGATTGGTTAACCCCAGTACCGTGGCATACGTTTAGCTGTTCATTTATTGACTTCGGCCCGGTAGCTGTGACTAATTGGGGTGTAGCATATGGTATTGGTATGGATGATGTCCGATGCGCAAGTAAGTTAAAAGGAACGAATGAACGAATGAATGAAGGAAGAAGATAATAATGATGTTATCTATGCTTACGTATGATGTGTGATCACGTCAAAGTAACGAATGATTTTATATGAAAGTAAAGTATGTTTTATTATTAAAACTAGAACTCACTCAGCAACGCTGACTTTTATTGCATTTTAGTTGGCAGGTAAATGATTGCTGAGGATGGCACGGCGAAGCTACTCAGCTCTTTTGGGATGGCATCCAATTATATAGCTTTTGTGATGTAATGCAAACATAAATTTTGTAACCGGATAATGATGTATTATTTGGCAAAAGTATTTATAATGAAATGTGATGTCATTTTTGAATGTTTCCGCTGCAATGTTTTTCTAATGTAACTGAAATTATATGTTTTATGAGCAATGAATGACCAACTGTAGGCGTCCCGGGAACGGGGCCTTACAGATGGCTAATAAAATCAAACCCACCCAAAGGAGAGGATTTCTCCTTGGGTGGTGACTTACACCATAAGAAACACACACAAAAGAACCACACTTGCAAAAATGCACTAGTGGTCTAATAATATTATTATTACAACATGACCTAATTTTTACTTTCTAATTGTCTTGATGTTGACTTTGTCATGTTGAATTGTCTTGTATTGTTGTTTTTGTTGTGATCAACTTGGTCTCTGAACTTGTACAATGAGATCTTCAGTTGGCTGTTATTATGATTAGGTAAGCTTCAGTTTATTCCATTGTTGAACCCTAACAATACTCCCCCTAAACCGATGCTTGCCAAAACTTGAATTTGAAGATCTTCTCTGTCACATGTCTTCTTGATCAACTGATGTTCTGGCACAATTCACTGATATTCTCCCCCTCAGATTAAGCTCCTCCTAATATATATCTAACAAAGGTTAGAATCTCTTGAGAATACTTCTTGGTATTGGATATGGGTTGTATCACTTTTGGATTACCGTTCATATCACAACTCAAGGATTAGAATGTATTAGGCATATGGTGAGGCTTTGAACTTTAATAAACTGCATGAGGAACATGAATCAATATTGAACACACTTCCACTCTTTTGAAATAACTTGATAAATGACATACTTCAAATAATGACTACTCCCTTGATTAAAGTCCGGCTAACTGTCCGCTCAGTAGTCAGACGCGGGTGCAAAACATCATAAAAAAAATGTGAGCCCAAGTACTTCAAAAAGGGCATCTGTTAGTTGTACAAGTCCCTGGATGAATCTGTGAAAAGTGACCAAAGTTTATTTCTATTGTTTTTGCTTTCATGATCAAAATAGATGTGCTTGTTGGTTTCTATTATCCATATTCATGTTTTTCTTTTCTTTTTCAAGTCCTGTTCATCAGTTGTTCATAAGCATTTCCTGCAACACATCCGTATTTCTTTGCTAACTCATCTGCATTTGTTTGCAAAGCATCCGCATTTGTTTGCAAGGCATCCGCATTTGATTTCAATGCATCTACATTTGTGCTTAAAGTACCTGCATTTGTTTACAAGTCAACCACATTTGGTGACAAGGCATCTGCATTTGTTGACAAGTCATCCGCATTTGGTGACAAGTCATCCGCATTTGTTCATAACACATCCGCATTTATGGATAACACATCCGCATTCATGTATAACACATCCGCATTTGATCAAGCTTCATCCGCATTTGTTTTTGTTCATCCGCATTTGTTTTAAGACTTGAAAAGATGAAGAGATAGAAGCTTGATCAAATGCGGATGAACAAAAACAAATGCGGGTCTATTTATATTATTATTACAACATGATCTAATGAAGAAAAGAACCACATGATCATTAAAAATGAAGAAAAGATGAAGAGATAGAAGCTTGATCAAATGCGGATGAACAAAAACAAATGCGGATGAAGCTTGATCAAATGCGGATGTGTGTTTACATGAATGCGGATGAACAAAAACAAATGCGGATGTTGACTTTAACATACACTAGTGGGTCTATTTATATTATTATTACAACATGATCTAATTTTGACTTTCTAATTGTCTTGATGTTGACTTTAACATGTTGAATTGTCTTGTATTGTTGTTTTTGTTGTGATCAACTTCGTCTCTGAACTTGTACAATGAGATCTTTAGTTGGCTGTAATTATGATTTGGTAAGCTTCAGTTTATTCCATTGTTGAACCCCAACAAAATTATTAAATTAGTTATTACTTTATTTTCACACTTTAAATCTTAATTCTTAATTATCAATTATTATGAATTGAAAATAATTCAAATATCTTAATAATCTAATATCATTTTCAAACAGTTATTTAACAAACTTATTTCACCTTTATTGAATCAAAAATATAATTGGTTAAATAATCTTATTTAATCCAATTATCAGAAACTCCAAATTCTTATAATTAACCCTAGACTTTCGTCGAATTATCTCTTGAACTTAATCGTTTATAACTTAAACTTGGAACCTACACGATTAAGTAATTCGTGAAGGAATCATTGGAGCAATCTAGTTCTTATTTTGTTATCTAAAGATCATCTTATATCATGTGAGTTTACCATACCCTTTTTACTTTATTTCACAAATTTTTGGGTAAAACATGTTAATCGTATAAATATACACTTGTAAAATATCTTGATATTTGTAATGCACGAGCAATTCATTCTTTTTAACTTGTCAAGGTTATTTGAGAAATTTTTGAGCTTTATATGATAGTCATCTTGTAGAAACAATCATTAACTTTTGCTAGCGTAACGACGTCATAGATCTATGGGCTAGACAAGCCTATTTGGTGCTAAAGCCGAGGTTATTGCCGGCTCCTGGTGATATATTCTTGTTTAGCATGGGAACCAAGTACACTTATCTAATAGTATATCTTATTGTGGCCATCTTTTGTCAAGCTTTGATTGTATCATTATGCTATCTATATATATGCTTGCACTATTTCTCAACCGATGACATGAATTGCCTTATTAAAAATTGTTTATATGTATGTATAAATCTTGGTACTCACTAACATCAATTGTTGACCTTATTTTTAACATGTTTCAGGAAATGACCAAGCTTAAATGTTGATCTTGAGGATTGAACACATCTAGGACTGGACCTAGAAATAATAAAGACTTATTATTAATTTGGAATGTTTGAACTTGATATTATCTTTTGAAAGTTTATTTGTAAAGCCCCATTCCCGGGACACTCACAGTGGTCATTCATCGCACATAAACATAATATACATTTGCATCTATGAAAACATCGCAGCAGAATAACTTAAAACAATTTCATATATTAATGACCACTTTTGCAAGACAATACAATCTTTGTTAACTGTTACAAAAAAATCTCATTGTTTGCATTACATCACAAAAATGTCATTTATCATAAACTGGATGCCATCCAAAAATTTGCTAAGTATTGCGCCCGTGCCATCCTCGGCAATTATTACCTGCCAACTGGAAAATACATAAAAGTCAGCGTTGCTGAGTGAGTTCTAGTTTTATAAATAAAATACTTTATATCTTTTTACAACCGTTCATTACGTTCGTTCGCGATCATGCATCATACGTACACATAGATACTCTTAATATTATCTTTCATTATCATACTTCATCGCCCATTACTCGTTATCATTCGTTCATTCATTAACCTTTACTTCTCATCCAGACCAATGTCATAAGCTACACCCTAAATGTAGGCACGAAGTGGGTACTGGGCCAAAGTCTATAAATAGACCCCTAACATTACACACATAGCTTGGAACTAGTACCAGGGCAAGCGACAAGGATCCCATAAGTTTGGTCAGTCACAAAGACTAGACCCTGTGTGTATCCTTACGGTTTAGCTATACCACACACAGTTGAGCTAACAACATTTTAGAGTTGTGCACCTCATTTTATTTGCTTGCAAGGATTTACATTCATCCTTTCATTAATGCATGCATTCATTCATATTTTACGTTCCTCTTTTATTATCATTAGCTTCGGCTTTCATTACTTAATACTTTACATTCATTTAATACCATCCCACATAAAGCCACAAAATAATAAGTAATAAGGAAATAAAAAAAGGCATAACATGATCATACATATCATCATCACACATCATCATGCAACATCATATAATCTTCACACATCAGTCACTCCCATACACATACAAAACAAGTACATTCATTGTAGAACATAACCGACCCTCCGCGGGACAGCGGGGGTTTGGCGGCGGCAGCCCCTAGTGGGGTCCAAGGGGCAACGCCCCTAGCTGGGGCCGGGCTAAAATCTTTAAAACCTCTTAAAATCTTGGTCATCTAAAAAGTATATTTGGTATGTATTTCCAGCCCCAAACAAGTTTAAAACCTTTAAAAAAGGGATGTAGAACTCACCTGGACCAATGAGTAGCTTCTCAATCAAGCTTTCTAAACAAGGTCACACTACACAGCCTGCAGATAAGTGTTGGATCTAGAGAGGCTGTTGCAACCAAAACTATGTCACTTAGAAGATTTTGAGTACAACATACAAAGGACTTCCGAAGCCAAGTGTGGAACTTCCGAAGGAAGAGAAGGATTTCTTCCGAAGTCTAAGTGTAAAATACACTTCCGAAGGAAAACTCCAACTTCCGAAGACAAAGAAGCTACTTCCGAAGATCAAGACTTAAAGACAAAGTTCTGAAGTCAACTTCCGAAGTATAAAGAAGTCCTCAAAGCCTCGGAAGCATAGAAGCATCTTCCGAAGTATAAGTGGCTTCGGAAGAACTTGTTCTTCCGAAGCCAGTTAACCTTCGGAAGACACTTCTATTATCCAGTAGACATAAGTATGGTCTGTCTGACACTCCGCTGCAAATCTCTGAGATACTGCATGGCGTTTTCTCTAAAGCCATGTAGTTGACCATACTTTAATCTACTGTTTACCTTTTTATGTTAAGTACAGTTACCATCTTTAGTTGGTGACAAAAGGTAAGTCATGGACATGTCATGACTACCATATCTTAGATAATACTTTATCTAAGATACCTTAACTATAGCATTGTAGTATATGCTTTAGTCGTAGGTTTCCAGCTGGTATCAAGTATAACCGGCTGTAGGATCTAGTATATATAGTTTCTCATTGTAACTCTTGTTTCATGCTTGTAAGTGTCTTGTAATCTTGAGTTGAGAAGTAATATATACAAGTACCTTGAAAATACTTCTGCTTGTTCCTTGATTACTTATTATATTATTATCAATTCTTGTTAAAGGCATTGCTTCATCTTATTTGAGTGTTATTATAAGTGAGTTTGAGAGAATCACAAGTGTTAAGTGACAAAACCCAATCCTGCAATTGGTATCAGAGCTTTTTAGGCTCTTGACTGTGAGATCTTACCATCCTAATCAACCAGTTTTTCACTCCTCCTTATACCTCATTCAAACATGGCCTCATCAAATCTCTGAAGTTGAAATGGGGAACGATGACCAAAGCTCCCATCATCGACCCTGAAAACTTCAGGTCTTGGAGCAGAAGAATGGAAGGCTTCATCAGATACCAGGATAGCAAGATGTGGCAATCCATCGTGAATGGCCCGTATAGCCAAAAGTTGCTGGTGGAACGGTGCCATGATCGAGAAGGCGTTGAAGACTACTCCGATGAAGACATGAAGAAGCTGACATAGACAGCAATGCTATGACTTCTCATGACTGCAATCCCAAATCCATCATGGTGGGGTTGAGCATTGCAAGTCAGCCAAAGAACTCTTTGATGTTCTTGCTCAAATGTACTCAAGCTCGAATGATTCAAAGAAGGACTCACTGAAGCAGCAGTTTGAGAACTTCACCTATGTTGCTGGAGAAACTTTAGCCAGCAATATTTCAGGTATATGGATCTTATCTCTTCCCTCAATCTGTGGGAATCACTCAAGAACTTAGAGACCTTACTAGAAAGTTTATGAGTGCTCTACCCAATGAGTGGACATTCTACTGTGTCTCCATCAAGAGAACAGAGAATTTAAACACACTCACCATGACCGAACTCTATGGGATCCTTGATGGATACCGTTTGGAAATGGAAAGCAAGAAGGGTCACCAAGCAAGCAGACCCTTGAGCCTCCTGCTAGCAACGCTTTAATGGTTGCTGAAGGCTCAGTATCTCTCAGTCTCAGCAGTACCTGTCATACACCCAGCAGCCATCTTGTTCTCTGGGCCTTACATCACATTCCCTGAGACTCCAAGGTCTCATCAAGCTCAGCAAAGCTCCTTTCAGGAGGGCTGTGCGTTTGTCTCAGGGAGTGGACACTCCAATGATCATCAATTTGCTTTGATGATCTTGAGTGCTTCAGTCCAGATGACATAGAGTATGTGGGCATTGTCCAACAAATGGCTCTTCTAACCTACAGAGCGAAGAAGTTCTTTAAGAGAACTGGAAGGCAATTCCCTCAAAACCCAATCACTAGCAAGTTTGGGTTTGACAAAAGCAAGGCTAAATGTTACAACTGTAACCAGCTTGGCCATTTTGCAAGGAATGCAAGGCTCCCAAGTCCAACCCGGGAACCTCACAGGCCACCACATCCTTCTACACCAAAGCCCACTGGGAAGTCAACTGAAACTGCAGCAATGGCTCAAGAAGTTGACTGGAGCTTTATGGTTCAAGATGTGACTCCTGCTCAAGCACTCATGGCAGGAACAGATGAAAATAAGGTATATGAACATCTCTGTACCCCTGCTTGTATTGCTAAGGTTAAATTGTACCAGGACTACAATATGGAAATTAAATCGATATTGAGTCTTTAAATGTTAAAATCTGACTTTAAAAGCTGAATCTGACTACCAAAAGAAAATTGAGGAGTTAGAGAAAACTGTGTCCCTCTTAAAACATGAAACACCAACACTACAAGACTCAAATCAAGGATTTAATATCCAAATTGACTGAGGCTCAAGCCCAGCTTGTCACTGCTGAGGCTCAAGCCAGGAAGTATGCTATTTCCGAGCAAAACTTCCAAGCCATACTTGCATCATCCTCTCACTCCAAACTTGTTATCAAAACAAAAGTGGGTTGGGAACCAATGAAATTCTCCACCACACTCTTATGAGTCTGTAAGACAACCAAGGTGTGGTACTGAAGAGCAAGAGGTTCCATCTGTTGACCCACCTTCTTAAGAGTCAAAGAGTGATGCAACTATGGAGACCATGACCATCACAGGGAAGGATCAGGTAATTGTGCCCTCCCCAGCCAATGATGATCAAACCCTGACCACCAAAGCCAGAAGAAGCAGGGCTAAAGCAGCCAGAAAAAACTGCCAAGAAGGTGGCTGAATCCAAGCTGAAGATAGACCCAAAGCAAAAGGGTGTATTCATATCAGCAGGATTCCAGGTGGTTGGACCTTCTGATTCAGGAAAAGAGTACTAGTACCAGTACTCCTCTCCTACCAAAGGATCAGAAGTTAAAGGGAAAGGTTGCTGATGAGGAGAAAAAGAACAAGAAACAGCAACCCTCTCATTCCCAGAAAATTAACATTGCATGCATAATGTGTGGTCTGCAAAACCACATGGCTAAAGATTGTTACTACAATCCTGCTAGCACACATTATGCAAATAATGTTAAAAGAGAAGGAGTCAGGGAAGGTTTCCATATTGGACCATATCAAATGGTTCAAGTGATGAAAAAGGGAAAGCTTGTTTCCGAAGCAAGGCTTCTCTCGGAAGAAAACTCTTCTTCCGAAGGAAAAAGGCTTCGGAAGTTAAAGCTGCAAAGACTCACAAAGAGTCCCTTGAAACCATCCCAGAAGAAGACTGCTTCGGAAGAAAAGGTGGTGAAGGTCTCTTCCGAAAAGAAAGAAGCTTCGGAAGAATGCCAAGCTACAAAAGCTTCATCAAGCTCATCTTCTATGATCAACCAAAGGATGGAATGGAAGATCAAGGAAGATGCTGTAGCCCAAACCTCTTCTTCAAAGACATCATTGAACCCCCATGCATAAATTTTGGTTCAATCATGTCACTATCATTGGAAGAACCCAAGACCAACAAGGCTTGGTTTCCAATCAAAACTAATTATTCTCACCTTATGTGCAAGGACATCAATATGACAAGAATAACAACATTGGATTGTAGATAGTGGATGCTCCAGGCACATGACAAGGGAACAGATCCCTCCTTCAACAATTTCAACATTATGATGGAGGTCCTGTCCAGTTTGGAGGTGAGGCCGGAGGATATATTTCTGGCAGAGGAAGTATATCCAATGGAAAATTAAAGTTGACAAAGTTAATTTTGTCAAACAGCTTGAACACAACCTGTTAAGTGTTTCTCAATTTTGATCAAAAGCATCAAATGCTTTTCACAGAACATGAGTGCATCATCCTCAAACCTGGGATGACAATTCCTCAAGAATTGGTGCTTCTTAGATCTCCCAAAGGGGGATATGTACAAGCTTGATATGAACAATGCTTCCCCAATGGGAGAAGTATCATGCTTTCTTTCCAAAGCTGATGGTGATGAGTCAACACTATGGCATAAACGAATGTGTCATGTCAATTTTAAGACAATGAATAAATTGGCTAAAAATAACTTGGTACATGGTTTGCCTAAAAAGGAATTTTTCTGCAAAGATAACTGTGTTGCTTGCCTGAAAGGGAAACAACACAGGTCTTCTCATAAATCCAAAGTTGTTAACTCTATCACCACTCCATTACACTTATTGCACATGGATCTATTTGGTCCCACAAGTATAATGAGCATTGGAAGGAAATCATATTGCCTTGTGGTAGTTGATGTTTACTAGATTTACATGGGTATTCTTTTTAAGAACTAAAGATGAAACTGCTGAAACTTTAAAATCTTTTATTCTTAAAATAGAAAATCAAGTTGATCACAAGGTCAAAATAATTAGAAGTGATCAAGGGACTGAGTTTAAAAACTTTGTTCTTGACTCATTTTGTAACTCAAAAGGGATTGCAGACAATACAGTGCTCCTAGACTCCTCAACAAAATGGTGTTGCTGAGAGGAGAAATAGGACACTTATTGAGGCTGCTCGGACTATGTTAGCTGATTCAAAGCTGCCTCTAACATTCTGGGCAGAGGCAGTCAGCACTGCATGCTATGTGCAGAACAGAGTTTGTAGGACCTGGTTCTTGAACGAAATACCCGAGTGATTGGTGTAAACCAATTCAAATGAGTGCGGAATTCCATTTGATTGGCGATCCAATCAGTGAGAACACACGAGAATCTAAATCAAGAATTGATTTCAAGTCGAAATCGATTGGGAAACCGATCTGAGTGTTCTATGAACTTGGAGAACGATTTGGGAGGTTCTGGACGGCTAGGGGTACGTCTGGAGTCGTAATGGTATGAATGCTACGTTTTCCACGAATTGGGTCTAATTTATAGGTTAGTAATGGTCAATCGTGCGACTGGGCCCATAAGTATGGTTCAGTCGTTGCGATTGAACCATGCGCTTGATTCATCCGCACGGACTGAGTGTTCAGTCGTGCGATTGAGTCAATCTTGGGTCAATCATACGACTGATCCATCTCTGTTCAATGTGCGATTGAGTCAATCGTATGAGTATTCATGCGTGTGGTCCATTCGCAAGGGACATTCGCATGAGAACTTCATAAGTTAAGTTTGAATGGTCTATTATATAAACGTAAGTACACTCATTCAAAATCATCCAATTAAGTGCAATTCACAAATCAGTAATGAATGTATTAACAGTACGGTTACAACCAATTCATTCATTTATTAAGCAAGTGATCAAGACTTAATTAAAAGTTTAACGCATTAATGATCCAAACATACACTCGTTCAGTCATGCAACCCAAAAAAGTCAATAAATGACACTATCATCCCGGAACCATTCACTCACACAGACATATACAGTCCACAATCAACCAACCATTTCAACAAACTCAACATAATTCATCATTCATAACATTAACTCAAAAAACACTCACCCATCACACAAACACATAACAAAATCACACCAAAAAATGAAAATAAACAACAAAAAAAATCAACAAATTACATTACATCAAAAACAGACAGACAAGTTCATTACATTACAAATCATGATCTAGGGACATACATGTATCAACAAACTCCCCCTTGGACCTAGATCTATCTATTCTCTTGTCTTCTGCATAACCTCCTTATATCTCTTGTACTTCTCTCTTTAGTGACTCCTGCGTGTATCTCAAAAGCAAAGCAGAGTCTTATGACGTTTGGAATTGGAGGGCTTGTACAATATCTTGCGTGTCATAGAACAGTGGCCACTTATATAATGTGTAAACATCATTAGCAGATAAGTTGGTTAGCCACATTGGGTCGAATACCCTGATAGTATCCATTTGGCCCTCTCTGTTCAGAACTATGACCGCTTCAGCTGTTCTCCAATCGTAGTACCACCATTTGAAGTGGGGAGTGAAGTCCTGTGGCATTTCCCTTAGAGGGATTCTTGACATGTGCGCGGAGGACTCCACTTCAGCACTATCTTTGGCTTTCCAGTCCTGGGATCAACTTCAGAACCGTCTGATATACCTCGTAGGTTGTTGAGGTTTGAAGTTGACCCACCTGGTGTGGTACTCTTTCCTCAGGGCAGCCTCAAACCAGCCTGACATCTTCCTCGGGTCAGCATACAGCAGCTTAGTTTAGCCAGCTGGTTGAGCTCAAAACCAGGTAGAGTCTTCAGATCATGTGGGAACCTGAAGTACTCTATGCCCTGCTCCCTCTTAACAGCATACGCGTTAAGGTCTTCAAAATATGCCCAAGAGATAATCCTGCCCGACACCTTATGGTGTTTCTTGACTTTGTAGAGCTTTGTGTAGGCATCTCTCTTTGGTGCAGCCCGCTGGGCTCTACTTCCTCAAAACAGGCAGCCCATTCAGCCTTACGAATATACATCTGCATTGGAGGCTTGGGCTGTTTCTGCAGTCTTTTCTGCTTCTTGCTCCATCTTGTTGAGTACCTCAAAAGTATCACTGACTAGGGATTCACCCAATTGGGGACCACATTTCCCTCGGCGTCAGCGTACTGAGGATACTCTTCTGCAGTGATGTCTTCTATCTCAACCTCATCAATGTCGTTCAGTTCCTCATCACTGGTTGAGTCCACTGTTGGAGCATCCTTCACGATTTCATCGGGATTGAGTTTGAACATTTCAGCTATTTGCTCATCAGACAGGTCGTGAATTATCTCCCCTTCTTCAGGGGTATAACTCACAGACCGTCTTACTATCCCTTGTAGGTCAAGAATCATAGTTAACTGAGTCTTGACCATTGAAGGGGAGTAAAGTCAAACTCATCCCTCTGAAAGTTTGGATCTGTTTGATATAAACATTCAACACATAAATCATTAGTAATTAATCAAACAGACATACATTAACTTAACTTAATATATATAAACATTTAATACATTTGTTTTCATTACATGATTCAAGTACAAAGTAAATAAACAAATAAAACATCTAATCAGTACTTGATCCTGAATCTGTGGTGTGTCGCTCGGAGGAGCAGAAGTAGTGGATGACTGGTCTTGTCGACGTTTGGATCTGCGCTCCTGACCTGAGGCAGAGGCCGATGCAGCCGCATCCCCTCCTTCTGCCTCGTCATCATCATCATGTCCTTCTGTCCTCTCTTCTTCTGTCTCCTCATCATCATCATCTCCTCATCATCATCCTCATCTCATCATCATCATCTCCGTCGTCCCGTCACCCTCCTTTAGCTTCAGGGGGCTCATCCTTCGACCCCTTCAGCCTCAGCATGATCGTCTTGTGGTCGACTCCAACTCCTCAATACGTTTGGCTGACTGAGCCTGAGTATCTTGGAGTTGGGCCACCTCAACTCTCTGCTGGTCTATGACCCGAGCTTGCTCTGCCAATTGCTGAGATTGGGCAGCAGCCAAGTCGGTCAGTCTGCGGATCTGGGCCGCCTTCTCCTCGTCAGCAGCAAGCAGACGCATAACCATTCGGTTAAGCGCTGAGAGCTGCTCCTCTACCCCAATGTGAGGTAGAGTGAATCCATGTACCTGTGAGGGCTGGGCTGATGGTCCAGCCTGATATGTGGTGGTGGTGGCAGTGGCTGTGGTGAATATGGGTCGGTGGGCTGATGGTGGTGAAGTGGGGGTGAATGGTCTGGTGATGGATGGGATAGATATAGTGGTGGTGGGTAAGGTGGTGGATGTGGTAGTAGGAGTAGTGGCTGTGTGGCTGTGGTGATGGGTGGAATCTCAGTAGTGGTGGTGGTGGTGGCTGTGGTGGTAGAAGTGGAGTCACGAAGGTCAACCGACGCTTCTTCTTCTTCAACCCATGTGGTGAGCCATCCGCTTCCTCCTGGTCCCGGAGGAAGTGGATGCTCCCCCTGCAACTCTGCTACCTGACCCCGGAACATAGTTGGGTCAGTATCTCTCGCCGAGGAGTCCCTTGGATGCTCACCACCACCTTTAGCCCGTGGTCTGTGGGAACGACTTTGCTTCCCACAGTCCTGGTGAGGGGCTCCTCGTCTGACTCCTCCTCCTCCATGTCACCAGCGACAAACTCCTGATGGAAGCCGGCCATCTCTGCGACCTCTCCGGCAGTGGCTGACCCCGGGGGAATAATCTCTGTATCTGTGCCTCTAGATGGGGCAGGCATGTCATCCCCGGCATCGCCACTATCATCATCATCAGAGTCTGACTCTGGTATAGCAATGTGCTCCACGTCTGAGTCACTGTCCTCGTGGCGCCACTTCCTCTTCGCTGGCGCCACGTAATCACCCGGGCCAGATGCCCAAACAGCCTCCTGACAGGGGGCTTCACCTGCTTCCCCTGTAAACCTTCATCCTGCCAAGAGTCGTGTCGTCCATGACCTCGAGGATAACAGCATCCTCCTTCTCCTTCGGTAGGGAAGGAAGCTTCTGATCAATGATCATCTGTAAGAATCTAGGGTACATACAGAAGCCTTCCTTCCCCTTCCCCTCGAGGTTCTCCACCAGATAACTGAATATCATCCTCGAGAAGCTGAACGGATGGTTCAGCACCAACGCTGCGTAAGCGTTCTGGATCTGGTCCGAGAGCTCATCAAATCCACCCTTCCGTGATGCTATACACTTAGCAGCACGTGGGCCAAGTACTTAAACTGGGGACAGAGGTTACTCTTGTTGAGTACCCCGGCGTTGATGTCCCCAGAGTACTTGGCTCTCATGAAGCATCCACGGACAGTGAGGGGGTGTAAACGTGTGGGACACTCAGCATCGTCCCCAAACTGAAGTACTATCCTCAGATCCTCCTCAGAAATGGTGATAGCCTCACCGAAGATCGAGCTCCTGATGCAGTGTGGCTCGGTGGATCTGTCTACTGATGCGCCAGCCCAAAAGGCCTGCTGCACTGATCTGTACGGTGTGCAGGGAGTAGATATAGCATACGCGATCCTGGATCTCTGAAGGAAAGTAATAATGCCAGCAAAGTCGGCTGCATTCCTGGAAGTCAAGTCCAGGTGAGCACAGATGTTGTGCTTAGTGCTCATATTCCAATTACCCGCCATCTGTAACACATAATAACATAAACGTTAGTTTCATTGGCTAAGAGTATAAAGCAACACTTAAACTTTGAATAAACATTATCTGTCATGCGATTGGGGATGTACGACTGAAGACAGTCGTGCGACTGAATCATGCGATTGAGGTTCAGACGTGCGATTGACCTCATACGCACGACTGAGTGTGCGACTGGACTCATGCGCATGAACTCTTGTGCGGTTACACCAGTCGTGCGACTGAGTCTCATTCGCATGGTTCAGTCGTGCGATTAAGTGATTCGCACCCTTCAGTCGTGCGACTGAAGTTCATCAAGACGACCAGTCGTCTGTCTCATTTGTTCAGTCGTCCCAAGATCAAATCTACGCAGAACACGTTTTAACATTCAATTAACCGGTTCTTTAGTGTCGCCTATACTTCCCTAATAACCTATTTTAACCAATTTTAACATATTACTTAGTTTTAATAGGTTATTAGGGTTTGACATTTCGGTTCGCCTGTTACAGTCGATTCATCAATTAGGGTTTCATTCTTAGATTTCGATGGATATAACTTCAAATACCTGTAAGATGATGAGCGAACGTTAGAATCACAGAATCAGCAAGTAAAATCAAACAGAGAAAATTTGGCAGAGTAACGGTACTATATGCGATTAGGGCGAATTTGCGAATGAGGAGTCTCTGCGACCGACTCCCCTCTATTTATATCCACCCAAGTTCCAATCGTGCGACTGAGTTCATTCGCACCTTTCAGTCGTGCGAGTGGGACTCAGTCGTGCGATTGGGTCAGTCGCCCTTCTCCAGTCGTCCGACTGAAGTTCAGTCGTGCGACTGACTCACTCGTTCGCATTTAAGCATCCGATTGGACTAATCGTATGTTCCATTCGTGCGAATGGACTTCATTCGTATGGTTAGACCATACGTATGGTCCATTCGTGCGAATGGGTCATACTTAGTTAATTTTCTGCTATTTTCCCAATTTACCTTTAACTCTTTTATATTAGTTTAATTAACGTTATGAACTATTGATCATCTCAGACATGATCCTTTTAATCTAGAAAACACATTGATCACCTCAGACGTGATCCTTTTAACCACTTTGGTCACCTCAGACGTGACCCTTTTAAAAATACTTTGTCACCTCAGACGTGACTGATATAACTTTCAAAGAACATATGGTCATCTCAGACATGACCCTTTTAGTGAGTTATTCCTTCTGATTTTCCTGATGTAGTCCGACACTGACTCAAGTTAAAACTTAAAACAAACGAACTAATTTAAGAAGTTAAACTAATTACATAATCAGACATATTTTGGCTTTTTGTGAGAGATAAATCCAGAGATTGATATCTACGGGATTTGGATCGGGAGTAGATAGCTTCAACTTAGGTTGATCACATCTGGACCAATTCAATTTTGGAATCATACAGGCAATTCAAATCATTTGAGACTTGTTATAAAACTTTTGATGCTCAAGTTCTCGTGTTCATCCAGAGTCGTAGCAACATAAGGAAATCATACTGAAACTCTTAGGTTTTCACATTGATTTGGACCTTTGAGAAAGTAGCCACAATGATTGTCAGTATGTTTGTCCACTTAAATCCATACACAGACTTTTGACACAGACTGGTGACTTATTTAGGTGTAATTATTTCAACTAACACTTGTGGATCCCACACTTATATGGTAATCAACATCCCTCAGGAGCTTTTGAGCGGTCTACGGGTATTATTACAAGAAGAGACTATTCTTAGAGCTTTCAAAGAGAAGCCTGTCCTCAGGTCAGTGCCATCGCACAGCAGAGAGGCGGCAAACAACAATGAATTCTAGAATATCTAGGTTATGCTTATCCTCAGGTCAGTGCCATCGCACAGCAGAGAGGCACATAACCTATCTCCTTGTTAGAGCAGCTTATTTTATTTTGCACAAAATGCACCAACAACATAAGTCA
The DNA here is from genome assembly GCA_025215565.1 of Flaveria ramosissima. Taxonomy (NCBI): domain Eukaryota; kingdom Viridiplantae; phylum Streptophyta; class Magnoliopsida; order Asterales; family Asteraceae; genus Flaveria; species Flaveria ramosissima. The sequence continues at coordinate 11,397,458 of CM046035.1, forward strand.
TTAGCTTTATTGCATTTGTCTTTCATTTTTCTTTGCTTTGCTCTAGTTATGGTCATCCGCACACATTTGTGGCGTTTAATTGCTCATTACCCCTTATTGGAATATTGTTGATTGTGTTAACCAGTGATAAGATGGACGCCCACAGTCAGTTGAACACTTTAGTTTTATCTTGAAATCACCAATCAGGTCTAGTTGTCTATTGTGTTGAATCTACCAACATATCATATATGGTCTAGCAGCCTCTAAGTCTACTTTCTTTGTGTCACCTTAGGAGTTGCCAGTTTTCTATCATCTTTCCTTTTGGTATTGCTTAGACTACACAGATTTATTACTTTGAACTTTTGCATATTACTAAAACTTAAATTTTAAAGTCCCTCTTGATTTGTTCCTGTGTACTATCATTTTCCAAAGGTATTGAATCGGTATCACAGATACAATCTACCTTATTTCAGCTTGCTACTCCTTCTCCCTCATTTTTTTTTTTTTTTTTTTTTTAATGTTAACTTGCTGACATATTCTCCCCCTAAAATACTAAAATCATTTCTGGTTTAATTATTTTAGGATTTTAATAAACAGCAAGAGAACATGAGTTTAAAATAAAATCAAATAGACAATCAAAATAAATAAAATAAAATAAAATTTAAGTACACGACATCGGACTACACATTTTCATCATCAGGAATTACCTCACTTTTCTTTTTAACACCGTTGACCTCTAATAAATATTGAAAACGTGGTTTATCAAAAGCTTTAGTATAGAGGTCAGCGCGTTGAAAATCAGTATTAATTTTAACCACATCAATTAAGTTCTTTTCAAAACAATCCCTTATGAAATGGTATTTAATACCGATGTGTTTGGTCTTAGGATGTTGGACCGGATTTTTAGTTACTGCAATTGCAGCAGAGTTATCAACAAAAATAGGAGTAGATGAGAATTTTAAACCGTAGTCCCGCATTTGCTGTTGAATCCAGATGATTTGAGAACAGCAACTTGCAGCAGCAACATATTCGGCTTCACAGGTTGACAAGGCAACCGATGTCTGCTTCTTACACTGCCAGGTAACTAATCTTCTCCCAAAGAATTGACACCCTGCTGATGTAGACTTGTAGTTCATCTTGCAGCCCCCGTAATCCGAGTCACTATACGCGGTAAGCTCAAAGTCATCATCATGAGGGTACCACAGTCCAAGTGTAGGTGTACCCTTCAGATAACGAAAGATCCTCTTGACCCCAATCAGATGGTTGACCTTTGGTTTAGCCTGATATCTTGAGCATAGACATGTAGCATACATAATATCAGGTCTTGAGGCAGTGAGATACATGAGAGATCCGATCATTCCTCGGTACATGGTGGCATCTACTAGATCTCCATTATCATCCGGTGCTATATCATGATTAGTAGCAAGTGGAGTCCCAGCAGCAGAAGCATTCTCCATGTCAAAGCGACTGAGAATGTCTCCTACATACTTGGTCTGATGTAGAAAGATCCCATTAGGTGTTTGATCCACCTGTAACCCGAGAAAGAACTTCATCTCCCCCATGGCACTCATCTCAAATTCTTTCTTCATTACTGCTTCAAACTCTTTACATAACTCTTCGTTCTTTGACCCGAAGATTATGTCATCAACGTATATCTGTACAAGCAGTAGGTCGCCATCCTTTTCCTTAATAAAGTGTACAGTCAATTACTCCCCTGCGAAAGCCGTGTTTCACAAGATGAGTTGAGAGTTTCTCATACCAAGCTCGAGGAGCTTGATGAAGCCCATATAAAGCTTTGTCAAGCTTGTAGACTCTATCCCGATGATAGGGATCTTCAAAACCCTCTGGTTGACTTACGTAGACTGTTTCTCTGATTTCTCCATGAAGGAATGCACTCTTTACATCTAATTGGTAGACTTTGATCTTCATGTACGATGCATAGGCAAGGAAGATACGAATAGCTTCCATCCTTGCCACGGGTGCAAACACCTCATTGTAGTCAATTCCCTCGACTTGGCGAAAACCTTGAACCACCAGTCGAGCTTTGTTCCTGATAATGACCCCTTGGTCATCCTTCTTGCATTTAGTACCCATTTAGTGCCAATGACTTTAGCACCTTTAGGTTTATCAACTAGTGTCCATACACCTAACTTCTTAAACTGCAGAAGTTCTTCTTGCATGGCACTCACCCACGCCTCATCATTGAGTGCTTCACTGACATATTTTGGCTCAACCTGCGAGACAAAACATCGATAGGCACCATCATGAATGTAACCTTTCTCCATAACCGAGGCGTAATCAGCTGAGTACAACTGATTTCGGGTTTGTACTCCTGATCTGACATCTCCAATGACATTGTCAAGGGGATGATAAACATTTAGTCGTGATCCTGGAGTAGTAGGAACAGCTACCTCAGAGCCAAGATTATGAACATTTGGTTCTGCATCTGAGGTAGTTGGAGTTTGAGGTTCTGAAGTCGAAGGTGCATCACTCGTAGATGCTTGTGGACTTGCTGGAACGGAACCTGTTCCTCCTGACTGTTCTGGTCATCTTCTTCAGCTTCATCTTCAGAGGAGGAGTCACTGTCGTGACTACTCCCCCTGACTGAGTAGATGATTCTCCCTGTGCTAGATGGTGTATTCAGAATATCATACATCATCCTAGTTGCTAGCTCATCATCCGAGGGAGAGAGAGGTATGTTGAAGGATTTGAAGAATCCATCATAATCGAAGAAGTAGGCGGGTCCTTTTCCTGTAGGTGGTGTGGTATATCTCTGAACGTCGACATTACACCACACTTCTACAAGACCCGTTGAGTTATTGTAAACTCGCTTATTCGGTATGTGTATCCTAGAAAGATTCCATCTGCCTTCTGCTGCTTCTCGCTGAATTTTCCTTCCTGCGTCTTCTTCAGAAGTGTACATGGTGCGCCAAAAGGTTCAAGATACTCCAAATTCGGTTTGCGTCTTTGGAGTAGCTCATAACATGTCTTTCCGTGGCGCTTGACTATTAGGACTCGATTCAGTGTATAACATGCATTTGCTACTGCCTCATTCCAGAATTGGATAGGCAGTTTCGAGTCCGCTAGCATAGTCCGTGCAGTCTCTATCAAGCTCCTATTCTTCCTCTCAGCAACTCCATTCATCTGAGGCGTGTATGCTGAAGTGAATTGATGAACAATCCCCTTTCCTTGCAGTATGCCTCCATCCATTGATTCTTGAATTCAGTCCCGTTGTCTGAGCGTACTTGTCTAACCTTTAGCTTGTAGAGAGATTCCAGAGTGGTGACTAATTCCTTGAATGACTCAAATGTTTCTGATTTGGATTTCAGAAACATTACCCAAGTGAACCTGAGTAGTCATCAGTGACCACAAAACAGTACAATCGCCTGCAATGCTCCTTGTACTGACTGGACCAAACAGATCCATGTGAAGAAGTTCAAGAGGAAGTTCTATTGAATGAACTTTCTTTTCCTTATGAGACTTCTTTGTCTGTTTGCCTTTCTTGCAAGCTACACAAAAGTCAGGAAGTTGGAAGTTCTTGACATTTACTCCTCTCACTAAGTCCTTCTGAATCAAGTGATTCATCTTCCTTTGACTAATGTGTCCCATTCTCCTATGCCAGGAGATTGAGTCCTTCTCAGTAGCTTTAGATAGAAAGCACTGCACTTCATGATCCGTTGGAGCAGCTGTTGACAGATCCAAGACATATAGGTCCTTATATCTTGAAGCAGTCATTAGAACTTGATCCTCTGGAATCATGTAGTCTTCTCAGCACGTAACACTTGTTGTTGTCGAAGATGACTTTAAATCCTTTATCGCAGATTTGGGAAACAGAAAGCAAGTTATTTGAAGTTGTTGAACATAGTTCACCTTATCAAACTTCACTTTCTGATTTCCCACTTCTCCCTGTGCTGTGATGTATCCTCCCTTGTTATCCTGCAAAGGAAACATGCCTCCTTTTAATTGTTTGACATTTGATAAAAGGGCTCTATTTCCTATCATGTGCCTGGATGCTCCGCTGTCTATAATCCACGTGTTAGTCTCACGCTATATTGAACACCCTGCACATATCAAGTAAATGTTTAGTTTAGGTTAGGAACCCCAGCCTTTACTGGCTTGGGTTTCCCAGAGGCACACACACATAAACTTACCCATTGACCTTTAGAAGGTGAGGGTAACTCATATTCCTTCTTTGTTCATCAGTCAGTCACACAGGTAGTCCTTCTCTTTCCATAAACCAGATTTGTGCAATGCCTTTTATGATAAACAGTCGCCTGGCTTACAGGTTTGACTTTAGGTTCACTAATCTTCTAGGTGGAGTTAGAGAACTCCTCTTAGAAGACCTAGGTCTAGAGTCCTGAAGATCATTTTCTTCCTAGGTGTCTGATAGAAAGGACAATAGGAAGCAATATGTCCACATTCTCCACAGTTGTAGCATGATCTGCTATCAACCTTATAGTTTGACTTTCTTTGTGGAGAAATGCGTGACACTTTAGTAACATCAATTACCTTAGGTTTTGACTCTTGTATGTTTGATGTTTTCTCTGGTTTAACAAATTTAACTGTTTTAACCTGTTTAACTTGTTCAACCTTTTGGTTAACTGGTTAAACTTGTAGCATGTGAAAAATTAACATTTGAAGTCTTTTTGGTTCTGATTTGACTCTGTTTGACCCTGACTTTAAGTTAACTTTTTCAAATTCATTTCCAGATTAACACAAGGCAATTTACCCTTTGCCTTTGAAGTGGCCTCCTTTTGTTTCTGTCCAGATTCAGTAGATGAACATGATGTGTCTGGATCAGTAACAAGAGGAGTGGTCACCACATGATCCTTGATTGGGGTTTGTTTTTATTGGTTTAGACTTGGTGTTCATCAAGGTCTCAGGTGGTGGTGGAACCACTTTGTATCCTAATCCCTCCCCATTATTTCTTTCTCTCACTAAGTGTTGAACTATGTGTGAAGAACTAGTCCAACTATGCAGTTTCTGTTTTAAGGAATTAACTTCTACTTCTAGAACTGCCTTTTGTTTCTTAGTGTCCTCTAGGGAGTTTAGATAGTACCTAATGTCATTTGATTGATTAAAGGCAACTACTTCGGTTTCCCTAAGTTGCTTAGTCAATAGGTCTATCTTTTCTTTATAACTATGCTCATTTTGTTTTAGAACTCTATTGGCCTCAGTGCATAGTTGTAAGTCCTTTACTAAGTTATCATTGTGATCTAATAACCTAGCAAATTTTTCATCAATGCTATTCCTAAATTTATCACAGTTAGAACAAGCATGATTATTAAACAATTGGTCAGTTGTACTTACCTGTGTTGTTTCAGAGGAGTTAGCCATCAACGCAGCATCAGACGTCTCTGTTCTGGTGATTCTGACTTTTCTGAATCTGACTTGGAAGTTTCCTCCTTTGGTGTGTAACTGACTTCAGCTGCAGTTGTTTCTTCACTGTGTGACATTGCTATATCAACTGCTATATCACCTTCACTCGCAGAATCATCATCAAGATCTTCAACACTGGCAATGTTGGATTCTGGGTTGACAAATCTAAACTCCAGTCCTGTCCTTCATCATCATGAGCAGTCAAGGCTTTTGGTCCTTGTTTGATGAAGTAGAACTAGAGGCTTGCTTGTCTTGGTGAGTAAAGGATGAGAACGGGTTCCCATTACCCGTCTTCTTTGTTTGACACATTCCCCTTGAAGTGCCCTTTCTCTCCACAGTTGAAGCAAGTCACCTTGCTCTTGTCAAAACCAAATGTGGTATCCTTAGTAGCTATCAAGTTCTGTCCAGTCTTCTTAACAAACTTCTTCGCCCTTCGGACAGCGCTAGCTAAGGCCCACATTATATCCATCCTTCCAGCTCCATTTCATCTACCTGCTCGTAGTCTTCATCAGCCAAATGACAGTTTCCAATCTTCCCAGCTACAAGTCCATCATATGAATGAACTACAGCGGCTAGAAGATCCATATGCTCTCGTGCTACTTCTACGGTCACATTACCGAGATTCTCGGTCTTCAATTTTGTAGCACTTGCTTCTGATCCAATATAATGGGTACATGATGACCCAGACGTGTCTGATCCAGAAGTAGAAGCATGTGAAGGACCTGACGAGCTAGACACAATGCTGTCTGGAGAGGTGCTCCAGAAGTCTTAGCTTGGGGCGTGGCATTGTATAAAGCTGGGTTTTGTGTATATGATGACTTCTGTGCTCTATACTTCATCCTTAGTGCTTCTTCACGCAGTCTAAGAATAAAGTCATTTATATCCAGCTTTATAAGTATACCATTCTGTCTAAGATTAGACACGAATGAGGCCCACTTGTCAGGCAATCCATCAGCGAAGTTGCTTACTTTTTCTTCCATAGTTGTCTCCACTCCATGTGTATGCAACTCGCTCATCAAGTGGTAGAATCTGTCTATGACTTCATCTAAACCCTCGTTACCAATTGATGAGAAGTTATCGAATTCCTTCTTTAACTCCTTTGCTTTGATTGCCTTTAACGATGCATTCCCATCATACCTTTTCTCTAGCTCATCCCACAGTTTCTTGGACTGCTTGTTCTCTGAGTACTGGGGAAATATATCTTTGGGGATCGACTGAGTTATCATCGCATAAACTCTTTTCTCAGCATTATACTTTACTTCTGAGCATCAGTCATCCCACTCAACGTTAGTTTCACTCCATCTGCTCCCACCGGTGTACTATACCCTACTTCGATAGCTTCCCACAGATTAGGATCTACTCCATTGAGGTAGATCTCAAAACGTTGTTTCCAGTGAGGAAACTCATCTAACGTCAAGAGCTTTGGTGGTTTATTGTGAATACCCACCTCACTCTCAAGCAGCAGTAGGTTCTGTATTCTTGAGTCCTTCCCGCAGTAAAGGCTGACATCTGATCTTCCATGGTTACTAAACTTAGAGTCTAATCAAATCAACTTTAACTGGTGCGACTGAAGAATGCGAATGGTCCTCTCGTGCGTATGAACTCTGCGATTGGTCCAACCGTGCGACTGAACAGGGCGATTGGTTCAGTCGTGCGAATGAATCTGGTTCGTGTGAGCTATGCGAACAAAGGGTTCAGTCGTGCGAATGAGGGTGCGACTAGGTCCAGTCGTGCGAATGAACACTGCGAATGAGTCTAGTCGTGCGAATGAGTCACTCGTGCGACTGAAGCTGCTGTTTTGCGAAAATTTCTAGGTTTGACGGGTTTCAGCCGTAAAATTCGAAATTTTGCAAGTCCAAATCGTCTAAGTTCGTAGAAACTGAACTTCAATGAGCAGGGAACGTCCAAGATCACTTTTGATGCAAAAGATTGCGTTTTTCGTGCAAAAACACAAACTTTTATGCAATCTTGATTGAATCAACACGAAATCAAGAGCCAAAGCTCTGATACCACTTGTTAGGACCTGGTATTTGAACGAAATACCGAGTGATTGCGTGTTAAACCAACTCAAATAGTGCGGAATCCTATTTGATTGGCGATCCAATCAGTGAGAACACACGATGAATCAATCAAGAATTGATTTCAACGTCAGAAATCGATTAGGAACCGATCTGATGTGTTCTATGAACTTGGAGAACGATTTGGGAGGCTTCTGGACGGCTAGGGTACGTCTGGAGTCGTAATGGGATGAATGCTTACGTTTTTCCACGAATTGGGTCTATTTATAGGTTAGTATTGTCAATCGTGCGACTGGGCCATAAGTATGGTTCAGTCGTGCGATTGAACCATGCGGTTGATTCATCCGCACGACTGAGTGTTCAGTCGTGCGATTGAGTCAATCTTATGTGTCAATCATACGACTGATCCAGTCTCCTGGTTCAGTCGTGCGATTGAGTCAATCGTATGAAGTTATTCATGCGTGTGGTCCATTCGCATGGGCCATCCGCATGAGAACTTCATTAAGTTAAGTTTGAATGTTCTATTTAATATAACTTAATGTGCACTCATTCAAACATTCATAAACCCAATCAATTCAATCAAACTCATTAATGAAATATTAAACATTACAAGTAACAACCAATCATATCATTTCATTAATCAATTACAATTACATCAAAACAGACAGACAAGTTCATTACATTACAAATCCTGATCTAGGGACATACATGTATCAACAAGAGAGTTCTTGTAGTAAAGCACATGGAAAGACACCTTATGAGTTATGGAACAAGAGGCCACCGTTCATGGCTTTCTAAGGTCCTTTGGCAGCAGGTGTACCATACTTAACACAAAAGACATTTGGCAAATTTGCTGAAATCAGATATGCTATTTTGTTGGATATTCCTCATATTCTAAAGCTACAGGGTTTTCAATATTAAAAACCAACAATTTGAGGAATCTTCCAACATTGTAGTCAATGAGCATACTCCTTGTGTTAGGGGGAATGGCCCTGATCATATCTTTATTTAGAATTGTTTCCAAACATTCTAAACCATCTTGTGAGAATGTTTCAGCTGGAACAGGTGCTCAAGCAATTCTGATGAAGATCAACTGTTTGAGCTTCCCAGACCTACTCCAAGTTCTCCAAGAGCTACATCAAATCAAGTTCCCACTATTGAAAGATCAGACAACATAACCATTTCAAGAAATAGTGGAACTTCAACAAGGATTCACCTGATGATCTTCAAATCTCCTCAGGTGATCCTGCACAACACCAAGCTGATGGAAGCAGCATTTTGAAGGAACATGCAACTGTTAATGATGCTTCACAGCAAAGAAATGATGATGTTTCTCTTTCATTCAATCAGTCCTCATTGAATGAGATTGAAACAACAGCTGGACCAAGTATTCAAGCTCCTGAGCAAAATATGTCCAACTTGGACTTATCTTTGCAACTGGAGGTGATTCAAGACTCAGAATTCACAATACTCATCCAGCTGAAAACATCATAGGGGAAGTCTCTGAGGGTGTGAGAACAAGAGGACAAACTCATAATGGGAATGTCTGCTTGTACTCATGCTTCTTATCCCAAATGGAACCCAAGAAGGTGGAAGATGCCTTGAAAGATAGTAGCTGGGTTGAATCAATGCAAGAGGAGCTGCTTCAATTCAAAAGACAAAAGGTTTGGAACCTATGTCCGCTACCATCTGGTCAAGTACCTATAGGCACCAAATGGGTATTCAGGAACAAAAGAGATGATAGAGGCTTGATTATCAAGAACAAGGCAAGACTGGTGGTTCAAGGATACACTCAAGAGGAAGGAATCGATTATACTATGTCTTTGCACCTGTTGCAAGACTTGAGGCAGTTAGGATCTTCCTTGCTTATGCTGCATCCAAGAATTTCACTGTCTACCAGCTTGATGTCAAGTGTGCCTTTCTATATGGGGATATAGATAGGGAAGTCTACGTATGCCAGCCTCCAGGATTTGAAGACCCACAGCATCCAACTATGTGTGCAAGTTGGATAAAGCTCTATATGGGCTGCACCAAGCACCTAGGCTGTGGTATGAGACATTGTCTCAATTTCTCCTGAAGAATGGTTATACTAGAGGTACCATTGATAAGACTCTCTTCATTAGAAAGTCTGGGAAAGACATTTTGCTAGTTCAAGTCTATGTTGATGACATCATATTTGGTTCCTCAAATGACCAAATGTGCAAAGACTTTGAGAGCATTATGAAAAGGAGTTCGAGATGAGTTCTATGGAAAAATGGACTTTTTCCTTGGAATTCGGGTAAAGCAATGAAGGAAGGGTTCTTCATCAATCAATCTAAGTATGTCAATGATATCTTAGAGAGATTTGATATGAAGGATTGTAAAGCAGCAAAGACACCCATACCCAGAAACCATGATTTAAGCCCTGATTCTGAGGGGGAGGATACTGATCAACATCAGTATAGAGCAATCATTGGTTCTCTGATGTATCTCATAGCAAGTAGACCTGATATCATTTTGCAACTTGCATCTGTGCAAGATATCAGGCTGCTCCAAAGGTGTCTCACCTAATTGCTGTCAAGAGAATCCTCAGATACCTCAAAGGAGCACCTAAATTAGGTCTCTGGTATCCAAGAAATAGTGATTTTAATCTCTATGGTTACTCTGATAGTGATTATGGTGGCTGCAACATCAACAAGAAATCAACATCAGGTGGATGTCAATTTCTTGGTGGAAGGATATCTCATGGCAATGCAAAAAGCAATCCTGTGTCTCTACATCAACTGCTGAAGCTGAATACATTGCTGCTGCAAGTTGCTGTGCTCAGCTGCTGTGGATTCAAACCAGATGATTGACTATGGATTCAACTTCATGAGCACTCCTATCCACATTGACAACAACAGTGCTATATCCATTACTGAAAATCCTGTGAAGCACTCCAAGACAAAGCACATTGATATCAGGTATCATTTCATTAGAGATATTCATGAGAAAAATCTTATCAAACTAATCAAAGTTGATTCAAATGAACAATATGCTGATTTGTTCACCAAAGCATTTGATGAACAGAGATTTAAATATCTCATTACAGCTATTGGGATGATAAACATTGATTAGTTAATCTCAATTGAAAACCTTTTTATGTGTAAAGTCTTATGTCAAAACAATCTAAGCCCTGTTACAAAAGATCTTTTCTTAAATTTATCTAAGTATAAGTTCTTCCGAAGAGAAATTAACCCTCGGAAGATATCTAGCATAACTTCCGAAGCAAATTTCTCATAGGATAATTTTCTTCTCGGAAGAGTGTTAAGTCTCGGAAGAAGCGATTGAGTTCACCTCAGATCTACTTCCGAAGCACTTAATACACTCCATCTGAAAGCAACATGTACTCTCGGAAGTAAGCAATTTACCTTCGGAAGTACATTTGCCTTCGGAAGAACATTACCTTCGGAAATACTTATACTCGGAAAAGATTTTACTGTGTAACGGAAATCTTTTGGGCCCCACACTGTAAAAAGTAAAGATTTTGTTAATGATGTCGGATTATTTAAATGGTCTAACCTTACCGCCCATGTCACATCATCCACTGAACCCTCACATCATCTTATCCAAACCACCCGCCATTTCATTTCACCCATTTAAATACTTCCGGTTAATCACTTACACTCTTTTTACCAAATTCACTGCCCTAAAAGCTTTCTTCTTCTCCAATTTACCTTACTCAGAACTATTCTACTGCTATCTTCTCAAATGGCCTTAAACCCTCAGCACAACCAGGTCGCACTCCTTGACTCTTCAAGGGATGGTGACTTCTCTGATATCATTTCTTTCTTAGCCCAATCTTCATACTACACTGCCTTGACCGTAAACCCTACCATCTACTCCAACCCAATGTCCGAATTTTGGGCAAATGGTCGGGTTGAAACCCTAAACGGGGTTCGTGCTATTAGGTCAAGCATTTGTGGCCAAGAGTTGGTCATCACTGAACAATCATCAGGGAGCATCTCGAGCTCCATGATGAAGGCGCTCCGACGGAATTCCCCAAATCTGAGTTAGATAGTTCTTATCTCCAAATGGGATACGGTGGAGATGTAAGCAGGTCAACGGTCTACAAATTCAACTTCTCCTACAAGTGGAAGTTCCTGCTGCATGTGGTTCTTCACTGTCTATCTAACAAATCCGGGGGATGGGATCAAATCCCTTATGAACTCGGGTGCTTAGTTCACAGGTTGGTACAAAGCCTCCGCTTCAACTATTCAAGGTTTGTGCTGACTAACCTTATGGGAAATCTGCAAAGGGACACATTCTTTATGTATCCCAGATTTCTCCAGCACATAATCAACTGCGAGCTGGATCAGGGTAAGCTTGTCTGTGCAGCTGCTCTGTCTGCTCCCCAAATGAGCCGACCATCTTCAAGGTCTTGAAGAGAGTGTCTACCAACTACACTGGAAGAGATACCGCACTACTTCCAGGTATGATTGAGCCAATGGCTCCTGGTGACATCCCTGTTCACCCCACAGGTGATGAACCCACACCAGCAACTACCCTCACCATTCCAAATCTACCTTCTCCACCCATTACTGTCACCTACCAGAGACGTACCAAACGAACCCTTGTTCAATCTACTCTGATTGAACAAGCCCCTCCTCTTCAAACCAAAAAGGCTAGAGTGGAACAAGGGCTCCACTCAGCCAGAGGTCCACCCATCCTTCACTATTGACCTCAATATGGGTCTTGAGTCTCCTCAGTCTCAGACCCATGAGCCCAAAACCCCAGCTGATAGCCCTCAGGGTGAGTCTCTACTCCCCTGAGCAGCCACAAAGGGACAGCTCAATGCCTTTTGACATTGATCAAAGTCCCGGGTCCTTAGGTCTTCATTCCTTTTCTTTTACTGACCTATTGACCGGAGCTGGTGAAGAGATTATGTCTCTTAAAGGCATGAAGTTGATCCACTACACACCCTCAAGGATCAACAGAGCCTAGAGAAACCTCTTATCTCTAGCCCACACCAGCAAAGCCCTACTGAGGTGAGTCCCACTGATGTGGAGGGGACTCATGTAGATTCAGCTGCCACTACTGAAGGAGCCTCAATGGATCCTCAGGACAGTGGTAACGACAGTCAGACTGAATCTACGGCAACCATGCCCTTTGATGCCTCTGAAAGAGACATCATTGTGCAAGGGAAACCAGGGTGCCAAGAAACCACATCTGGTGGTGAGGATGAACATACCAGGTATGTTACCTCATCTCATCGTGATTCTTCAAAAGAAGATGAGGGAAGTATGCAACTCACCATTAGAGACCTACTTTCTAAAGTCTCAAACCTTGAATCAAAGGTTAAGACTTTAGAGGATAGGTCTGCCACTCAGCAACTTGAGATTGAAAGTCTCAAGGCCAAACTAGCTGAGACACAGATTGAGAGATCTGTTAGGCATGTACCAGTTCAGGTCTCCTTGACCTCTTCCTCTAGCTCATCTACCTCTCAGATGATGCTACCAAAAAGGGGGAGAATGTTGAGAGACAAAGCCAAAGACAGGAAACCCAAAGTCAAGCTCTTACTTCTTTGAGCTCAATACAACAAGCTGCCATCTTCCCTGAGCCTCCTCCAGTTGTCTTTCAAGTGGATCAAAGGATGCTTCAGGATCTAAATAGGTTCTTCAACAAGTTCCTTTTAGAGTCCCTCATAGAACAGCCTAGTCCAGATATGTCTGTGATTTACTTTGGAGCTCAAGAGCTTCAGAGGTTGAATGCACCTCCTACCACTGTTGAGGAAGTTGGTCAACCTAAGGCCCAAGTGGAACCTGAGATTGATTTCGAAGGGGAAACTAGGACTGATGGCCCAGCAACTGAAACAGTTGGGACAGAGGTGTGTTTTCACAGACTTCCGAAGCACAATTCAAAGCCTCGGAAGAACAAGCTCAAACTTCCGAAGCTGAGATTGCTGCTGCGGAAGGACTATTTCTCTTTCCGATGATCTAATAGTCACAGATGCAATTCTGGAACTTGCATCTGAGGTTAATAGGGAGGACTTTTCTCAGCCAACCATTAGCTCTAACATCTGCATTGACTCCAGCTCCTACCTCTACCCCCAACCTGGATCTTCTATCCAAGAACCCCAAAGTCTAGCACTTCCGAAGACATAAAAGGCAAGAGGAAGATGACTTCGGAAGAGCTTCAGGAGAAGAAAGGTTGGAGAAGCTTAAAAGGAAAGGTAGACTACCAACTGGGAAACTGTTAGCTGCAAGTACCAAAGCAGCTGCAGCCAACCAGGAGGCAGTCAACAATCGAAGAAGGGTAGAGGTAATAGATAGACTTGTCAGTCTAGGGGCTGCTTCGAAGATGTACTCCTGCTACCATTAGAGGAGCTGATAGAGCTTGAAAAGGCAACCTTGCTGCAAAACAGCAAAAAAAGAAGGCTGCAAGGTTGGCCTTGGAAGAAGAAAGGCAGAGAAAGAAAGGAAAGCTGATCTGCAGCTCAGGAGAGAAAGGATCACTTTCCTACTCTCCAGAGGATTCTCTCAAGAGGAGTTGTCTCCACACAACAGTGATACGATCTTATGGCTCTTCAACAAAGAGCAAGATCAAATGGAGAGAGAGAGAGAGAGCTGCAAGGGAGAAGCTGTGGAGAAGAGGAAGAAAGAAGAAGAAGCTGGACTGTCTGCTGCCAAGAAGATAGGTGAGAAAGCTTGGATGAAGAATTATCTTAAAGCTCATGGCTTCTCTGGCAGGCAGGTGGGTCCCATGTCTGAGAAGACTCTCCAACGACATGTCAGTGACATCAAGGCTGACATTCGTGCGGGGAGAAGAAAAGAGATGTATAGAAGGGGACAGGGGATGACCTTCAAAGCAACCTCTCAACCCAAAATCCAAACCCAACCTCAACCTGAACCTATACCCTTTCCCTTCCCAATCAAAACTGAACCTGAACTTTCACCCCCCCTGAACCTACACCATCACACCTACCAACCTCTTCACCTCACCACCTAAACTACCCATCATCCAACCCAAAACCTTAGCCAGAACCCAAACTCCTAAACCTACCCAACAACCAATCAACCATCCCCCCTCAGCCTTCCAAACATCTCTCTATAGGAATTCAAGGCGATCAAAACTAAGCTCATCAACTGCACAACTCTGAGCGACATCTCCTGTGAGGAGGATTCAGTCAACTTGACTTATGTTGATGGATCCTCAAGTTCCCTCACAAGAGATGAGTTTCTTGATCTGCCCAGAGGAACTTTGGACCAAGCTGCAAAACTCCTTGGCCTCAATTCAGATACATTGAATGAGGAAGAAAAGAAGCTGAGGAGCTGGTGACTCTGCTGGATACAAAGAAAGGAGACAGGGTACCAAGACAATCTCTTGTACCCAGAAAAAGAATCATCCAGTGGAGGTTCGAAGACTCTTCTCACAACTTTGTTGTTGAGAGAGAGAATGGAGAGCTTAACAGGCTGAGTGCCTCATCTCTGCTACACTTAAGCAGATTTGATATTGCTGAGTTAGCAGAGAAACCATTCTCCAACCCTTCAAACTCCGATGTAGCTGCCCACATCAGAAATCATCTAGGCAGCCTTCATATGGCCGAGCTTACTGCTAGAAGCAAGGTCGAAGAGGAGTTGAAACTGAGAGAGGAGGAGGAAAGGAAAGGATCAGCAACCAAAGGCAAAGCCTTTCTTCAAATGGTTGAAGGTTGAACTTGAGCCATAGTTAGATGGGAGTATGACTACAACTCCCGTCAACTAACTCTCTTCAGGGGTCACAACAAGGGTACATGTCATTCAAAGTGATAGACTGGATCTCCTATCCACGAATGACTTGTACAAGCTTCTCAGCACTACTTCCGGGAAGAACAAGAGACAGACAAATATCTTTTGTCCCTGGTGCTGAAAACTTTGAGAAGCAGAAATAAGTGAAGTTTTGGTAGCATCAGCCTAGGGGGAGTTTGTTGGATCTAGAGAGGCTGTTGCAACCAAAACTAAGTCACTTAGAAGATTTTGAGTACAACCGAAGCCAAGTGTGGAACTTCCGAAGGAAGAAGGAGTTCTTCCGAAGTCTAAGTGTAAAATACACTTCCGAAGGAAAACTCCAACTTCCGAAGACAAAGAGCTACTTCCGAAGATCAAGACTTAAAGACAAAGTTCTGAAGTCAACTTCCGAAGTATAAAGAAGTCCTCAAAGCCTCGGAAGCATAGAAGCATCTTCCGAAGTATAAGTGGCTTCGGAAGAACTTGTTCTTCCGAAGCCAGTTAACCTTCGGAAGACACTTCTATTATCCAGTAGACATAAGTATGGTCCTGTCTGACACTCCGCTGCAAATCTCTGAGATACTGCATGGCGTTTTTCAAAAGCCATGTAGTTGACCATACTTTAATCTACTGTTTACCTTTTTATGTTAAGTACAGTTGCCATCTTTAGTTGGTGACAAAAGGTAAGTCATGGACATGTCATGACTACCATATCTTAGATAATACTTTATCTAAGATACCTTAACTATAGCATTGTAGTATATGCTTTAGTCTTAGGTTTCCAGCTGGTATCAAGTATAACCGGCTGTAGGATCTAGTATATATAGTTTCTCATTGTAACTCTTGTTTCATGCTTGTAAGTGTCTTGTAATCTTGAGTTGAGAAGTAATATATACAAGTACCTTGAAAATACTTCTGCTTGTTCCTTGATTACTTATTATATTATTATCAACTCTTGTTAAAGGCATTGCTTCATCTTCATTTGAGTGTTATTATAAGTGAGTTTGAGAGAATCACAAGTGTTAAGTGAAAAAAACCCGATCCTGCAATAAGTTAACACTCAAAGGAGTTATAATTTCGCCCTAATTTCGCTGCTAAATTCGCTGCAAGATTAGTAAGGCCCCGTTTCCGGGACGCTTACAGTTGGATCCTCATCGCACATAAAACATATAATTACATTTTTCTTTAATAATACATTGCAGCGCGGAAACATCAAAAACAACATTTTCATTTCATTAAATACTTTTGCAAAATAATACAACCGTTCCTTTTACAATATCATTTTACATTTCATTACAAAAGCATAATGAATATTGGATGCCATCCAAAATACGCTGATTAGCCACCCCGTGCCATCCTCAGCAACATGCCTACCAACTGGAAACACATCAAAGTTAGCGTTGCTGAGTGAGTTCTAGTTTTATAACAAAACATACTTTACATCCTTTATAAAACCTTTCGTTACTTTCATAAGCGATCACACAACGTACATACACATAGATAATGTTTATTATCTTCATCATTACATTCGTACTTTAACTTTCGTTCTTTCATTAATTATTACATCTTTTATTTTCATTGAAACCATGAACTTTACCCTTCATGCTCATGATACTGGACCTAGGCCTATTATAGACCTTATATGACGGTGCCCAGCACCTCATGGTCATAATACATATGGTAAGGTTCAGGATCATTACATCGGTTACATTCTTAATTCATTAATCATCGCACGGTAAATTATCATTCGCTTCATTCGTTATAACATCATTTCTTACGTTCGATCATTTCATACATATCGCACTTTCGCTCAAATCGCACCTTCGCATCATTGTACCCAAAGTACATATCGCACGATCCCACACATAAGAAAGCCATGAATCAACATGCTATCTTATGGGTTAGCCAAGATTGCATGCTACATAAACCACATGAGTTAGCTAAAATACCATGCTACCCTTATGCTTTCCATCGCACATATCGCACAAATCGCACCATCAGAGTGGTCACCAAGACCGACTCTCTCTGTGTGTGTGAGAACTCTCGGGGTTTAGATAGAATCGCACACTGTCTCATGGGTTAGCCAAGATCGCACACTACATAAACAACATGAGGCAGCCAAAATCGCACGCTACATAGCACACAATAAATACCACATCGCACGTATCAGAGAGTTACCAAAACTGAACTCCCTACTGTGTCTATGTCCCCTTATGAGTAAGCCAAGATCGCACGCTATAATACACACACAGTTGAGCTAAAAACTCTCAATGAGTCGTGAACCTCCTTTCTTCTTTCGCAAACCATCCTTACTCTCATTTGTACGTTAATGCTTGCATTCATTCATTACGTTCCTCTTTTCATTATCTTCCACTTTACGTTACTTAATACTTTAATTACATTCATTAACGTACATCGCACAACCACGGGAAGATAAATACACATAACAATAAGGAACATAATAACATACAACATCAATCACACAAGGCAACATCGCACACCCATAACATACATCATGCACAATCACATGACATCAAACATCACACGAATCACGAGCATCGCATCACACATAACTATAAGGCATCACATGGCAGCATGCATCGCATCATCATCATCATCATCTCATCATCATAAATCATTAACATCACACACATGCCCGACATAACGTTTATGACCTCGAAAAGCAACTTACACAAGCCTTCGAGAACCTCCCGAGTCAAACCCACAACTTCACTTTCCTTCGAAGGTCATAAGATAAACCGTTGTTCTTTCGGGCGTATGAACCCTACTTGGGCGTATGGACACCCTCCAGTCGCATGGCCTTCCGGGCGACTGAACACTTAGGCGTATGGACATCAGGCGAATGGACCCTATGCGAATGGACCTATGGGCGAATGGACCTATGGGCGAATGGACATCTATGCGTATGGACTCTCAGTCGCATAGCTTTCATGCGTATGGCCTTCAGTCGCATGGCTTCAGGCGCATGGGCTTCAGGCGCATGGACTTCAGTCGCATAACCTTGGTGCGAATGAACCTCAATCGCACACTCCTTCAATCGCATGCCTTACAGGCACATGAACTTCAGTCGCATGACCATCATGCGTATGGACTTCAGTCGCATGGAAATCGTGCGCATGGACCTCAGTCGCACGCCAATCGGCCGTATGGCCTCCAATCGCACTCCAGTTGGTCGCCCAGCCCTAGCTGATGCAGAATGCAGTTCATCCCGACTGTAGCCGACGGTTTTCGGGCTCCAACCTCTTCCAAACCTCTTTTAAGCTCAAATCAACCATTCTAAGCCTTAGGGATACATACCACGACCTCATTCAAGCATAACCAAGCAAGAAATCAAGCCCCAAACGAATCATACACATACACACATGCATAAAAACGGGTTTACACCCAAAACTCGATAAAGGGGTTTTCAGATGTGTTCCGGCCCCAAAATCAGTTGAAAATGTGTAAAAGAGGGGTCCTAGAACTCACATAAATGATCTCGTCGAGTAGAGCTTCGATTTGACACGCTACACTTTGATTTCCACACTCGAATCCACCCAAACCAACCTTTTCTCCTCTTTTCTCCTTCTCTTCTCTTCTCTTCTTTGGCTGAGTTTTGCAAGAATGGGGAGGGTGTGGGCTGCCCTCCCCCTTTTATACTCCCACTCATCGAAGTTTCTTCCCGTTTTGACAAGTGTGGTCCCTCGACTTTGAACTTTATTTCTTTTTCTTCTTTCGTCGGCTTCAAAGAAAATTTCCGGGTGTTACAAGTCCACCCCCCTTATATAGGTTTCGTCCCCGAAACCTGTTATTCCTTAAATCGTCGCGGGCAATACTGTCTCATCTCTTTTCCAGTCTCCCACCTGGAATTCAATCGATCTTCGTCGTTTATCAATACACGACTTCTTATCTATCTTTGGCTACCTTCATCAATGCTTTGATCTTTTTGAGCTTCTGGGTCGTGGCCTCGATCACCTCAATACTTCCCATACAGCATTTGGTGCTCGGCCTTCACTTGTAAACAAGTGAGGCATTTAATCTCGTACTTCACCATATCACGCTTCATGCACTTTCCCGCCACTGCCATCGAAATCACATTCGGAATCGTCGTGACTCAATCACCTTAACCCGTCATCGTGATCCCGTCGGGCGCTGTCAACCGTATCATCTTTTTGTGACACACAATGTTCGCTCCGTAGTCCGCCAAACAATCCACTCCTAGAGCTACATCGAATGGCGTATCTATATTTTTACCACTAACAGGCAATTTAGCACAGAAAGCAGCATGAATAAAACTTTTACTAGGGCCAGCATTGAATAACACAATGCTAAGGATCTATTTACTAGGAACATACCTGACACAACATCGAAGTCCGTCCTAGCTTCCTCCGATCTTCTTCACTACCAAACCTTCTGCCCTTGGCTTCTTACAGTCCCTGCTCATGTGGCTAATTTCCCCACAATTGTAACATCTCACAGTTCCACATTCTCTATCCACATGACCAGGCTTCCCACACTTGAAGCAAGTGTTTGGTCCCCGTTTGCATTCTCCCGAATGCTTCATCCCACATTTACCACATCTATCCGACCACGCACCAGGTGTGACCACACGACGGTCATCCCCCCGTGCGTGCTTATTATTCATCGGGACACCACCCCGTCCAGTCCTCTTCCCACTCCAGTTCCGGTCTCCATCATCCTTCTCACTCACCTCCGCCATCGCAGTCCTTTCATCGTACAACCTTCCCGCCAAGTCAACTGCCGACCTAAACGTGCTCGGTCGGGTAGCGATCATGTGCCTGCGGATGTCCGTTGGCAAGCCCTGAATATACCTCTTGATCTTTCGTGAGAGAGGTGTCACCTGATCCGGCACCAGTCGTGCCATTTCGTTGAATTTGGTAGTGTACTACTGAAGCGTCATTGTTCCCGCCTCTAGCTGCAGGAACTCTCTTTCAACTGTATCCATCTCACGGTGAGGACAGAACTCCTCAATCATCAGCCTTTTCAACTCTGACCATCTCATCCTTCGAATAGCCCTGCTTCCCTCAACTTGGACTATGTTGTCCTACCAGCACAAGGCTGAGTCCACGAAAGAGTGGGTAGCAAATTTTACTTACTGATTTTCTCGGCATTCGTTGATTTTTAAAACAACCTCCATTTTCCGCACCCATCGGTGAGCAGCAGCAGCAGTGCCATTGCCATCAAAACTAGGGGGCTTGCATCGTTGAAACGCCCCATAATTACAGCCTCGTGCCACCTCTGGCAAAGGCTCTTCTTCCTCCTCTTCTTCATAATCATAGAGAACCGTTTCAGGCTCCGGTTGCTCCCGTCCTCCCGAGGACCTATTCCTCTCTTTCCTCTCTCCTTCCTTTACAGCCTTAATCACTTCGGTCACCACAAACGGTAGGATTGTCTGCAAAATCTGATGCACTTCCTCCACGACCGCCTCTCTCATCGAGATCCTCTGATTAGCATTTTCATCACCGCCCTCAGGATGAGGGGTCTCGGGTTCCTCATGAACCACCTTTTCGACTCTTGGTCTTCCCCTTGTGACCCGTGGTTCAGCACCACGTCCACCACCACCTCCACCACGAGGAGCTTTCGAAGATCTACCACCGGCCATTCTCTATCACACTGAAAGATTCAAACACCAACACGGTCATTCAAGGGAACAGCTCAGTTTAAGTCAAGTATAGTAAGTCCCTAATTATAGTGGCCAGTTGTGATTAGCCACTTACTTTACTCTTCATACCCCAAGCATTACCTATCCTGACTACATCAGTATCTAAATCTACCAGCAACACATAAACCATATAACATGCGCACATAATACCGGTTAACATTACGAAAATACCTGATGGCACGCAGCTACTCAGATTGGCATCCATTCTCTTTCCGTCCCATTCTCAGTTTAAGTTAAGGTTTATTTGAAAATTTACCCATTTCACTTAAACTTTGGCTCTGATACCAACTTGTAAGGCCCCGTTTCCGAGACGCTTACAGTTGGATCCTCATCGCACATAAAACATATAATTACATTTTTCTTTCATAATACATTGCAGCCGAAACATCAAAAACAACATTTTTATTTCGTGAAAATACTTTTGCAAAATAATACAACCGTTCCTTTTACAATATCATTTTACATTTCATTACAAAAGCATAATGAATATTTGATGCCATCCAAAATACGCTGAGTAGCCGCCCCGTGCAATCCTCAGCAACATACCTGCCAACTGGAAACACATCAAAGTCAGCGTTGCTGAGTGAGTTCTAGTTTTATAATAAAACATACTTTACAACCATTATAAAACCTTTCGTTACTTTCGTAAGCGATCACACAACACACATACACATAGATAATGTTTATTATCTTCATCATTACATTCGTACTTTAACTTTCGTTCCTTCATTAATTATCACATCTTTTCTTTCCATTGAAACCATGAACTTTACCCTTCATGCTCATGATACTAGACCTAGGCCTATCATAGACCTTATATGACGGTACCCAGCACCTCATGGTCACAATACATAAGGTAAGGTTCAGGATCATTACATCGGTTACATTCTTAATTCATTAATCATCGCACGGTAAATTATCATTTGCTTCATTCGTTATAACATCATTTCTTTCGTTCGATCATTTCATACATATCGCACTTTCGCTCAAATCGCACCTTCGCATCATCGTACCCAAAGTACATATCGCACGGATCGCACACATAAGGAAGCCAGAATCACATGCTATCTCATGGGTTAGCCAAGATCGCACGGTACATAGACCACATGAGTTAGCCAAAATAGCACGCTACCCTTATGCTTTCCATCGCACATATCGCACAAATCGCACCATCGGAGAGGTCACCAAGACCGACTCCCCCTATGTGTGAGAACTCTCGGGGTTTAGCCAGAATCGCACGCCGTCTCATGGGTTAGCCAAGATCGCACGCTACATAAACCACATGAGGCAGCCAAAATCGCACGCTACATAGCACACAATAAATACCACATCGCACGTATCGGAGCAGTTACCAAAACCGAACTCACTACTGTGTCTATGTCCCCTTATGAGTAAGCCAAGTTCACACGCTATAATACACACACAGTTGAGCTAACAACTCTCAATGAGTCGTGAACCTCCTTTCTTCTTTCGCAAACCATCCTTACTCTCATTTGTTCGTTAATGCTTGCATTCATTCATTACGTTCCTCTTTTCATTATCTTCCACTTTACGTTACTTAATACTTTAATTACATTTATTAACGTACATCGCACAACCACGGGAAGATAAACACACATAACAATAAGGAACATAATAACATACAACATCAATCACACAAGGCAACATCGCACACCCATAACATACATCATGCACAATCACACGACATCAAACATCACACGAATCACGCGCATCGCATCACACATAACTATAAGGCATCACACGGCAGCATGCATCGCATCATCATCATCATCATCATCTCATCATCATAAATCATTAACATCACACACATGCCCGACATAACGTCTATGACCTCGAAAGTCAACTTACACAAGCCTCCCAGAACCTCCCGAGTCAAACCCACTACTTCACTTTCCTTCGAAGGTCATAAGATAAACCGTTGTTCGTTCGGGCGTATGAACCCTACTTGGGCGTATGGACACCCTCCAGTCGCATGGCCTTCCGGGCGACTGAACACTTATGCGAATGGACATCAGGCGAATGGACCCTATGTGAATGGACCTATGGGCGAATGGACATCTATGTGTATGGACTCTCAGCCACATAGCTTTCATGCGTATAGCCTTCAGTCACATGGCTTCAGGCGCATGGGCTTCAGTTGCATACCCTTCATGCGAATGAACCTCAGTCGCATGGCCTCCAGGCGCATGGACTTCAGTCGCATAACCTTCGTTTGAATGAACCTTAATCGCACACTCCTTCAATAGCATGCCTTACCGGCACATGAACTTCAGTCGCATGACCATCATGCGTATGGACCTCAGTCGCGTGGCAATCGTGCGCATGGACCTCAGTCACATGCCAATCGGCCGTATGGCCTCCAATCGCACTCCAGTCGGTCGCCTAGCCCTAGCTGATGCAGAATGCAGTTCATCCCGACTACAGCCGACGGTTTTCGGCCTCCAACCTCTTCAAAACTTCTTTTAAGCTCAAATCAACCATTTTAAGCCTTAGGGAAACATACCACGACCTCATTCAAGCATAACCAAGCAAGAAATCAAGCCCCAAACAAATGATACACATACACACATGCATAGAAACGGGTTTACACCCAAAACTCGAAAAAAGGTTTTCAGATGTGTTCCAGCCCCAAAATTAGTTGAAAATATGTAAAAGAGGGGTCCTAGAACTCACACAAATGATCTCGTCGAGTAGAGCTTCGATTGACCCGCTACACTTCGATTTCCACGCTCGAATCCACCCGAACCAACTTTTTCTCCTCTTTTCTCCTTCTCTTCTCTTCTTTGGGTGAGTTTTGCAAGAATGGGGAGGGTGTGGGCTGCCCTCCCCCTTTTATACTCCCACTCATCAAAGTTTCTTCCCGTTTTGACAAGTTTGGTCCCTCGACTTTGGACTTTATTTCTTTTTCTTCTTTCGTCGGCTTCAAAGAAAATTTCCGGGCGTTTTAGATTAGCAGTTTCGCTGCTAGTTTCGCCAGCAGTTTCACTGCCAGTTTTGCTGGCAGTTTTGCTGGCAGTTTCGCTGGCATCTTCGCTGCCAGTTTCGCCCAACTTTCGTTGAAAAACCATGTCTGCGAAACTACCTGCGAAACTATAGTTTCGCATGAAGATCCATAGTTTCGCTGGATGACTACATAATTTCGCTGGATGAACACCCAGTTTCGCAGAACGGGCTGAAATTACGAACCAACCCATTTTTGTCCCAAAACTTCAATCTTTTACACCCAAATCCTTGGTTTATCACCCAATAAGCTATATCTAAGCTTCTTACATGTTTTCTTACACAAAAACGTGAGTTTTGGGCAATTTTTTGCCACTTTCAAAAACCCCAAGCCCTAGAATCCGGGTTTACATCAAAAGGAACGATTAAACGATGTTTTTTACCTAGATTATTGGTCTTTTCTTGTTGTTTGGATGCCCAGGAACACCGATCTTCAATCTCTTGTGTTAGTGCTCTAGAAAGATAACATGTTATCTTTATGTGTCTTTTTGATATTTGTTATAGTATAGGGACTAGGTTTGTAATTTTGTTAGTTCCTTTTGTTTCAGTATAAATAGCTTAGACTTGCATGTAGTAAGTAAAGCTTAGAGACGAGAAACTGCTTACTTACTTTGTAATTTGTCTTTGCTTGATATTAATGAAACCGTGAATTTTGTTGATATCTTGCTTGATTTGATTAGTTTTTTTGTATTTCATTGAATTGTGTTCATACATCATCATAGATTGGTACATTTGATCCTATCAAATGGTATCAGAGCTATTGGTAAGCTATTGGTGAGTGATTTTTGAGGTTTGTCGAACTTTCAAACTAAAAAATTCACTGAATCTGTGATTGATAGACAATTCAATTGAAAATTTATGGATTTCGGATGTGTTTCATCATCAGAAACATGATTTGAATCACAATCAGCAGTTAAATTCATCAAATTCGAGATAATTTTTTGAAGTTGTGTTCAAAAAAGGTTACTATTTTCGAACTGAAAATCACAAAATTGATTGATTTGTTGTTGATATTGAAAGAAATTGATGTTAGAAGAATGATTATCGGTATAAAACATGTCTAATTGGAAAGTTTCAATCCAATTCATCAACTTTTGAAGAATTTCAGAAGATTTGAGTTAGTTACATTCATATGAAGATGATGAATGTGGCGCATTAGAGTTAAGATTTGCTGAAAAATTGTCTAAGTGTTAGGCGTTTGACTACTGTTTAGTCGCATTAACACTGTGTAGACGTTTTCTGTTCCGACAGTTGACTACTGTTGAAGAGAAAGGCCAGACGTATCAACTTTATTGAGGCGTATTAGAACTGTTTAGACGTTTGATTGTTGAGGCGCTTTACAACTGTGTAGGCATATTTCAACTGTTCAGGCGTTTTGCAACTGTTCAGACGCATCAACTTGGGCGTTTTGGAAAATTTTCTAAGGCATTCCCTTAGACGTCTCTCAACTTAGGCGTATCACCCTTGACACTTAGAATTTTTTTTAAGAAAATTTTTCAAATACATTTTCATTTCTTTTCTTAATTCAAAATCTAAGAAAAACAACAAAAATATAAGAATGGTGAAATCAGAAGATTCTGAAAATAGAGTTCCAAAACTTAAAAATAGAGCTGATATCAAAAATTGGTCTCTTAGGCTAAAACAGCATTTTAATTCCATTGACACTGATCTTTGGAAATCTATAGAGAAAGGACCATACATTCCTATAATCACTGATGGACCTGACAGAGGGTTTGTTTATACTAACGATTCTCCAGAACCATATCCTGAAGATGGTCTACAAGGAGATGATTTGAGAAGAATAAAGAATGATATCAAAGCATATACCTTGATGTGTAAAGAACTACCTCTGGAAGTTCTTGCAAGGCTTGATGCATATCAAATTGGATACACCTTATATAAAGCCTTAAAGACCATTTGTGAAGGAGGCAAGGAGATTCAAAATCTCAAGAAACAAAAGTTGAAAAGGCAATTAGAATTGTTTCAACATTTGTCTGGAGAAACCATAAATCAGATGATGAACAGATTTGTTCAACTTACAACTGAGATGTCAACAGCTGGTATTAAGCCTGATCTTGAAGATCTAACTCTTAGACTACTCAATGCTTTACCCTCATCATGGAAACAAAAAGTAACCTTACTAAAGCATACTAAGAAGTTCCCTATGTATCTAGATCTACTTATTGCCAAGATAGAGTCAGTAGAGATTGATGAAAGCTCAAGGAATAATGACAGAGCAGCATCAATTTCTCAGTATCAGTTTGTTGCTTCTCCTGCAACCACTATTGAAAATGCATTCATGGAAAAATTGAGAAAATTACAAAAGAAGAGGGAGATTTATTTGTTGGAGCAGGATTTTTCACTGAGTCATCTTTTACTAGTGCTCCTACTTATACAACTCAGTCTCATTCTCAATCTCCTCCTAAATCTCAATCCCACACATCTAATGTTCAATCAGAGACTTCTTCATCTAACTCTGCTAAATCTAGCAAAGTTAAAGATGTGATAAACATCCTATTAGAGGATGAAGAGTCTAAAACTGCATTCACTGCATTTATGGCTAGTTTTCAAGCATATCAAGGTAGCCATTTAACTCAATTAGACTTTGTTTTGCAGGATTTGTTTGAGATGGATGCTGAAGATGTTGAAGAGATGGACTTAAACTAGCAGATGGTGATGATGTCTTACAGGACACAAAAACACTCATATGTCAACAGGAAGTACAAGCCAAGTGCTAACAAGACTGTTGGGTTTGATAAGTCAAAATCAAGGTGTTTTAACTGTAACAGTTATGGACACTTCTCCAGAGAATGCAAAGCTCCAAGGAATAATGGAGGAAATGCTCAATCAAGTTCTAGCAATCAAAGGTTTCAACCAGCTCAGAAGACCTTTCAAAAGCCTTATCAAAGTCTTCCTATGCCTGAGCTTAAAGATGAAACAAAATCATCTGATTAAACCAAGAAAGCTTTAGTAGTCAGCATTAAAGATGGTTATGATTGGAGTGCATATGCAGATCAGTTTACTAATGATTTAACATCAAGTTTATCTCTTATTGCAGAAATTCAGGGAGAAGATTGGTCAGAAAACAATGATCCAAAGGTAGAAAGTGAGAATGAAGAAGATGACTATGATTGGAGTGACAAATCTGATCCTAAGGAGGATACAGATGAAGTAGCTCTATTGGCACAGTCTGATCAACCAAGGTTGACACTTCATCTTCAAAATCTAAAACCTTATCTCTAAAATTCCTTGAAATCCCATTTGAAGTGAGAGAAAAACTCTGCATAAAATCATGCTATGAACATGTTGAATACTATAGAAACTACTCATATAAAATCTGTGAGAAGCTAAAACAAGAAGAATCAATGCATAACAAACTAAAATCTGATCATAAAATAGCAGATCAAAAGATTATTTCTCTTCAAACTTCATGGAACAAAACACTAAAAGAATTAGAAATTGTTTCTAAACAATTGGAAGAGATGACCAAAAATCTTGAATAGGAGAAGATAGCACATGCTGCTACTCAAATGGATCTTGCTAAATTAAAAAGTTCAAAAATGATTGTAGAAAAACTGGTAAGTGAGAGAAAAGATATACAAGCAGGGTTAGGTTTAACTCATGAACCTATGCTTGAATCTGTTACAAACACTTTACCAGAGAACTTCAATACACATGATCATTCTCCTGAGAATAAAGCTAAACTTAAAGCTTTTCAGATCAAAAACAAGAATTCCGAAGAAGAAAAGGAAAATGTAAAAATTTTTGTTGAAAATGATCAAGAAAAGATTAAAAATGGTCATCCAATCTAGATAAAATCTTATGAACCAAAACAAACAAAACAAAACACTTCTGATCAAATTCATGTTGTATTAGAAGAAGTGAAAGTTCAAAGCAAAGAAAAAGATAAACAACAGGTAGGAATATCAGAAGATTCAAACACTATTAATCTAAAACAAGTTCAGTCTGAAAAGGAATCTTCTTCTGATGATGTTCAATCTGAAAGTAAACCAAGTTCTTCTAAGTCAAAGAATCAAAGGAGAAGAAAGAAATCATCAAAATCAAAATCTAAACAAAACAAAAGTTTAGAAAAGTTGATCAAAGCAACAAATCAGGCAACAAAACTTAAATCGATATAATTTGTGTCAGCCGGTTTGTTAAATATGAATTCTCTTCAAAACAACAAAGTAAATAATATGAACAAATCTCACTCTGATTTGAAATCAAGTTCAGATTTTAAGACTTCCGCTGTAGCAAAAAGATTTGTTCCTAATGAATTCAAGAAGGAGTTCATGTTAAACAAATGCAAAATAATTTGACACAAAATCTAAATGTGAAAAATGAAAGAAAAAAGTTTAACTGTTTGACACCAAAATCAAACATCATGTCAATGTCAAAAGTTAACAAACAGTTGTTTTTAACTCCACAAAAGTATTGTGAAATTTGTGATATGAAAAATCACAATACTGCTGAGTGCTATTTCAACAAGTACTGTCACATATATGACATGAGAAATCATTCCACAGCAGATTGTTATTTTAACAAATACTATACTTATTGTGATGAAAAGACTCACAATAATGCAAATTGTTATTTTAGAAAGAGATCACATACTAGAGAATTTGCAAATTCAAACATGAGCAAAGGTTATGTTAATCCTCAATATATGAGAAATCAAACTGATGAATTTAAAAAATTAACTAATCAACCTTCTTTAGGTTTGAGATCTTTTCAAAAAAACAATTATGTGAGATCTAAACAAAATGTGCAAGAACAATTCATACCAAGATTTGTAAGAATGACTAATAAAAAGTTAGTCATCAATACATGTCAAAAATTGATCAATCAAATGGTATGAATGTTATCAAAAACAACTTTCAAAACAATTTTCAAAACAATTTCCAAAACAAGATTGGTAAATTCATCAACAATAAACCTGATTTTAATAATCTTCATTACAAACAATTTACCATTGTTGATAAATTTAGAAAACCCAAGACCATCTCGGCTTGGGTAGATATCTCAACTTAATTTTCTTGTTGTGCATGTACGCCCACGAAGACCACTCAATACATGGTATGTGGATAGTGGGTGTAGCTGGCATATGACATGCAATCCTGCCTTGTTACAAGATTTTAAGTTAAAGGATGGAACACACGTCGCCTTTGGTGGTGATGCTGGATGAAAAATAACAGGAGAAGGAACAGTATCAAATGGGATAGTAAGCTTTGACAAAGTCAACTTTTGTTCATAGTTGAACTTTAATCTTTTAAGTGTATCCCAAATATGTGATAAATCATACTCTGTTCTATTTGATGATTCATTCTTTATGTTTTGAAGCCAGGTTTTAAGATAACCAAAGATTGGGTAATTGTTACAGCTAATAGGGATAGAGATGTATACAAGCTGGATATATCTCAAGTTGATCTTTCAACTGAAACAACATGCCTAATTGGTAAAGCATCAAATGATGAAAGCCAGCTTTGGCATAGACGTCTCGGACATTCAAATTTCAAGAACATGAACAAGCTTTTATCAGGAAATCATGTCATTGGACTTCCATCTAAGAAGTTTGCAATGACTGATCACTGCTCAGCATGTTTGAAGGGAAAGCAACACAGAGCGTCTTATAAGTCCAAGCTCATAAAATCAACTTCCAAACCTCTTCATTTGTTACATATGGACCTTTTTGGACCAACAAATGTCAAGAGTATTGGATGAAAATCATATTGTTTAGTTATCATTGATGACTATACAAGATTTTCATGGGTTTTCTTTTTGTATGCTAAATCTGAAACGGCTGATTTACTGAAAGAATTTATCATTAAAGTTGAAAATCAATTAGAAAATAAAGTGAAAATAATAAGAAGTGATAATGGAACGGAATTCAAAAATGCTAACATTGAAATGTTTTGTGCACAGAAAGGGATAGCTCATCATTTCAGTGCTCCCAGAACCCCTAAACAAATGGAGTTACTGAAAGGAAGAATAGAACACTGATTGAAGTTGTTTGTTCTATGCTAGCTAATGCAAAAATTCCTATCACTTTTTGGGATGAAGCTATATCAACTGCGTGTTTCGTTCAGAACAGAATCTTAATTGTGAAAGATAAAATGAAAACTCCATATGAGTTAATGTTTGGCAGGAAGCCGAACATAAACTTTCTAAAATCATTTGGTTGTTCTGTTATGATTCTTAATTCAAATGATCAATTAGGAAAATTTGAAGCAAAATCTGATAATGGATTTTTCGTTGGATACTCATCTGTTTCAAAAGCCTATCGAGTGTACAACTCTAGGACGAATATAATTCTTGAAACATTCAACGTTAAATTTCTGGAAAATTCTTTTCCATCAGTTTCAAATGGTCCTGCATGGTTATTTGATTTCAATTCATTATCAAACTCTCTTCAATCTAACTTGTTTAATCAATCAAATGGTCTTGATTCTACAGCTAATAAGAACTCTAGAGGAGATCTTGGATCTTTCAGTGAGGATTCAGATTTTGATGACCCAGATGATTCTAGCTCAGACTACCCATTTTTATCATGTGTAAAGGACTCAACAATACGATTCAATGATAATAATCATGCTAATACAGCTTCAGATCATTCAGTTTCATTTGATCAGGAAGGATCACAACAAATTCCTAATGATGGTAATGACATCATCCATTTCTGGTGATGCAGTTGATTTTGGTAACTTTGATTACTTTATTAACTCACCGATTCAAGTTCCAAACTTCAATCCACATTCTTCTACTTTGTTACATGAGCTTTCCAACTTAAACCAAACAAATCTGGATGTTAATGTTCAATGTGATGAGATTCCAACATCTCGTATTAACAAGAATCATCCAATTTCTCAGATTATTGGTCCATTGATGAGAGAACAAGAAGGAGTAAATCAGAACAAGCAAACTTGTGCTTATACTCTTGTTTTCTTTCTCAAATTGTTCCTAAAAATGTTACCGAAGCATTAAAGGACAATGGTTGGATAGAAGCCATGCAAGAAAAATTACTTCAATTTCGCAAACAAGAAGTGTGGAATTTAGTGGATCTACCTGAAGGAGAATATGTTATAGGCACGAAATGGTTGTTTAGAAATAAGGTTGATGATCGTGGTATAGTAATAAGGAACAAAGTGAGACTTGTTGCACAAGGGTACACACAGGAAGAAGGGATAGATTATGATGAAGTGTTTGCACCAGTTTCCAGACTTGAATCCATTCGAGTTTTCCTGGCTTATGCTTCCTTCATGAAATTTAAGGTGTATCAAATGGATGTAAAGGGTTCATTTCTATATGGTCCTATCACTGACGATGTGTTTGTGAACCAAGCTCCGGGATTTGAGGATGCAGAATTTCCTCATCGAGTATATAAGCTGAGTAAAGCTTTATATGGACTTCATCAAGCCCCTAGAATTTGATATGAGACATTATCATAACACTTAATCCAACATGGATACACATGAGGGAAAATTGATCCAACTTTAGTCATAAAGAAGGATAATGATGATCTCTTATGTGTACAAGTGTACGTTGATGATATAATATTTGGTTCTACCAGTCCAAAATTGTGCAATGAATTTGAAGAAATCATGAAATCTCGGTTCCAAATGAGTTCTATGGGAGAGATTAATTTTTTCCTTGGACTTCAAGTCAAGCAAACTGATGATGGAATTTTCATCAATCAAGAGAAGTTTGTTGACAAGCTCTTGAAGAAATTTAAGTTGCAAGACTGTCAGTCCATACGAACTCCAGCAGATGTTATCCCCAAGATTGAAGTTGATCCAAAAGGAAAATCTATTGACCAAACGTTATACAGATCAATGATTGGTTCTTTGATGTATCTTACTGCATCTAGACCAGAAATTATGTATGCAGTTTGTGTTTGTGCCAGGTATCAATCAGACCCGAAAGCATCTCACTTAATTGCTGTCAAAAGGATATTCAGGTATCTCAAAGGTAAACCAGCCTTAGGGCTTTGGTATCCTTACGAGGGTAACTTTGAACTACATGGATATACAGATAGTGATTATGTTGGCTGTTGTCAAGATAGAAAATCTACTTCGGGTGGGTGTCAATTTCTTGGTCCCCGATTAGTCTCGTGGCAATGTAATAAACAAACAAATGTCTCTGTTTCAACTGCAAAAGCTGAGTACATTGTTGCATCAGCAGGATGTTCTCAAATCCTCTGGTTGCAAAATCAACTACTGGATTATGGGTTCATTTTTCTTAAAACACCAATTTACATTGATAACACTGCTGCTATGTTCATTACAGCTAATCCTGTTCAATATTCGAAAACAAAACATATCGAAATTCGATATCATTTTCTCAGAGATAACTCTAAAAAAGGATTAATCATATTGATTCAAATTGTAACGGAAAAACAGTTGGCAGATCTATTTACTAAAGCCTTCCTATCAGAACGGTTTGAGTATCTAGTAGAGTCAGTTGGTCTTATTAATCATATGTGAACTGTCTAAATCAAAAGATCATCATAAGTGATCCTCTTAATGTTAATTGTCTGTTTATATTTTGTGTGTGTGTGATTTTAGTTTTCTTAGAAAAAGCAAATACAAAAGTATAAATCAAAACTACAAAAATAGAGTCTTTCTCTAACTGTCAGTTTATATTTTTTTAAAAAAGAATATGTTTATGCAATATGTGAGAAATGATAGCACATTAGTGAGATCAGTTGCATATTTCACTCATAAATAAAGTCTGACATGATCAGATATGATGTGTAGACAATATTAAGCTATTATACTAAAAAAATAAATTATTGTGATTACACTAAATCTTAAAGCTTGTGTGTACTCATCTGAGTACTTTTGAGATGTTTTGGCTTATCAGATTGATTGCTTGTTAAGTTACACCACTCACACCTGTTGATAATGTGTTTAATCATGAGATCTGTTACAAAGCATCTATCACTTCTCTGTTATGAGTCACATAGACCTGAAGTGTTGTGATATTCTTTGTTGTAAGTGATTACAGACCTGGATTCTCTCATTGATGCAAAAGATGTCAATGTGCACAAACTATTCAAATGAATAGTCAGAGCTGGTCAAATGGTTATCCTTGATCATTCTCTATTAATTTAAGTAACATGAACTCTGGTGATACATATGTTTCAAGTAATAAGTTGAGTATGTGTTCTTTCTTGCATGTCATGATGATTATTGAGCTCTTTCAGTCTCTGTATGCTTTACATCATGTCATATCTAAATATACCCTAATCAATCCAAGAATTGAAAAAGTAAGTGAGTTGATAATTTTTCAAAAACACTCATTTTCTGTCCTTAGATCTTGTGTCTCCTTTGCTGTGATATCACTGACCTGGAACACACTTGATCAGGATTCATTCATTGTCTATGACTATTCATAATTTTTTTTATTTTAATGTACTGATCTTCATTAATATAATCTCACTGCAGACATTAATTCTTTTGTTTATATTAGATTTTGACTCTGATTTTTATTCTGCTTTCATTTTAATTTTATGCATGTTTTCTGTGTAAAGGCAATGTCATAATGAGATGTGTGATCTTATTATCTTACCTAGGAAACTTATAAGTTGTTCAAACTTAAAAGTTTAGGAGGAGTAATAAATGGAAGAGTTTTCTCAGAAAATCAAAATCAAAGTTAAAATGTTGAATTGAAAGGATGATGCTATATGTTCAAAGTGTATGTGAATTTGAAAATGAAACTTTTGAAAATGATAATATGAACCTATATAAATTTGCAAGTGGAAATGCTTCTGTCAAAAGTTAGAAAATAGATGATACTTGATTTATGTTCTGAGACTAAAATGAAGGGAAAGATAAACAACAAGTGAAAAATTAAAATTGTTAAAAATTAAAAATTGAGAGTGCAAAATACAAAAAGTTCAAATTTGAGGGACTAAAAGATAAATTTTGGAAAATTCAAAATTATGCTGAAAATGTTTAAATATTAGTATGAAATATTACTAATATGTTTAAACAGTGTGCAGGTGAAGAATTTTGAAAAAAAAACACAAGTGTAAGACTCATGAAAGTCAACTCAAAGTCAACTCATGCGCCTACATACTGTTCATACGTCTAAATAGGACATGGTGA
Organism: Flaveria ramosissima; assembly: GCA_025215565.1. NCBI lineage: Eukaryota > Viridiplantae > Streptophyta > Magnoliopsida > Asterales > Asteraceae > Flaveria > Flaveria ramosissima. The sequence goes on from CM046035.1 coordinate 11,431,368, forward strand.
ACTTTCGGGAATTATACAAGTGTTTGGGCGTTTTTTCATATTCCCATGCGCCTAAACAGTTGTAATAAGTCCATGATTTCAACCAAGTGTTTGGGCGTTCTACACAAATCTATGCGCCTAAACAGTGATAATGAGTCTGATTTCAACCAAGTGTTTGGGCGTTTTACACAAACCTATGCGCCTAAACAGTGATAATGAGTCTGATTTTAACCAAGTGTTGGACGTTTTAAATGTCTCATGCGTCTACACAGTGTTGAAATGTTACAAGAGTTACAAGTGTTAGACGTTTCAGGAACTTCATGCGGCTGAACAATGCAAAAGCGCCTAAACAGTGCTTATGCATCTGAATAATTCTCATGCATTTGAGTTAAAACGCACAAACAGTGCTCATGCGTCTTAGTATTTTGTGAATTTTAGGGTTTCATATGCACAAACAGTGCTCATGCGTCTAAAATTTCACTTAATCTAAATTGAACACTTACACTTGTTTCTCATTCACACTCAAAATTCTCCAAAAACAATTCTCTGAACTATTGACTCGTCGTCATCGAAGTCTCAGATTATCAGTGATTGCAACAAATCTTGTTGATTGTTAGATATTATTTGGGTCTACAAACGTAAGTTTGTGATTCAAATCTGTAGATTTTGGTTAAAACATGATGATTGGTATAGGCGTTTGACTGCTATTTGGGCGTTCGAACACTATAACATTCAAAGTTGATATGTATCAGATTTCGAGCAATTTGATATAAAGTTCATCGACTGAAATTGTAATGATATTGATTATAGATCGATCAGTGTGTTCTTCAAAGGAAGAAGAAGAAGATGAACAGATAGATTCAAATTTTGAATAAAAATAAAAATAAAAATAAAAAATATATATATTTTTTTCAACAAAAAGTAGATAAATCAGAATTTAAATGCTTGATGATAGATACAAAATGAATCAATTTTAAAGATTTCACAAATTAAATTCATAAGTCAAAAGTCAAATTTGAGTTCAATATTAAAAATTGAAAATTCATATGAAAAATGTTCTAATATTCTTTTTCTCTATGTTTTGCAGATGACAGCTTTAAAGTTTGAGCCTAAATATAATGTTGTTGCATTCTTAGATGATGAAAATAGAGAGAGAAGCTGTTGGTTATGAAGAAATTATATGATTTCTGTTAAGATCAAAATATGTCTATGCAGTGTGTGCAAGACCAATGATTAATGCAAGATTGATCAAAAGATTCTGGAGAACAGCAGAAGTAGAAAGAGATGAAGAAGGGCATAAAGTTTTAAGAGCTTTCATTACATCAGATAGAATGCTTGAAGTTTCTGAACAAGCAATCAGATCAGCTCTTAAACTTGATGAAACTGACCCAGAAGACTTATCTGAGTATACTTTCAATGAATGTAGAGATGTATTTCTACAAATGGGTCATCCTGATCACTTCCCTAAGAAACAATTCTTTAGAGCAAGAGTATATAAACACTGGAAACTGTTGTGTTATATATTTCAACATTACATGTCTAAAAGAAGAGCTGGTTGGGATTCATTCCCAGTGGACATTGCATCTCCTATCATTGCTTTAGCCACAAACAAAAAATTTAACATGGCAAAGTGGATAATGAATGGATTCATATTTAATCTTGAAAGAGGAAAGAGAAAAAATTATTGATGTATCCAAGATTTCTCCAACTGCTTATTAATGAAGAGAATCCAGATTTATATGTTGAGGGAGTTAAAGGAGATAAGTTGCAATTAGAGCACATGTCAGAAGCTGTGTATAAGAGACTTGCAATGATTACTGGTGCTCAAAACATTCCAGTATTTGATTATATAAGGAATGTATCTATGGATGAAGTAGACATCAATCAACAACACTATCATTTATCTAAAGATGAACCAATAGATCCAAATGATCTTATTGAGGATGTTGTAGATGATATGATTGATGATGATGATGAAGAAAGTGATGATGAAGCTACTGAAAGCTCATCAGATGATGATAACAATGATGATGATGATAATGATGATAATGATGATAACAATGATGATGATGACGATAATGATGATGAAGATGGTAATGATGGTGCAACTGAAGCATATCAAGAGACAATTGATGAAAGGAATGATGATGATAATGTTAATGAACCTCAAAACTTAGCTGAAGAAACTATTGATGCTGATATTCATGCTGATTCTATACATGAAGAAGATTCACAAAATCAAACTTTTGATTTTGATTTCATGAATGATATGTTATATGAACCAGTGTTTCAAGCTGAAGTGAATAAAGAAGTTGAAGAAATTCCTGTTAGTACAACACATAATGTGTCAGTACAAATAGAGGAGATAGTTGATATTCATGAGATGGAGAACTTGAAAGAAGAAAATTTGATTAAAGAGAAAGAAATTGAAGAATTGAAAGTTGAGAATGAAAGATTGAAAGAGAGGAATATAACTCTTGAAAAGGAAATTCAAAAGCTAAAGGATGAAAATTCGAAGTTGAATGAAGAAAATTTATTGAAAGATGAAAAGCTTGTGAGCTATGCAAAAGATAAAGAAGATGTCATCAAAAATTTTGAAGTTATGATAAAGGATTATGACATTCTTGAAGAGAAATTCAAGAAATTATCAGATGAAAATGAAAAACTAAAAGATGAATTAATAAAGAAAAAAGAATCTCAAAAGCCTATCTCACCAGATCAAATGATAAGTGCTGAGATGAGTGTTGAAGAGAATCTTGAGGTGCTCAAAGGAAAAAGGAAACTTGATGATGTAGCAGATACAAGTTTAACTGAGTCATCTTCAAAATTACAAAGAATAGAAGAAAATGTTGAAGAGCAAAACGTTCAAGAACAAATTGAAGCCTTAGAAGACATTGAAGAAGTTTATAATGATGACTGGTATGATGAAGTTTTAGATGAAGAAGACATAGATGAAGCTCAATTTGTATCAAATTTCTCTTCACAAGACTTTGAAGATAGAACCAACTCAAGAACAAGACGAAATTCCACAAGACTTTGAAGATAGATACAACTATCTTGTGAAAATGAAATAGAATAGAGTATTTTTTTTGAATGGGCTGACTGTATCTCAAATAAATGATGAATATGAGAAATGCATTACTGCAGAGTCAGTTGCTCCTGTTGATCCAAATGATATTGTAATGGAACATGGTGAATGGAATAGAGCTAAAGAAAGTATTAATGTAGAATAATTATCAAACTCTGAGCTGCATCATCCTGATCCTGATAATATTAGTATTCCAACTTTAAGGTCTTGGTTGCAAGCTAGGAATTACACATGGAGGAAACTGAAAAGACTACAATCTGTTTCTTTGAGGAATCTTGTTAGAAGTTTTCAAGAAACAGAAAAACAATCAAAGAAGATGATCATTCTTGATACTGATAATCCTCAATACCTTGAGATTACAAAAAGAACAAGAATGTTGAAGCCTCAAGAGATTAAACAGATGGCAAGAAAATCAGATGCTCATGATAGCAGAAAAGATCTGATTAACATGTTTTCTGATCCTGAAAGGCAAGCATATAAAGCCTCTTCTAAACAAAGGCAAATTTTTGATAATGCCAGATCAACTGGAGACTTGGTGAGAAATGTACTACAAAGAGGACAATTAGTTGCTAAGTTGTTAAATGCTATGATTGCTCCTGATTTCACAAACCAAGTAAAGATAATAGCATGGAAGTATGATGAAATATTTGATGCATTTTTGATAAAAAGAGTAAATGCAGTTTGTGATGTATATCATTTTTACTCAAGCATCATTAAACTTCCAGTGCAAGATTTGAAAGAGCTAAACAGCTTACCTCTTATCAATCCATCTGATTCTAAACGTGGTAAGATGATGGTAGAATTATTAAGAAGAGGAATGGAAAAGATCAAGTAATTTTCTTCAAACGAGATGTGATCAAGAAGATAAAGAGTACTTTGCTACTTTGAAGAAGAACAAAAAGCTCAAAGGGTTACAAAGTGAAGAAGAACATCTCATGATAAAATTTTGTGACAATTACTTTGAAAAAGTCACAAATCCTGGTCTAAAGGTGATTGATGGTAATCAGAAGACAAAGCCAATTCTCAGACGGTTCTATAACACTGAGACTTTTGAGCTTAAATTGGTCCGAAATCTCGAACGATGGGATGAGGATATGATTACATTATTTGGTGCTTTTGAACTGAAGTTGTTACATCCAAGTTATATATCATTTTTGTCTGTGCAAAAGTTCGAAGAGGTATGTTGATACATGTATGTCCTTAGATCATGATTTGTAATGTAATGAACCTTGTCTGTCTGATTATGATGTAATTGGTATTGATTAATGAAATGATATGAATTGTTTGTTACTTGTGATGTTTAATATGTCATTAATGAGTCGTGATTGAATTGATTGGGTTTATGATTGTTTGAATGATTGCACGTTATGTTATATTAATTAAAACATTCAAACTTAACTTAATGACGTTCTCATGCGAATGGCCCATGCGATTAGTCCACACGCATGAATAACTTCATATGATTGACTCAATCGCACGACTGAACCAGGAGACTGGATCAGTCGTATGATTGACACATAAGATTGACTCAATCGCACGACTGAACACTCAGTCGTGCGGATGGATCAACTGCATGGTTCAATCGCACGACTGAACCATACTTATGGCCCAGTCGCACGATTGAATAATACTAACCTATAAATAGACCCAATTCGTGGAAAAACGTAAGCATTCATCCCATTACGATTCCAGACGTACCCTAGCCGTCCAGAAGCCTCCCAAATCGTTCTCCAAGTTCACAGAACACATCAGATCGATTCCTAATCGATTTCTGACGTTGATTACAATTCTTGATTGATTCATCGTGTGTTCTCACTGATTGGATCGCCAATCAAATAGGATTCCGCACTATTTGAGTTGGTTTAACACGCTAATCACTAGGTATTTCGTTCAAATACCAGGTCCTAACAAGTGGTATCAGAGCCTTGGCTCTTGATTACGTGTTGATTCAATCAAGATTGCATAAAAGTTTTTGTTTTTGCACGAAAAACGCAATCTTTGGCATCAAAAGTGATCTTGGACGTTCCCTGTTCATCGAAGTTCAGTTTCTACGGACTTAGGCGATTAGGACTTGTGAAATTTCGAATTTTTGCGGCTGAAACCCGTCAAACCTAGAAATTTTCGCAAAACAGCAGCTTCAGTCGCACGAGTGACCCATTCGCACGACTGGACTCCATTCGCATTGCCCATTCGCACGATTGGACCTAGTCGCACACTCATTCGGCCGACTGAACCGTTCGTTCGCATAACTCATACGCACCAGATTCATTCGCACGACTGAACCATTCGCCTTGTTTAGTCGCACGGTTGAACCAATCGCAGAGTTCATACGCACGATTAGACCATTCGCATCCTTCAGTCGCATCAGTGAAAGTTTGCTTGATTAGATTCTAAGTTTATTAGCCATGGAAGATCAGATGTCAGCCTTTACTGCTGGAAAGGACTCGAGGATTCAGAACCTGCTGTTGCTTGAGAGTGAGGTGGGTAATCACAATAAACCACCAAAGCTCTTGACTTTAGATGAATTTCCCCACTGGAAACAACGTTTTGAGATCTACCTCAATGGAGTAGATCCTAATCTGTGGAAAGCTATTGAGGTCGGTTACAGTACACCGGTGGGAGCAGATGGAGTTAAATTAACGTTAAGTGGGATGACAGACACACAGAAAGTAAAGTACAATGCAGAGAAAAGGGTTTATGCATTGATCACTCAGTCTATCCCCAAAGACATATTCCACCAGTACTCAGAGAACAAGCAGTCCAAGAAACTGTGGGATGAGCTAGAGAAGAGATATGATGGGAATGCGTCATTGAAGGCAATCAAGGCAAAGGAGTTAAAGAAGGAATTCGATAACTTCTCATCGATTGGTAATGAAAGTTTAGACGAAGTCATAGACAGATTCTACCAGTTGATGAGCGAATTGCATACACATGGAGTTGAAACGACTATGGAAGAGAAAGTAAGCAACTTCGCAGATGGATTGCCTGATAAGTGGGCTTCATTCGTGTCTAACCTGAGACAGAATGGAATGCTGGTAAAGCTGGATATAAATGACTTCATTCTCAAGTTGCGAGAAGAAGCACTAAGGATGAAGTATAGAGCACAGAAGTCTTCGTATACACAAAATCCAGCTTTATACAACGCCACGCCTCAAGCTAAGACATCTGGAGCACCTCTCCAGACTGCATTTGTGTCTAGCTCGTCAGGTCCTTCACATGCTTCTCCTTCTGGATCAGACACGTCAGGGTCATCGTGTACCCACTATATTGGATCAGAAGCAAGTGCTACCAAATTGAAGACCGAGAACCTCGGTAATGTGATCGTAGAAGTAGCACGAGAGCATATGGATCTTCTAGCCGCAGTGGTTCATTCATATGATGGACTTGTTGCTGGGAAGATTGGAAACTGCCATCTGGCAGATGAGGACTACGAGCAGGTAGATGAAATGGAGCTTGAAAGAATGGATATAATGTGGGCCTTAGCTAGCGCTGTCCGAAGGGCGAAGAAGTTTGTTAAGAAGACAGGACAGAACTTGATAGCTACTAAGGATACCACATTTGGCTTTGACAAGAGCAAAGTGACCTGCTTCAACTGTGGAGAGAAGGGGCACTTCAAGAGAGAATGTGTAAAGCCAAAGAAGACGGGTAATGGAAACCCGTTCTCGTCCTTTACTCGCCAAGACAAGCAAGCCTCTAGTTCTACTTCATCAAACAAGGATCCAAAAGCCTTGACTGCTCATGATGATGAAGGACATGACTGGAGTTTTAGGTTTGTCTCACCAGGAGAATCTAACATTGCCAGTGTTGAAGATATTGATGATGATTCTGCGAGTGAAGGTGATCTAGCAGTTGACATAGCAATGTCACACAGTGAAGAAACAACTGCAGCCGAGGTCAGTTACAAGCCAAAGGAGGAGACTTCCACGTCAGAGACAGAAAAGTCAGAATCACCAGAACCAGAGACGCCTGATGCTGCGATGATGGCTAATCTTCTGAACCAACACAGGTAAGTACAACTGACCAAATGTTTAATAATCATGCTTGTTCTGATTGTAATATGTTTAGGAATAGCATTGATGAAAAATTTGCTAGGTTATTAGATCACAATGATAACTTAGTCAAAGATTTACAACTGTGCACTGAGGCTAATAGAGTTCTAAAACAAAATGAGCATAGTTATAAAGAAAAGATAGACCTATTGACTAAACAGCTTAGGGAAACCGAAGTAGTTGCCTTTAACTAAGCTAATGACATTAGGTACTATCTAAACTCCCTAGAGGACACTAAGAAGCAAAAGGCAGTTCTAGAAGTAGAAGTAAATTCATTAAAACAGAAACTGCACAGTTGGACTAGTTCTTCACACATAGTTCAACACTTAGTGAGAGAAAGGAATAACGGGGAGGGATTAGGCTACAAAGTGGTTCCACCTCCACCTGAGACCTTGATGAACACCAAGTCTAGACCAGTAAACAACAACCTCATCAAGGATCATGTGGTGTCTACTCCTCTTGTTACTGATCCAGACACATCATGTTCATCTACTGAATCTGGACAGAAACAAAAGGAGGCCACTTCAAAGGCAAAGGGTAAATTGCCTTGTGTTAATCTGGAAAATGAATTTGAGAAAATTAACTTAAAGTCAGGGTCAAACAGAGTCAAATCAGAACCTAAAAGGACTTCAAACGTTAACTTTTCACATACTTCAAGTCAAAAACCAGTTAAACAAAAAATGGAACATGTTAAACAGGTTAAAACAGTAAATTTTGTTAAACCAGAGAAAACATCAAACATACAAGAGTCAAAACCTAAAGTGATTGATGTTACTAGAGTGTCACGCACTTCTCCACAAAGAAAGTCTACTTATAAAGTTGATAGCAGGTCATGCTACAACTGTGGAGAATGTGGACACATTGCTTCCTATAGTCCTTTCTATCAGACACCTAGAAAGAAGATTGATCTTCAGGACTCTAGACCTAGGTCTTCTAAGAGGAGTTCTCTAACTTCACCTAGAAGATCTAGTGAACCTAAAGTCCAACCTGTAAGCCAGACGATTGTTTATCATAAACAGGCATTGCACAAATCTGGCTTATGGAAAGAGAAGTCATCCTGTGTGTCTGATACTGATGACAAGAAGGAATCTGAGCTACCCTCACCCTCTAAGGGTCAATGGGTAGAGTTTATGATGTGTGATGCCTCTGGGAAACCCAAGACAGTAAAGGCTTGGGTTCCTAACCTAAACTAATACATTTACTTTGTATGTGCAGGGTGTTCGATATAGCGCTAAGACTAACACATGGATTATAGACAGCGGAGCATCCAGGCACATGACAGGAAATAGAGCCCTTTTATCAAACGTCAAACAAATAAAAGGAGGGCATGTTTCCTTTGCAGGAAACAAGGGAGGATACATCACAACACAGGGAGAAGTGGGAAATCAGAAAGTTAAGTTTGATAAGGTGAACTACGTTCAACAACTTCAGAATAACTTACTTTCTGTTTCCCAAATCTGCGATAAAGGATTTAAAGTTATCTTCGACAACAAGAAGTGTTACGTGCTGAAGAAAGACTACATGATCCCGGAGGACCAAGTTCTGATGACTGCTTCAAGATATAAAGACCTTTATGTCTTGGATCTGTCAACAGCTGCTACAACAGATCATGAGGTTCAGTGCTTTCTATCTAAAGCTACTGAGAAGGACTCAATCTCCTGGCATAGGAGAATGGGACACATTAGTCAAAGGAAGATGAATCATTTGATTCAGAAGGATTTAGTAAGAGGAGTAAATGTCAAGAACTTCCAACTTCCTGACTTTTGTGTAGCTTGCAAGAAAGGCAAACAGACAAAGAAGTCTCATAAGGAAAAGAAAGTTCATTCAATAGAACTTCCTCTTGAACTTCTTCACATGGATCTGTTTGGTCCTGTCAGTACAAGGAGCATTGCAGGCGATTTGTACTGTTTTGTGGTCACTGATGACTACTCAAGGTTCACTTGGGTAATGTTTCTGAAATCCAAATCAGAAACATTTGAGTCATTCAAGGAATTAGTAACCACACTGGAATCTCTCTACAAGCTAAAAGTTAGACAAGTACGCTCAGACAACGAGACAGAATTCAAGAATCAATGGATGGAGGCATACTGTAAGGAAAAGGGAATTGTTCATCAATTCACTTCTGCTTACACGCCTCAGATGAATGGTGTTGCTGAGAGGAAGAATAGAAGCTTGATAGAGACTGCACGGACTATGCTGGCTGACTCGAAACTGCCTATCAATTCTGGAATGAGGCAGTGGCAAACGCATGTTATACACTGAATCGAGTCCTAATAGTCAAGCGCCACGGAAAGACATGTTATGAGCTACTACAAAGACGCAAACCGAATTTGGAGTATCTTGAACCTTTTGGCGCGCCGTGTACACTTCTGAAGAAGAGACAAGAAGGAAAATTCAGCGAGAAGGTAGATGAAGGAATTTTTCTAGGATACAACATACCGAACAAGCGAGTTACAATAACTCAACAGGTCTTGTAGAAGTGTGGTGTAATGTCGACGTTCAGAGATATACCACACCACCTACAGGCAAAGGACCTGCATACTTCTTCGATTATGATGGATTCTTCAAGTCCTTCAACATACCTCTCTCTCCCTCGGATGATGAGTTAGCTACTAGGATGATGTATGATATTCTGAATACACCATCTAGCACACAGGGAGAATCATCTACTCAGTCAGGGGGAGTAGTCGATGACAGTGACTCCTCCTCTGAAGATGAAACTGAAGCAGATGACCAGAACAGTCAGGAGGAACAGGTTCCAGTTCCTGAAAGTCCACAAGCATCTACAAGTGATGCCCCTTCGACTTCGGAACCCAAACTCCAACTACCTCAGATGCAGAACAAAATGTTCATAATCTCGGTTCTGAGGTGGCTGTTCCTACTACTCCAGGATCACGACTAAACGTCTATCATCCCCTTGACAATGTTATTGGGGATGTCAGATCAGGAGTACAAACCCGAAATCAGCTATACTCAGCTGATTACGCCTCGGTTATGGAAAAGGTTACATTCATGATGGTGCTTATCGATGTTTTGTCTCGCAGGTTGAGCCAAAATATGTCAGTGAGGCACTAAATGATGAGGCGTGGGTGAGTGCCATGCAAGAAGAACTTCTGCAGTTTAAGAAGTTAGGTGTATGGACTCTGGTTGATAGACCTAAAGGTGCTAAAGTCATTGGCACCAAATGGGTACTAAAATGCAAGAAGGATGACCAAGGAGTCATTATCAGGAACAAAGCTCGACTGGTGGTTCAAGGTTTTCGCCAAGTCGAGGGGATTGACTATAATGAGGTGTTTGCACCCGTGGCAAGGATGGAAGCCATTTGTATCTTCCTTGCCTATGCAAAGATTAAAGTCTACCAATTAGATGTAAAGAGTGCATTCCTTCATGGGGAAATCAGGGAAACAGTCTATGTAAGTCAACCCGAGGGATTTGAGGATCCTTATCATCGGGATAGAGTTTACAAGCTCGACAAAGCTTTATATGGGCTTCATCAAGCTCCTCGAGCTTGGTATGAGAAACTCTCGACTCATCTTGTGAAACACGGCTTTCGCAGGGGAGTCATTGACTGTACACTGTTTATTAAAGAAAAGGATGGTGACCTACTGCTTGTACAGATATATGTTGATGACATAATCTTCGGGTCAAAGAACGAAGAGTTATGTAAAGAGTTTGAAGCAGTGATGAAGAAAGAGTTTGAGATGAGTGCTATGGGGGAGATGAAGTTCTTTCTCGGGTTATAGGTGGATCAAACACCTAATGGAATCTTTCTACATCAGACCAAGTATGTAGGAGACATTCTCAGTCGCTTTGACATGGAGAATGCTTCTGCTGCTGGGACTCCACTTGCTACGAATCATGATATAGCACCTGATGAGAATGGAGATCTAGTAGATGCCACTATGTACCGAGGAATGATTGGATCCCTCATGTATCTCACTGCCTCAAGACCTGATATTATGTATGCTACATGTCTATGTTCTAGATATCAGGCTAAACCAAAGGTCAACCATCTGATCGGGGTCAAGAGGATTTTTCGTTATCTGAAGGGTACACCCACACTTGGATTGTGGTATCCTCATGATGATGACTTTGAGCTTACCGCGTATAGTGACTCGGATTACGGGGGCTGCAAGATGAACTACAAGTCTACATCAGCAGGGTGTCAATTCTTTGGGAGAAGATTAGTTACCTGGCAGTGTAAGAAGCAGACATCGGTTGCATTGTCAACCTGTGAAGCCGAATATGTTGCTGCTGCAAGTTGCTGTTCACAAATCATCTGGATTCAACAGCAAATGCGGGATTACGGTTTAAAATTCTCATCTACTCCTATTTTTGTTGATAACTCTGCTGCAATTGCAGTAACTAAAAATCCGGTTCAACATCCTAAGACCAAACACATCGGTATTAAATACCATTTCATAAGAGATTGCTTTGAAAAGAACTTAATTGATGTGGTTAAAATTAATACTGATTTTCAACGCGCTGACCTCTATACTAAAGCCTTTGATAAACCACGTTTTCAATATTTGCTAGAGGTCAACGGCGTTAAAAAGAAAAGTGAGGTAATTCCTGATGATGATAATGTGTAGTCCGATGTAGTTTAGTTAAAGTTTATTTTATTTTATTTTATTTGTCTCTTTTATTTTATTTTATTTAAACTCATGTTATTTTGCTGTTTATGAAAATCCTAAAATAATTAAACCAGAAATGATTTTAGTATTTTAGGGGGAGAATATGTCAGCAAGTTAACATAAAAAAAATAAATAAAAATAAAATAAAAAAAAAATAAAATGGGGAGAGGAGTAACTAGCTGAAATAAGGTAGATTGTGTCTGTGATACCGATTCAATACCTTTGGAAATGATAGTACACAGGAACAAATCAAGAGGGACTTTAAAAATTTAAGTTTTGAAAGATGCAAAAGTTCAAAGTATAAGTCTGTGTAGTCTGAGCAATAAAAAAAGGAAAGATGATAGAAAACTGGCAACTCCTAAGGTGACACAAAGAAAGTAGACTTAGAGGCTGCTAGACCACAAATGATATGTTGGTAGATTCAACACAATAGACAATTAGACCTGATTGGTGATCTCAAGATCAAACTAAGTTGTTCAACTGACTGTGGGCTTCCATCTTATCACTGGTTAACACAATCAACAATATTCCAATAAGGGGTAATGAGCAATTAAACGCCACAAATGTGTGCGGATGACCATAATTAGAGCAAAGAAAAAAATGAAAGACAAATGCAATAAAGCTAATGACTTATGTTGTTGGTGCATTTTGTGCAAAATAAAATAAGCTGCTCTAACAAGGAGATAGGTTGTGTGCCTCTCTGCTGTGCGATGGCACTGACCTGAGGATAAGCATAACCTAGATATTCTAGAATTCATTGTTGTTTGCCGCCTCTCTGCTGTGCGATGGCACTGACCTGAGGACAGGCTTCTCTTTGAAAGCTCTAAGAATAGTCTCTTCTTGTAATAATACCCGTAGACCGCTCAAAAGCTCCTGAGGAATGTTGATTACCATATAAGTGTGGGATCCACAAATGTTAGTTGAAATAATTAAACCTAAATAAGTCACCAGTCTGTGTCAAAAGTCTGTGTATGGATTTAAGTGGACAAACATACTGACAATCATTGTGGCTACATTCTCAAAGGTTCAAATCAATGTGAAAATCTAAGAGTTTCAGTATGATTTCCTTAAGTTGCTAACGACTCTGGATGAACACCGAGAATTTGAGCATCAAAAGTTTTAATAACAAGTCCCAAATGATTTGATTACCTGTATGATTCCAAAATTGAATTGGTCCAGATATGATCAATCTAAGTTGAAGCTATCTACTCCCGAACCAAATCCCGTATATCAATCTCTGGATTTATCTCTCACAAAAAGCCAAAAATATGTCTGTTTATTAATTGTTTAAGTTCTTAAATTAGTTAGTTGTTTTAATTTTAATTTAGTCGTGTGTCGGGCTACATCAGGAAAATCAGAAGGAATCAACTCAAAAAGGGTCATGTCTGAGATGACCATATGTGCTTTGAAAGGTTAAAATAGTCACGTCTGAGGTGACAAAGTGTTTTAAAAGGATCACGTCTGAGGTGATCAAAATGTTTTCGAGATAAAAATGGTCACGTCTGAGGTGATCAAAATGTTTTCCAGAAAGATGATCATGTCTGAGATGATCAAAGGTTCATAATGTTAATTTCATAAAGTTAAAAAGGGTTTTAAGTGTAAATTGGTCAAAATGGCAGAAAATTAACTAAGTATGACCCATTCGCACGAATGGACCATACGTATGGACTAACCATACGAATGGAGTCCATTCGCACGAATGAACTATGAGTATGGACCATCAAACCGAATGGCCCATACGATTAGTCCAGTCGGAGGCTTAAGTGCGAACCGAGTGAGTCAGTCGCACGACTGAAATCCAGTCGGGCGACTGGAGAAGGGCGACTGACCCAATCGCACGACTGAGTCCCACTCGCACGACTGAAAGGTGCGTATGAACTCAGTCGCACGATTGGATCTAGGGTTGGTATAAATAGAGGTGGAGTCGGTCGCAGAGACTCATCACCCTCAAATCGCCCCTAAATCGCACTCCCTACCGTTACTCTGCCAAAATTTTATTTGCCTTAGTTTTACCGTTGATTGTGAGTTACTGACGTTCGCCATTCATCATACAGGTAGTTTGAAGTCTTCTTTCATCAAAAACAGAAAGATTGGAACCCTAATTGGGATTGTTCGACTGTGAAACTTGAACCGAGACAAGAAAGCCGTAATAACCTATTAAAACCAAGCAAAACGTTAAAATTAAGTCAAATAGGTTATTAGTAACGAGAATGCGAGTCTAATGAACCGGTTAATTGAGTTAAAAGACTTAGTTTGTGAAGTTTCGAACGATTGACGACTGAACAACTGAGACAGACGACTGGTCGTCCGGATGAACTTCAGTCGCACGACTGAAGGGGGCGATTCACTTAACCGCACGACTGAACCATGAGAATGAGACTCAGTCGCACGACTGGTGTAACCGCATAAGAGTACATGCGCATGAGTCCAGTCGCACACTCCATCGTGCGCATGAGATCATTCGCACGTCTGAACCTCAATCGCACTGTTCAGTCGCACGACAGTCTTCAGTCGTACAACCTCAATCGCATGACAGAGAGATTCTATTCAAAGTCTAAGTGTGTCATTATACTTGTAGCCAGTGGAACTAATGTTTATATTGTTATGTGTTACAGATGGCGAGTCGATGGAACATGAGCACCAAGCACAACATATGTGCTCATCTGGATTTGACATCCAGGAACGCAGCTGACTTCTCAGGCATTATTACGTTTCTGTTGAGATCCAGGATCTCTCATGCTATTCTACACCATGCACGCCGTATAGATCAGTGCAGCAGGCCTTCTGGGAAGGCGCGACTGTTGATAGATCCTCTGAGCCTCATTGCATCAGGAGTACGATCTTTGGTGAGGCTATCACCGTATCAGAGGAGGATTTGAGGATTGTTCTACAGTTAGGGGATGATGCTGATTGTCCTACTCGTCTACACCCCCTCACTGTCAGAGGATGTTTCATGAGAGCCAAGTACTCTGGGGACATCAATGCTGGGGTACTCAACAAGAGTAACCTTTGTCCCCAGCTTAAGTATCTTGCGCACGTGCTGCTAAAGTGTATAGCTTCCAGGAAGGGAGGTTTTGATGAGCTTTCCGACCAGATCCAGAACGCGTATGTTGCGTTGGTGCTGAACCACCCGTTCAGCTTCTCCAAGATGATATTCACCTACCTGGTGGAGAACATCGAGGGGAAAGGGAAGGAAGGCTTCTGTATGTACCCTAGATTTATGCAGATGATCATTGACCAGAAGCTCCCCTCCCTTCCAAAGGAGAAGGATGATGCTGTTGTTCTTGAGGTCATGGATGACACTATGCTAGGCCGGATGAAGGTATACAGGGGGAAGCAGGTTAAGCCCCCTGTCAGGAGGTTGTTTGGGCATCTGGCCCGAGCTGATTATGTGGCGCCAGCCAAGAGAAAGTGGCGCCACGATGACAGTGATTCGGATGTTGAGCATATTGCTATACCAGATACTGACTCAGATGATGATGATACCGGCGACGCCGGGGATGATATGCCTGCTCCATCTAGAGGCACTGATTCAGACGTTATTCCCCCGGGGTCAACCACTGCCAGAGAGGTCGCTGAGATGGCCGGTTTCCATCAGGAGTTTGTAGCTGGGGATCAAGAGGAGGAAGAGTCAGATGAGGAGCCCCTCACTAGGACTGTGGGAAGCAAAGTTGTTCCCACAGACCACGGGCTTAGGTTGGTTGGTGAACACCCTCGGGACTCCTCAGAGAGAGAGACTGACCCGAACTATGTTCCGGGTTCAGTGGGCAGAGCTGCAGGGGGAGCATCCACTTCCACCGGGACTAGGAGGAAGCGGATGGCTCAACCCCATGGATTGAAGAAGAAGAAGCGTCGCCTGACCTTCGTTACCTCTGCTGCCACTACTTCCACCACTTTACCTACCACCACTGTATCCTTCCCATCCACCACCTTACCATTCACACCTACATCACCAGCACCAGCCTACCGACCCATATTCACCACTGCCACTACCACCACCACCTCACATCATGCTGGACCCTCAGCCCAGCCACCACATGTTTATGGATCTACTCTACCTCACATCGGGGTAGAGGAGCAGCTGTCGGCGCTTAACCGTATGGTGATGCGCCTGCTCGCTGCAGACGAGGAGAAGGTGGCGCAGATCCGCCAGCTGACCGACCTGACTGCTGCCCAGTCTCAGCAGATGGCAGAGCAGGCTCGGGTGATAGACCAGCAGAACCAGCTAATCGATGCACAGAGAGTCGAGGTGTCCCAACTCCAGGACCTGCAGGCCCAGTCCGTCAAACGTATAGAGGAGTTGGAGACGACCAACAAGACGATTATGCTGAGGTTAAAGGGGGCGAAGGATGAGCCCTTGAAGATAAAGGAAGGTGACGGGGATGATGGAGATGGTGATGATGAAGATGATGATGATGATGAGGAAGATGATGATGATGAGGAAGAGACTGAGGAAGACAGGACAGAAGGTAGAGATGATGATGACGAAGCAGAAGGAGGGGATGCGGCTGCATCGGCCTCTGCTTCTGGTCAAGAGCGAAGATCTAAGCATCGACAGGACCAGTCATCCACCACTTCTGCTCCTCCGAGCGACACGCCCATGATTCAAGACAAAAGTACAGATTAGATGTCTTATGTATTTATTTATTTTGTATTTGAATCATGTAATGAAAAACAAGTGTGTTGAATGTTTATATATTAAGTTGATATAATTCTGTTTGATTACTTACTAATGGTTTATGTGTTGAATGTTTATATCAAACAGATCCAAACTTTCAAAGGGATGAGTTTGACTATGCTCCCCTTCAAATGGTCAAGACTCAATTAACCATGATTCTTGATCTGCAAGGGATTGTTAGAAGGTCTGTGAGTTATACCCCTTGAAGAAGGGGAAATAATTCATGACCTATCTGATGAGCAACTGGATGAGATGTTCAGACTCAATCCTGATGAAATAGTCAAGGATGCTCCTACAGTTGATTCAACCAGTGATGAAGAACTAAACGACGTTGATGAAGTTGAGGTTGAAGATATTACTGCAGAAGAGTACCCTCAGTATGCTGACAACGAGGGTAATGTGGTCCCCAATCTGGGTGAATCCCTAGTCAGTGATACGTTTGAGGTACTAGACAAGATGGAGCAGGAAACTGAAAAGACTGAAGGAACAGCCCAAGCCTCCAATGATGATGTAGACATTCGCAAGGCTGAGTGGGCTGCCTGTTTTGAAGAAGTAAGAGCCCAGCGTGCTGCACCAAAGAAAGATGCCTACACCAAGCTCTACAGAGTCAAGAAACACCATAAGGTGTCAGGCAGGATTATCTCATGGGCTTATTTTGATGACCTTAACGCGTATGCAGTTAAGAGGGAGCAGGGCATAGAGTACTTCAGGTTCCCACATGATCTGAAGACTCTACCTGGTTTTGAGCTCAACCAGCTGGCTAAGCTAAAGCTGCTGTATGCTGACCCAAGAAAGATGTCAGGCTGGTTTGAGGCTGCCCTGAAGAAGGAGTACCACACCAGATGGGTTAACTTCAGACCACAACAGCCTACGAGGTATATAAGAAGGTCTGAGGTTGATGCCATTACTGGCAAGCCCAAGATTGTGCTGAAGTGGAGTCCTCCGCGCACTATGTCGAGAATCCCTCTCAGGGAAATGCCACAGGACTTCACTCCACACTTCAAATGGTGGTACTATGATTGGAGAACAGCTGAAGCTGTCATAGTTCTAAATAAAGAGGGCCAAATGGATACTATCAGGGTATTCGACCCGATGTGGCTAACCAACTTGTCTGCAAATGATGTCTATACATTATACAAGTGGCCACTGTTTTATGACACACAGGACATTGTACAAGCCCTCCAGTTCCAAAACGTTATAAGACTTTGCTTTGCGTTTGAGATACACGCAGGAGTCACTAAAGAGGAGAAGTACAAGAAGTATAAGGAGGTGATGCAGAAGACAAGAGATTAGATAGATCTAGGTCCAAGGGGGAGTTTGTTGATACATGTATGTCCCTAGATCATGATTTGTAATGTAATGAACCTTGTCTGTCTGATTATGATGTAATTGGTGTTGATTAATGAAATGATATGAATTGTTTGTTACTTGTGATGTTTAATATTTCATTAATGAGTCGTGATTGAATTGATTGGGTTTATGATTGTTTGAATGATTGCACGTTATGTTATATTAATTAAAACATTCAAACTTAACTTAATGAAGTTCTCATGCGAATGGCCCATGCGATTAGTCCACACGCATGAATAACTTCATACGATTGACTCAATCGCACGACTGAACCAGGAGACTGGATCAGTCGTATGATTGACACATAAGATTGACTCAGTCGCACGACTGAACACTCAGTCGTGCGAATGGATCAACCGCATGGTTCAATCGCACGACTGAACCATACTTATGGCCCAGTCGCACGATTGAATAATACTAACCTATAAATAGACCCAATTCATGGAAAAACGAAAGCATTCATCCCATTACGATTCCAGACGTACCCTAGCCATCCAAAAGCCTCCCAAATCGTTCTCCAAGTTCACAGAACACATCAGATCGATTCCTAATCGATTTCTGACGTTGATTTCAATTCTTGATTGATTCATCGTGTGTTCTCACTGATTGGATCGCCAATCAAATAGGATTCCTTACTATTTGAGTTGGTTTAACACGCTAATCACTAGGTATTTCGTTCAAATACCAGGTCCTAATAAGGTATCTCCAGATATTGCAAAGCAAGATAAGAAGTATTTTCTTTCTATCATCAATGTGATGAATACTGCAATGGATAGAATATCATTAAGGAAAGCTCTTGCTTATGCAAACATTGTTAAGAAAGACATCAAAGACATTGAATTCATGAGAATTTCAAGAAAAGGAGTATTAGAAGTATACTCAAAGGAAAGTCAAAATCCTATTGAGTTATATGCTAATATTGATATTACATGTCTATCAAAAGATACATTGGAAAGAATGAGCAAAATGGAGATTAAGACAAATGAAGCAAAACCAGAACAAGGCATTCTTGCTAGCAAATTTAAGTCTGCAATTGCTAATGCTTTGAAAAAACAGGAGATGTACAAAAAGAAGCCAATGTTCAAGATTAAGGAAGAACCTAAAGATTTATTTGAGTGCTGAAAATTGAAGATAGAA
This sequence comes from Flaveria ramosissima, assembly GCA_025215565.1. Taxonomy (NCBI): domain Eukaryota; kingdom Viridiplantae; phylum Streptophyta; class Magnoliopsida; order Asterales; family Asteraceae; genus Flaveria; species Flaveria ramosissima. The sequence continues at coordinate 11,450,283 of CM046035.1, forward strand.
GATAGAAGATAAAAGTTGAAGATGAAAACTGAATATGGAAGCTGAAGAACAGATAAAAAGAAGACAAGATTGAAGATTTTTGAAGACCGAAGACCATGTAAATCTTAGGGGGAGTATTGTTAGTGCTCTAGAAAGATTAACATGTTGTCTTTATGTGTCTTTTTGATATTTGTAATAGTATAGGGACTAGTTTTGTAATTTTGTTAGTTCGTTCTGTTTCAGTATAAATAGCTTAGACTTGCATGTAGTAAGTAGAGCTTAGAGACGAGAACTGCTTACTTACTTTGTAATTTGTCTTTGCTTGATATTAATGAAACCGTGAATTTTGTTGATATCTTGCTTGATTTGATTACTTTGTTTGTATTTCATTGAATTGTGTTCATACATCATCACAAATTGGTACATTTGATCCTATCATCTTGATCAACCGAGCCTTGGATCACCACTCTCTCTCCACTTTCTCTCTCTACACTCTCTCTCTAGAAATTGGTGTTGAGTTGCAAATGAGAGTGGCTCAAGCTGATCCGTTTATATATATCGGGCGTTCCCGGGACCTTAAACTCGTCTAACACATAACCCGCAAGGTTTACTCGATCCATACTCCATCCCCCACTTATTTTCTTTTAAATAATCCCGGCTAGGCCCATTATTATTAATCGGCTCGTTTTGACTTGATTCGGGGCGTTACATTGTTTTTGGCTTTATGGTTGTAATTATACATTAAAAATTTATGCTTTAATATACTTACACTTGATGGCAGTGTTATGTGGCTTTGAACAATCTTAACCCTCACATCTCAACGTTTCCACCTTTTAGGTTGGGGTGTGACATTATATGTTAGGGTATTTAGGTCATTGTATAGGTCATAGTGTCTAGCCTATAAATATATAAGGTTTTTACCCTTTTTGTAACTCTTAGCCTACATTAGCAACTTTTGCACAAACTTTTACACATAAAGCTTTGTACACTCTAAAATCAATACAATACATTATTATGAGCATTTCTAACCGTTTGATCTTTGATATTCATAGTTCCCCTACTAATCTATATTGAAATAATCTAATATATTCAATTCTCATTGATTCTACCCAGTCACATGTAACCTATCAACATACGATTTCTAAGAACATAACTTAATATTAGAAATAATGTTGATTAATTTCCTTTTTAATATACCATTAATTTTAAAAATCCATAACAATCACTGTAGATTTCTCTAATGATAAAAGGGAACACGCAAATGATCAGAAATCTAAAGTTATATGATTTCTAATAACTATTTCTAGTTCATTAGCCATGTATTTTTTATCAAGACTGGTTTCACAAATAAATCTAGTTCATATGTTTTTAACCTTGTATGAAATTCACAATTACAAACCATTTGTTTATAACTTCCTATTCAAATGTAACTGCTACCTATCAAAAGTTTACCCAAGATTACCATAACATCAACATAACATAAATCACACCATTAATTCATCACAAATTACATAAGTTCATCCAGTTAGGAAGATAATAAGAGTTTAACTCATAATGAGCTTGAACATAACAACAAACAACATACAAGATAGATATGAATTCGTTGGTGAAATGGAACAATCAAACAGGTGATCCACAATGGATGATGTTTTGACAATCCCAAGCTTCTTCCAAGTGTTAATTCCTGAGAGGATTCAGTAGGGTAACCCTCCACCTAGTACGTCGCTTATGAAAGTTGGTTGGTTCATACGTGTAAGGTGTGTCAGGCACGACTGTAACACCCCGTCCGACGACGGAATCATCGGGGCGGATGAATGGGAGACGATTGCTCATAGCACATGGAACTAATTAAGTTGAAATAATATTAAATGTCATTATTCATTAAACATTACAAGACAAATAAGTTCATACAATACAAAAGCATCAATCAAAGAAATAACATGTTAAGTTAAACTAGGTCCAAGTCTTATATGAGCACGAAGAGAATCAACAAGAAGTAAACCTGAAACATGATAAAAATACAAGGTCAAATAAAAATAGTTGGTGAGTTTCCAAGGTTTTCATACATAATATAACAAGGTTACAAGTAGCAATTCATGTCATAGGTTATAAGTTAGTAAGGTTATAGAACACATATTGTTACAACCAAACCTCGACTTGATTACAAGTATATAAGATTGGCTAAGTGTATTTGGTTCCCATGATGAACAAGCATACGTCATCAGGAGTCGGCAATACATCGACTTTAGCACCAAATAGGCTTGTGAGGCCCAAAGATCTAAGACGTCGCCGGGCTAGCAATAGTTAATGATTGTAAACAAACTATGTATCTCATATAATCACTTACAACACACAAATAACCATGACAAAATATAAAGATGAATTGCAAGTGCTTTACGAGTCTCAAACGTTTATAAGTGTACTATATATAAGTATCATGTTTCACCCCAAAATAGTGTGAAAATGTAAAAAGGGGTAAGGAAACTCACATGGAAAACAAGTATAAGAATGATGATAAGAGATTAAACGAGGCTCCAACGATTTCTTTTATAAGATACCTAACGTATATATATTCCAAGGTTAAGTTTAAAGGTAAAATTAATGAATAAACGTGAACTAGGGTTTCAATTGGAAATTTGGGGGTTTAATTAATTAAGAAAAATAATGAATCGTTTTTGGGTTAATAAAGATAAAATAAATCAATTAAGTTTAAGAATAGTTAAAAACATCCCAACAATTTAAGTTATTGATTTAATAAAAATTAAGTATAACATGTGAAAAGAACTAATTAATTTAATAATTAATTAAAGCTTGTTAACGAGAATTAATTAAATACTTATTTAAATGACGTTAAAATTATTTAAAATGATTTTATAAAGTTTTGAGCTTTTAAAATGATTTAACACGAAGGTTTTATAATACAAAACCCTAAAAATATAAGAATAAAGTAAATAAAAGTTAACGAGTAAATTTATTAACTATTTATGATTTAACATGGTTAAATAAATCATTAAATAATTAATTATTTAAATAATCATCTAAATAATCATTTGCATAATTAATTATTTAAATAATCATTGAACTATAATATTTTTATAACATAAATTACTTAGTAATATTTTTTATAACTTTTTATTCTTAAAAAAATATTAATTAATTCTAAGAATTATAAGTGTTAAAACTTTTAAAAATTAACTTGATATTTTCTGTTATGATTTAATTAACAAAATAATTTTTATTGTAATTTATTTCTATAATATTAATTTTCTGAATTATAAATTATACAAAAAAACTAATTAAAAACAAAAATGGAAGAGGCCCGGTTCGAACCCAGGACCTCTTGCCTATTGGGTTCACGAATTACCAGTTGGGCTATAGCCCATATCTGCTTAAGATTCAAAATAATTTTATAAATCTATTAATAAAAGAAAACCCCAAATTACTCAAGAACCCTAGAATGGAATTGTTCCAAATTGAACCCCAATCCGTTATTGTTAATGCCGATTATCATGGGGCTTTTGATCCCCATGTAAAACCGAGTGTAATAATATGCGTAACTTACATTATTGAGTTCGGATAGATAATCACAGGTTTAAGAACAAGTCGCGACGGGTGGAGGTTGGTTTGTGGTGATTGAGTTGATCATCAACAAATTCCTTTCGTATGAAGCTTCAGAGAGTGCTTATGGTTCAAAGCCCTCACTCAATTTTGAGTCAGAATGCTTCGAGGGTCGCTGCCGAGTAAGTTGCCAGTCGTGGTTACTGGCGGTGGTCGATTACTGAGGTGAATAACTTATAACCGAAAATGATGGTGCAGATGGTTCAAAGGAGTTAATTGAAATGATTTCCCTTGATTATATAGACCCAATTGATGTTGTTTCATGTCGATTGGTTTCAACGTTTGATTTGGGGTTTCGGATATGATTTGATAGTAATAACATGATGTTAATGCTAGTTATTTGCGGGTTTGAATTCGTAACGATTGTAAGAACGTTTTCCATTCGATTACTTGATTAATTTCATAATGAATTGTGTCGTAACTATTTGGGTATTCAATTGAGACATCGGTTTCGCCTAGTCATTGCAAGTAGTCCGAATTTCAAATTAAGAAGGTCAATGTGTTCGACTCTAGCGCGCAAACGAGACCAAACGGTTTGATTGGGTTTTAATTGGCTGAATTTAAGGGATTTGGGGTTGCCGGAGTGTTGGCCGGAGTTGGCCGGATGAAAAAAGGGTCGCCGGTGGGGAAAGGTTGGGTGGTTTGGGTTTTAGAACAAAGTTACACAACTAGTCCCTCAAGTATCCACCTTTTATTATTTTATGCATAAAGTTTTTATATTAAGTTACAAAAATTACCATTTAAACCCTTGACTTATAAAAGCTAATTTAAATAATAAATCAAATTAATCATTTATCAATTTTTTTAAACTTTCATTAAGCTTGTAAAGTTTATAATTTAGTTATTTACTTTTACTATTAAAAATCCATAACTACTAATAAAACTTTATAATTTTATTAAAAGCCATTTTATAACTTAATAAATTTTAAGTAAACTTTTCCATTTAATTATTTATTGTAAAAAAATGATTAATAACACTTTATAACATACAAAAAGAATTATTTGTAACCCTATAAATTATTACAAGTTGTTTTAAATAATTATTAAATAGATAGTTCACGATGTAAGGTGCATTTAATCCATTAAAACTACTAAAATAATTTAATAATGAAAACTCAAAATGAGTTCGGGTTTATAATTTGAAAATTGGCGGATGTTACAACGAGCCCGTGATTGGGTTGGGTCACGACCCTATGACTTATGGAGCCAACCCCGTGACAACTTTTAGGGGATAATACTTTTTCTCATATCAGATGTCTAGTCATGGGGGTGTGCTAATTTGAACACGTGGTGTATTTCAAGCTGGTCATGTGTGCGTGCTTAGTGAGGCACGACCCTATGCTTGGACTTTAAAGCTCGGTTTTCTTCAAATTTTTGCAAAGTATGCTTGTTTTGTCCATATTGACCTTTTGAACACCTGAGAATATAATTTATAACTTTTAAGTTTATTTTTATCATTTTAAGGGAGATATTTAGGAATAAATGATGTGTTTTTTATAGGTTTTTATGTATAATTTAGAGCATTAAATATCCCCACACTTGAACTTTTATTATCCTCAAGCAAAATCACTTAGAATGACTGTTAGTTATATTTTTAGTCATAAATTTTATAGAGTATATTTCAGCATGTATTTTGCATTAGTTGCATGTATTTTTTATTTGTTTTCTAAAATAGTAGTTTTTGTGGGATGATATCTACTTTTGTATATTTTTGGTTTTGAAGGTTAATTAAACTGCTGGAAAAGAAAGAGATGAGTTTAAAAAGAGAATATCATCAAGTTTGGAAACTCTTAATGGCACATAAAGCATCCAAATTTAAAACCCTAGAAAGAAAGGGAATTTGTTGAATCAAAGGAGGAGGATAAATAGAGTTGCAAATTAATTAAAAGAGGCATCTTGGAGCATCTTGAGAGGATTTCATTGAAGAATCAAGTTTATCAAGCAAGAAGACTTGTAGCAAATTGGTTCTTTTTGTTGAATTCTTTTGATTGAAGACACTTAATCATTCGTATTTTTGTTTCGTAAGTTTATTTTTATTTCAGCTTTGATTGATCTAGCCGTCATGTCCGGCTAGAACAATTTTGATTTCAACATTAAGGTTAATTTCTATGATTTTGGTTTGAACTTACGTGGAGCGATTATGATCTGTTTTTATTTTGATGGTTTGTTTGTTTGATTCTTGATCTTAAACCCGTATCCAATCTGGTATATATTAGATTGTTAATAAAATTGGCCACTTTTTTAATTTTTCTAATAAAGTTCTTTAAGTTTTAAAACCCTAATCAAGTTTAGATTTTTGATATAAGGAACAATTAACGGTTTGAGTTTGTCTTTGAATTCATTCTCGTTATAGAATCACACAATCTAGTTAAGCATACCGAACGACGTGTGTGTTTAATTATAATAGATACTTCTATCGTTGCAACCCGCACGCTAAGATCCGAACGGCGTGAGCTTAGAGTAGCGGGTTGGCTCCAATCAACGAACTGCGATTGATTGGACATTAGATAGAGGGGATATCTGAACGGCGTGATGTCTAGTATCGATACAAATCATTAATTTAAAATTGTCATTGTACCATAATCGTTAATAATCATATAAGCCAAATCAAATCAAGAAATTACCTTAGTGTTGGAATTAGTTTTTATATTTTAATTTACTTCACCATTTAATTAACGTTTTTAGTAATCTCTTTTTTCATAATTAAAAAAGTACATAAAAAAATGTCAATTTTCATTTTTCCGGCAGAACCTTAACACGGCCGCGTGGAATTTCCTTAACAGTTTTGACACGGCCGTGTCGGCTCTCTGGAATTTTTTCTACTATTTGCAATTTACTTTTAGTTTTAGTTTTTAATTAAAATCCCCACCTTTCTTAGTCCATAATCAATCAAAATAACTGTGCTAAAATGTTTTTGGTATAAAATAATTGACACGTATCCCTGAGGACACGAACCCTACTTCTGCTCATACTATTCTTAGCGTGTTCATGGTAGGTTCATATTTTAATATAATTAGGATATTGGCAATAACCCGGGAAGTGAAAAGGGAACAGATAGTTATATAATTAGGATATTGGCAATACCAATCTTAGCCACGCGTAAGAAATATGAGCATGAAATCATCTTATTATGCTAATTTTCAGTTTTCGTGGATAAATTGGGCTTTCAAGATTTTTACAAACAAATGTGCCTAATTTTCTAGTTATGATCCTCTAACCCTTAAGTTCCGGATTTATCGTTTCATATCAATTAATCCATGTTAAATTAGTCATTTAAGTGTGCCAACACTTTTTTTCACACGGTGAAAACCTTCCTAACCTCAAGGACTATAGAGAGAAGTAGTCAATTTTTCACCACACGAGATCACAAATAATTTTGCCATTATTGCGACTTATTTGTCATATAACTAACTTCTTTTTCTTTTCTTTTCTTTTCTTTTTCTTTTTTTTTTCTTTATTTTCTTCTTTTTTTTTCTTTTTCATCTAGACTCGGCTCTCAACCTATTTTTGGTAGGTCTCAGTCTCCTTATGTGATGAGATCGGCATTAGGCACACATGACTATTAGGTGTTTATCCTTGTAAACCCAAGAACAAATGGCACTAGCATAACAGAACACATTCGTCTATTTATTACTATCAACCTATTTGTACACTAAACCTACGATTAGCATAATAAAGGGTAATATCATTTTTCATGTTTTTCTCAAAATTTTTCCCGAGGCTACGGATGTGTTACCTTTTTTTTATGCATACCTAATATTACCATGACCATGATTAACTAAATGCAATGCAATCCTAATATTACCATGACTATGATGCAACCCTAAATGCAATATGTATTTGAATGATAAGTATGACGAAAAGAAATTAAAACTACCTCTCCCCAAGCTTTGAATTCAGCGTGGTCCTCGAGGCTTAGGGTAGAGAGTGGGATTAGTCTACTACGGTGGTAGACATTGGCAAGTGGTGGTGGAAAGAACGAAGGAGAGATGTGGTTGTGAAGTCGAGGTTAGGAAGAAGCCAAGTAGCAATTATGGTTAGAGACTGGATTAAGCATTTTTTTAACTCAGAAGGTTTACGCGGCCGTGTCTGTCTTATAAAGCAATCGTTACGCGGCCGTTTCAACCTTCTGTTTGACACTCTTTTTTTTGAAAAAGATGAAAATAAATAATTAAAAAAAATTAAAACAAGATATAAATAGAAAACAAACGAAATACGGGTTACCTCCGGCGTAGCACCTCTCTTTAACGTCTTTGGCTAGATTCTTTGAAGTCTCGTTCAGTCCGGTGCAAGCTTCAACAAAACCTCCCCAAGCTTAAACTTTTTAATATGTTTTTTTGTTGCATCCTTATCAATAATCTTGTTTGAGACTAAAGCTGGAACATCAATGTTAGATAACTCAATACATTCAATAGTTAGTGGTTCAGTTATATCTAAATAGTTTAAGGATGAGATATCACTTGGGTAACGCACTACATCATCTATGTTAAAATTGATGATTTCCCCATCAAACTCCATAGATAGTGTACCATTATAAACATCAATCTTAGTTCTAGCAGTTTTAAAAATGGTCTTCCGAACAAGATAGAGCTTGAATTTGGGAAGTCATCATCGTTCATATCTAACACATAAATGTCAGCTGGGAGCACTAGTTCTTTCACTTGAACCAACAAATCCTCTAATACACCTTTTGGGTGTACTATAGATTTATCAGCCAATTGAATGACCACCCCGGTCCTCTTTAATGGTCCTACATTAAGTGTTTTAAAAATTGAGTAAGGTAGAACGTTAATAAAGGCTCCAAGGTCAAGCATTGCTCTAGGAACACTAACATTCCCTAATTTACAAGGAACGGTGAAGATACCTGGATCCTTGCACTTTGGGGTAATCTCTTTTGTAAAACAACAGAAACATTTTCACTTACCTTTACCGTTTCATTACCTTTCAGCTTCTTCTTTGACGTGCAAAGTTCCTTTAAAAATTTAGCATACCTTGGAACTTGTTTAATAGCATCAAGAAGTGGAATATTTACCTCTACCTTCCAGAAAGTTTCCATGATTTCTTGTTCTTCCCTATCTTTTTGTGTACCTCTTAGTCTTGAAGGGAATGGAGGTAGATGAGTAAATCTCACATCATTTTTAATTGGATTTGATGATTTATTATTCTTATCCTCCTTATTTGCATCAAGGGTCTCTTCTTTCTTGTCTACTTCATGTATTCTAGGGCCTTTACAACTGTCCTCACTTCTCAAGTTAATAGCACAAACATTATGCTTAAGATTTGTCTCGGTGATCGGGTAGTTTACCTTGAGATTCCAACTTACTTACCGAATTGGCAAGTTGAGCCATTTGTTGCTCTAAGTTCTTAATGCTATCTCTTGTCTCTTGTTGGAATATGTGCGTGCTAATTGCTAAATTCTTGACAATGTCTTCCGAAGACATTCCTAAACTCTCTCCTTGTTGTTGTTGTCGAAGCTGAAAGTTTTGTTGATTGTTATGCATCTGAAATGGGGGTCTTTGATGGAATTGTGGGGGTCTTTGCGGATAACCAACATTGGGTGCTTGTCTCCAATTTTGATTATTTCTGGGTTGTTCATAAGGTCTTGAATTCTGCCCCGGATACTCACCTATTGCTTGTGGCTCTTCAATATCTTCTTGAAGTGTGGGACACATGTCAGTGGGGTGTCCAAATTGTAAGCATATTCCACAAGCTCGAGGTTTTTGCTCAACGTCATTGCTTTTTCTGAGTTGCATTACAACTTTAGTCAATTCAGCAAGTTGACTTTCATTGTGAGGGGTGCTCACTTCTTTAACCGCTCGTGGTACATCATCATACCATCCATCTTCTTGTAAGGAATGTCTGGTATCTTCAGCTATGGAAGTTATCAAATCTCTGATTTGGGTTGGTGTTTTATCAAGTAAAGCTCCTCCACTAGAGGCATTTATCAATCGCCTTTCTTAAGTAATTGATGTTCCGAGATGCCATGTTGTGGGCATTGAGCACATAACTTCTTGAATCTATCCCAATAAGTATGCAAAGCTTCTCTTTTTTCTTGTTTGATCCCAATGATCTCCTTGCGTAGAATAAAGGCTTTAACTTCCGAGGAGTACTTATCTAAGAACTGTTTTGCAAGATCATTCCATGTGTTTACCGACCCCGGTGATAGGTAATATAACCATTCTTTAGCAGAATCTTGCATAGCAAAGGGGAATGCCCTAAGCTTGATTTGATCTTCAGTAACATTGTGTGGCTTCATTCCGGAACACACAACATGAAATTCCTTAAGAAATTTGTGAGGGTCTTCATTCTCAAGGCCTCGAAAGAGTGGTAACAAGTGGATGAGTCAGATTTCAGCTCAAAGTTCACCATAGCGAGGTAGTTTATGCAAAGGGGTTGTTGGGTAACATCATGGGTTGCCCATTGTCTAAGGGTTTGATCGGCTAGAGTTGACATGGTTGGTTCGGGTGAGGGTGGTTCTTGATGGATAGGTGATTGTGGTGGAGTGGTGGTTGTTTATGAAGGTTGTGATGATTCGGTTTCATATTCGGATTCACTTAACCAGGGTATGTCTTGCCAAATGTCGGTGACTGAGGTGAAGTAAAGGTGTTAGGAAAATTGCTAACTACATTTTGGAGCTTTGCTTGTTTCCTTAACCTCTTTGCGGTTTTCTCTATCTCCAAGTAAATCTCGAGTGGTGTACCTGTACGAAAGGATCTTGGCATAAAATGATTAGAATCGTCGTATCCTTGGCAACGGCGCCAATTTCTTGGGTGTCGAATCCATCAAATAAAATATTATAGTGTGAACCTACTGTCACACACACTAAGAATAGTATGAGCGGAAGTAGGGTTCTTGTCCTCAGGGATAAGTGTCAATTATTTTATACAACGTTTTAGCATAGTTACTTTGATTGATTATAGGCTAAGGAAGGTGGGGGTTTAACTTAAAACTAAAACTATAAGTGAATTGCAAAAAGTAGAAAAAAATTCGAGTGAGCTGATACGGCCGTGTCAAAATTGTTAAGGAAATTCCACGTGGTCGTGTTAAGGTTCTACTACAAAAACGAAAATTGACATTTTTTTTGTATTTTTTAATTATGAAAAAAAGATTACTAAAAACGTTAATTAAATGGTGAAGTAAATTCAAATATAAAAACTAATTCCAACACTAAGGCAATTTCTTGATTTGATTTGGCTTACGATCATTAACAATTACGGTGCAATGACAACTTCCAATTAATCATTTGTATCGATACTAGACATCACGCGTTCGGATATCCCCTCTATCTAATGTCCAATCAATCGCAGTTCATTGATTGGAGCCAACCGGCATGCTAAGATCCGAACAGCGTGAGCTTAGAGTAGCGGGTTGGCTCCAATCAACGAACTGCGATTGATTGGGCATTAGATAGAGGGGATATCCGAATGGCGTGATGTCTAGTATCGATACAAATCACTAATTGAAAATTGTCATTGCATCGTAATCGTTAATAATCGTAAGCCAAATCAAATCAAGAAATTGCATTAGTGTTGGAATTAGTTTTTTATATTTGAATTTACTTCACCATTTAATCAACGTTTTTAGTAATCCCTTTTTCATAATTAAAAAATACAAAAAAATGTCAATTTTTGTTTTTCCAGCAGAACCTTCACACGGCTGCGTGGAATTTCCTTAACAGTTTTGACACGGTCGTGTCAGCTCACTGGAATTTTTTTCTACTTTTTGCAATTCACTTATAGTTTTAGTTTTTAGTTAAACACCCACCTTCCTTAGCCTATAATCAATCAAAGTAACTGTGCTAAAATGTTTTTGGTATAAAATAATTGACACGTATCCCTGAGGACACGAACCCTACTTCCGCTCATACTATTCTTAGCGTGTGTGACGGTAGGTTCACACTATAATATTTTATTTGATGGATTTGACACCCAACAATGACAATACCACCAAAAACCAAATAAGTCAAATGATAAATATGTCTTTCAGGAAATTCGCAAGTAAACTACTTCAAACCAAATATAAATATTTTTAAGCATATGTAGAATGATATCCTAGCAATCTATAGAAAGGAGCAATGAAAGGTTCCCTATACAATACATCAAGCTTGAAGCGATATGCTAACTCAAGGACTCATTTAAGGTCAGATTGTTAAAACTGTACTTTGCTTTCAAAAACCTTACTTCACCTTTGACCCTTAGCACCCAATCCGATAAGTTCAGTGTATTCGTATCTTTCATATCTTTTCGCCTCCCTTTTTATAGTGATTTTTGAAGTTCCACAAAATGGTGGAACTTGTTCATTCTTTTGCCATTTCTTTCTTGCATTGAACGTGAGTTTGAAAATTTGTTCGTGGATTTTCGGCAGAAGTCCTGGTTTTGTGTATTGAAGGTAACAAAGTAAATTAAAACCAAAGGAATCCATTCTAGTTCATTTAACTCTGATGGGTAAAAGAATAAAATTTTCTTTTTCTTTTTCTCTTTTATATTTCTTTTATTTATTTTTGTTGAAAATATGCCAAAAACATGTCTTTAACGAAAAATGGGTTTTGTTGAAGGTTTTTGGTTAAGTGACTTAGTGGTTCAGGTGATCGAGAAATAAAAACGTTTAAGATTAACAGGCTAACTAGGGTCAACGTTCGGGTAAGGCTAATTAAAAGAAAAATGATTAAGGCTTGAATGGTTACGTTTCCTAATGCCTAAATCAGTTTTATGCAATAAATACTAATTAAGGTCTTGAAGAGTTTGCATAAAGCAAGTTCTAATCATAAGATCATAAGGCACCCTCAATCATAACCAAAAAGAAAGTAAAAGTGCATTAATTTAAAAGCTGTTTAAAGGCTTAAAATAAACTCACATATGGGTGGAATTGTGTAAAAATGTTTTATTTTACATGTTTAAACATTTCTATTAAATTATTTTTTTTAAGGATATCACAAAAATAAACAATTTTCAAGTTTTTTTGGGTTTCACTTGTATACTTATCTATTTTCGGAAAAAAAATATATAATTTGTTTTAAAAAAAATCTTTTAATTTTTTTCTGTTTTGTCACAAAAACTAGAGGTTAAGTGATTTTTATAAAATTTTATTTGGTTTATTTTTAGCAAAGTGTCAAGTATGTATAATATCCCTTATAAACACATCTCCACACTTAATACTTACTTTGTCCTCAATGGTATTAACAATATATGTAAGGATTCCTTAAGTCTGATGCAACCCAAAACATTCAAAGTTTCTCTGCAACATGCACTAAGTACTGAAGTAAAGAATGCTTCGGAAGTTTTACACAATGCACTAGAAAATACTCTAAGTGTAAAATCCTCCGAAGCCAAAACCAATATCTTCCGAAGCCAAACATGAAGTCTTCTGAAGCCTCAGAGACAAAGTCTTCCGAAGCTTCAACCTATGAAGATAGATTTCTTCCGAAGACTTTTAGTACACATGCTTTATCTGATGTAATGTTCCATAAAGCACCTTTCCGCTGCATCTCTTTAAAGTCACCACCTTACATGAGTTGGTGAAAAGGTCCATGCTTTTGGTAACTGTACATTGAGGTCTTGAGTCTATAACTTTCTACTTTATGTACTTTATCCTTTTTGTAATGTATAAGGATGTGAGCTATGGCATGTCATAGTCACAAGGTCAAAAGGCAGATATGCCTTTTGATCCTACAATTGATTTTGTTAGTGTCTAGTCAATTGTATCCAGCTGGCTTTCAAAGTATAGCCGGCTGTAGGTTGTAGTATAAGTATTCCAAGTTCTTGTATCTTTCTTTATGCTTTGTAACACTTGTAAAAGAACTTGAGAAAGCAATATACTGCCTCCTTGAAACCCAACTCTCTTGTTCTGTCTCTTTACTTTACTTGTGTTCTTTGTATCACCTTGGTTAATCCAGTTCACTGATTGATCAAAGTTTAATTGCTCTCCTCATTGTGTTGTTGCGTTGTAATTTGCTTAAGCCCTTAAATGGTCATGCAATTGGTATCAGAGCTTAACGGTCCTGCAATGAGGTCTCTATCAGCACTACAATGACAAACTCTGCTGATACATCTGGTATGCCTTCAAATTCCAGCTCAGAGGCTCCTCAACAAGATAAAGACACCTCAATTGTAGAAGACAACAATGATGATGGTGATAGTGATCAGGAATTTCTTGATGCTAATAACCACACCATAGATGACAACATCAATGATGTCACACACTCATTGGATCAAGTTAATCTTGCTAAGTGTGATAATGTGGAGGGTGAATCTTCCAGGCTAGATCTAAATTTCTCAAATTTGGATCTTTCTCAGCAACTTGCTGTGATCCCTCAGCTAAGGATCCACAAGTCTCACCCCACCACAAACATCATTGGAGATGTTGTCACAGGGGTAAGAACAAGAGGACAAACCCATGAAGCAAATGTTTGTCTTCACTCTTGTTTCTTATCTCAGATAGAGCCAAAGAAAGTTGATGAAGCTCTAAAGGATGGAAGTTGGGTTGAAGCTATGCAACAAGAGCTGCTTCAATTCAAAAGGCAGAAAGTTTGGAACCTTTGTCCTCTTCCTCATGGGAAGACTACCATTGGAACCAAATGGGTTTTTAGGAATAAGAAGGATGATAGAGGAATCATCATCAAGAACAAGGCAAGACTAGTTGTTCAAGGATACACACAAGAAGAAGGGATTGACCACACTGATGTCTTTGCTCCTGTAGCAAGACTAGAAGCTGTTAGGATATTCCTGGCATTTGCTGCATCCAAGAACTTCAAGGTCTTTCAACTTGATGTAAAGTGTGCTTTCTTATATGGAGTGATTGATGAAGAAGTTTATGTCAAACAGCCACCTGGTTTTGTAGACCCTGATCATCTTGATTATGTCTGCAAGCTTGACAAAGCTCTTTATGGGCTGCATCAGGCACCCAGGAAGTGGTATGAGACACTGTCTGAGTATCTTTGTAAACATGGATACAGGAGAGGTACTATAGATGGAACTCTCTTCATCAATGGACAGGGAAATGACTTATTGCTGGTTCAAGTATATGTAGATGACATCATCTTTGGTTCAACTAATCCAAAGCTCTACAAAGACTTTGAGAAGCTGATGAAAGACAGATTTGAAATGAGTTCAATGGGAGAACTCAATTTCTTTCTGGGAATTCAAGTGAAGCAGGTTGAAGATGGCATCTTCATAAGTCAGTCAAAGTATGTTCAAGACATACTCAAGAGGTTCAACATGACTGATTGTAAGATTGCTAAGACACCCATAGCCAGAAACCACTCCCTTGGACCTGATCTTGAGGGGGAGTGTGTAGATGGACATTTATACAGGGCTATGATTGGGTCTCTTATGTATCTTACAGCTAGCAGGCCTGATATCATGTTTGCTACATGTATTTATGCAAGATATCAAGCCAACCCTAAGATGTCTCACTTAATCACTATGAAAAGGATTTTAAGATACCTCAAAGGTGCTTCAACACTTTGTCTATGGTATCCAAAGAATCCTAACTTCAATCTGTATGCTTATACAGACAGTGATTATGGTGGTTGCAATATGACTGCAAATTCTACATCTGGGGGATGTCAATTTCTTGGTGGAAGGGTTGTCTCATGGCAATGCAAGAAACAATCCTGTGTGTCTGCATCAACTGCTGAGGCTGAATACATTGCTGCTGCAAGCTGCTGTGCTCAAGTGCTTTGGATTCAAAATCAGATGCTGGACTATGGATTTAACTTCAAAGAGACTCCTATCCACATAGACAACAATAGTGCTATCTCTATCACTGAGAACCCTTTGCAGTACTCAAGGACCAAACACATCAACATCAGGTATCATTTAATAAGAGATAACTATGAAAAGGGATTAATTAAACTAGTCAAAGTTCATACAGATGAACAATATGCTGATCTGTTTACAAAAACTTTTGATGAACAGAGATTTAAATATCTGATATCAGCTATTGGGATGATTAACTTTGAGTAGACTTTTTTTAAAACTAATTCTAATTATTTCTTCTTAAAATATATGTGTCCTAAGTTGTCTAGTTCATCACTTTCATAAGCTCATGTTTTCTTTGGATGTAAAATTCTTTTTGAAGACATTCCTTAGATTCTTGAAATTTTCTGATACTTCGGAAGATAAACATTTTATCTTCGGAAGAAAATCATGTCTTCAAAATAAATAACTGTCTAAGAGATTATACCTTCGGAAGAAGTCTAAACCCATCTTCCGAAGCTTACAATTCCTATCTCAGGCACTTATTTGTTTTTAAGGACTTTTTCCTTCCGAAGCAAAATTAACTCTCGGAAGCTTTGTTGTTCTTTATACAAAGCATTCAAGGGTTTATTTCTCTTTTGAAGCATAAATTTTCAAGACTCTCAGGAAAATCTTCCGAAGCCATTTTAGCTTCGGAAGCTTTTTCATTAAAACTTCCGAAGACAAATTACCTTCGGAAGCTTTTCGAATTCAAAGAAAACTACTTTTTGAGCAAAAGTAAACTACTTTTTCAGAGGTGGGACCGACTTCCGGATTTCAAAGTTTATCCTCTTTCATTAATTTTGGTTCAAATCCCTTTTCACATAAATATCCAACAGTTCCCCCTCTTCCTCATTATCTTCCTCAATTCCACTATTCCTCTAACCTAATTCTCTAAACCGCCTTTGCTTTCTACCTTTCTTCACCCTTAAGCTTCTGAAATGGCCAACCTTAACCGCAGAAACAACCCAGATTTCTCCATGCAACTTCACAGGCAACATAATCAAGTTGCTCTGTTAAGCTCTGAGAAAGATGCAAGTTTCTCAGAGATTTGCCAATTCTTATCTCTATCCAACTACTTCACCTCCCTGACCATTGATCCTACTCTGTATGAGGATCACTTGCTTGAATTCTGGAAGACCTGCCAAGAGGTCATTATGGATAGGGAGAAGGCACTGTCTGCCACAGTGCAAGGGAGGACAATCTTCATCACTCCGGCCATCATCAACCATCATTTGCAGCTGGATGATGAAGAAGGTGAGTTGTCCTTCCCAAAGGAAGCTGTTAATCATTCCTTTGAGCAGATGGGCTATGAGGAGATTTCTCTGTAAAGACCTTCAGGAAAGGGAAGGTCTCATACCAGTGGAAATACCTGCTCCATGTGGTTATCCACAGCTTATCAAACAAGCATGGTGGATGGGACCAGATTCCTAAGGATCTCTTTTTTATAGTTCATGGAATGGTTCAGGGAGTCAAGTTCAGGTATTCTTAATTTGTTTATACTAATTTACTTGGAAACTTAGACTCCTTAGAGTATTACATGTTTCCTAGATATGTTCAACACATTCTCAACTGTGAATTGGGCTCACAGTTGGGGGAAACAAGTAATATTCTTAAATTGGGACAGATGAAGCCCGACATCTTTAAAATAATAAAGAAGCCAACTGTAGGCTTCTCAGGGGTAGAAACAGCCCTAGTCCCCAAAATGTTAGAGCTCATTGCTCAAGGTGACAACCTAGCAACACAAGCTAGTGTTCAACCCACACCTCTTTTATCCTTACCACTAAAAAGACCACAAATAACCCTCCACTACCAAAGAAAATCCAAACGAACCCCTGCTCAGGCTATTGAGTCTGTGCAGGTCCCCATACATTCAACCTTACAGGAGGAAGTGGACACTAGAGCTCCCACTTCCCTTGTGGAGCAAACCACTCCCATTTCTTCACCTATCAGGGATGAGGTTCCTCATGCTCACCCTGATGAGCTCACAAGCCCAACAGCCTTAAGCCTTCACTCTGAGTCTCAACACTCAAGTGAACAACCTTCAGGGACAGTTACCATCCCCAGCCTTTAGATCTCAACCAACCAATTCCCAACCTATCCTTCTATACTGATGAAGACTTAGGATTCAGTGAGTACCATGAGTCTCTCTTCTCCTCCCCTACTCAAAGAGAGATGAGTACCTCTGACTCTCCTCAGTCTATCCCACATCAGTCACCTGTTACTGAGGTGGCCACTCCTGAACATGTTCAGGATGTCCATATGGAAGAGGCTCTCACTTTTGAAAGTGATTACATCATTAAGACCTCAACCATGCCAACTCAGCCCACTGGCATCTCAACTAAGATTGCTAGTGAGCAGAGGAAAACCAGCAGCCAAGAACCTCAAGCTGGTGGTGAGAGAGAGGACTTTGGTCCAATCATCTCATCCCCCAATGATTCTTCTGATGAAGAAGAGGAGAATTTGAGACTAAAGGTGCAGAAATTGTCAAAAACATGCTCCTATTTAGTCTCTAAGGTTAGTCACTTGGAATCTCAGGTGACTACCTTAAAAAATAGGGTCAATGATCAGCAACTTCAGATTTCATATCTAAAGGAAAAACTAGCTGGGAGACCTTTAAGGAGAGCTCAACCAGGAACACAAGAACCTGTGAAAGTGATTGACTTATCCTCCAGCTCACCTATGCAAGTGGGTGATGCTACCAAAAAGGGGGAGAAAGTTATTACAACCACAGAACCTGGGAGTTCTTCATAGAGAACGGACATAGAGGACTCACCATCTGCAGGACCGTTTAAGGGCTTTAACACAATTACAACACAACAACACAATGAGGAGATTAACTAAACTTTAATCAAACAGTGAACTGGTTTAACCAAAGTGATACAAAGAACACAAGTAAAGCAAAGAGAAAGAACAAGAGAGTATGGGTTTCAAGGAGGCAGTATATTGCTTTCTCAAATTCTTTTACAAGTGTTACAAAGCATAAAGAAAGATACAAGAACTTGAAATACTTATACTACAACCTACAGCCGGCTATACTTTGAAAGCCAGCTGGATACAATTGACTAGACACTAACAAAATAAATTGTAGGATCAAAAGGCATATCTGCCTTTTGACCTTGTGACTATGACATGCCATAGCTCACATCCTTATAAATTACAAAAAGGATAAAGTACATAAAGTGGAAAGTTACAGACTCAAGACCTCAATGTACAGTTACCAAAAGCATGGACCTTTTCACCAACTCATGTAAGTTGGTGACTTTACAGAGATGCAGCGGAAAAGGTGCTTTATGGAACAGTACATCAGATAAAGCATGTGTACTAAAAGTCTTCGGAAGAAATCTGTCTTCATAGGTTGAAGCTTCGGAAGACTTTGTCTCTGAAGCTTCGGAAGACTTCATGTTTGGCTTCGGAAGATATTGGTCTTGGCTTTGGAAGATTTTACACTTAGAGTATTTTCTAATGCATTGTGTAAAACTTCCGAAGCATTCTTCACTTCAGTACTTAGTGCATGTTGCTGAGACACTTTGGATGTTTTGGGTTGCATCAGACTTAAGGAATCCTTACAAACTCCCCCTAGGCTGATGCTACCAAAACACTTAGAAGATCTTTAGATGTTGGTAGTCTTCAGTACAATCAAGACCATTCCTTTCTTCATTAGATGGTCAGGATCATCAAGACTCTCATAGTATCTTCTCATCTCAAAGAGATCATGCAGAGGTAAGTTGATTATGTCTTGCCATGAGTAGACATTCTCAACACCTTGATCTCTGATAACATGCCATCTTTCTGGATTGGTAGAATAAGTCCAGGACAAAATGGGTGTCTCAGTTGTTAGAGGAGACACTTGCATAGGAGTTGGTTGGGCTGCCTCCTCATGCACTTCCTCAGGTTGATCTGATTCAGCCTGAGGTGTAGAGGTAGATGACTTTGGCTTCTTCTTCTTAGTCTTTGGTTTAGAAGCCATTCTCTTCTTCCTCTTAGATGACTTTAACTGAGAAGACTGGTCTGCAGCACCATGTTGATCATCAGTGTCTTTCTCAGTTGGGTGTTCCTCCCTCACAGGTTCAGAAGGAGAGGGAGTTTGACCCTGCCTTGGATCAGAAGATGAAGCTTGCTGAGGCTCAGCTGGAGGTTCTGGTTGAGGTGTCTCTGGTTGTTCAAACTTGACCTCCACTTCAAGTGGGACTTGACTTGGAAGAGAGTGCAAGTCAATCAGTTCTCCACTTTTAATCTTATGCTTGATCACCCTTATATGCTCATCCAAAGTGGATAAAGACATGGGGCCAAGTCTCCTTCCGGAGAATCCATATAGCTTCAAGAAGCTCGTCATTCTTTGTCTGTCAGCAGGCTTCTTTGCATTCTTTTGAATGATGGCTCTTGACTTTGCAGCTTCTTCCCTTAGCTTCCTTTTGGTTGTCTTTCTTTCTTTGACTAGCTCAAGCTCAAGCTGCTTTAGCTACTCAAACTTAATGAAGTCATAGGATAGGGGAAGAAGTGCATCTGCCTGATAGAAGCCTGTGGCACTCAGGTAGTTGATCATCTTGATCCTATCTTCTTGTTTATCTACCTGAGGTTCTTGTGGAGCCACATCTTCCTGTGCAGGACTTTCTTGAACTGGAGAGAGAGTGGGAGCATGCTTGTAAAGTCTTTTCTGTCTCTTCTCCTCTTTGAATTGGAGAAGTAACCTTGCATCCTCTCTCTCCTTCATCTCTCTTGACACTTCCATGTCAGCCAGTTCATTTAACTCTTCTAAGGGGAGGGAGATGATTTCATCAATATCATAGTTCCTGGTCTGTAAGTAGGTAATCCTGACTGCCCTTAACTCATCATCTTGAGTATTTGGTCTGGGGGCAGCCCTGATTGCAGCTTGCATGAAGCTAGATGACCTAGTAGAACTTTCTCCCCTTAGTCTCCTTTTCCTCTCTCTCTCTCTTCCTCCTCAATTTCCTCAGGAGTCATTATCCTTTTCCCTTTGTCACCAACAGACCTTTGTGACTCAGGGTGGATTGAGGCTTGGCCTTCATTGCTTGGTGTAGCTTCCATGCTCTGGCTAGAGAGAGGCGGAGAAACACCTTCACCAGCAGGTGTCTCAGAGGGAGTTTGGACCTCTGCAGTAGTTGTTGATGATGAGACAGGGGTCTCAGGTTCTGCCACTGGGCCTTCAGTCAAGGTTTCCCCTATGAAACTAATCTTAGGGTCCACCTCAACATCCAGTTGACTGATGACATTTCCTGATTGCCTAAGTCTCCTTCTTAGAGAGAACTCTGCAAGGATCCTGTCTTGGATTCTTTGAGCCAGCCTGTCAGCTTGTCTTGAATTGCTTGGATTGACAAGTGGCATGTTGACTAAATCCAGTCTTTCATAGAAGCTCAGGCTTTGGAAATGAAAAACTTCTTTCGGCCTTGAACTCTGTGAAGTATAAGGGCTCTTCTGTCATCATCATAGCTCCACCTTATCATGTAGTTGCCAGTTCCTTGTGGTGGAGATGAGACAGACCTTGGTATACCTTCCTCAAAGAGACTCTTGATGATTGAGTCTATAGAGCACATTAATGTGAACTTGAGGAAGTTGCTGAGAATGCACAACAACAAGTGAGGATGGTGAGTCCTCTATGTCCATTCTCTGTGAAGAACTCCCAGGTTCTGTGGTTGTAATAACTTTCTCCCCCTTTTTGGTAGCATCACCCACTTGCATAGGTGAGCTGGAGGATAAGTCAATCACTTCCACAGGTTCTTGTGTTCCTGGTTGAGCTCTCCTTAAAGGTCTCCCAGTTAGTTTTTCCTTTAGATATGAAATCTGAAGTTGCTGATCATTGACCCTGTTATGTAAGGTAGTCACCTGAGATTCCAAGTGACTAACCTTAGAGACTAAATAGGTGCATGTTTTTGACAATTTCTGCACCTTTAGTCTCAAATTCCCCTCATCTTCATCAGAAGAATCATTGGGGGAGGAGATGATTGGACCAAAGTCCTCTCTCTCACCACCAGCTTGAGTTTCTTGGCTGCTGGTTTTCCTCTGCTCACTGGCAGCCTCAGTTGAGATGCCAGTGGGCTGAGTTGCCATGGTTGAGGTCTTAATGATGTAATCACTTTCAAAAGTGAGAGCCTCTTCCATATGGACATCCTGAACAGGTTCAGAAGTGTCCACCTCAGTAGTAGGTGACTGATGTGGGATAGACTGAGGAGAGTCAGAGGTACTCATCTCTCTTTGAGTAGGGGAGGAGAAAAGAGACTCATGGTACTCACTGAATCCTAAGTCTTCATCAGTGTAGAAGGATAGGTTGGGAATTGTTTGGTTTAGATCTAAAGGCTGGGGATGGTAGCTGTCCCCTGAAGGTTGTTCACTTGAGTGTTGAGACTCAGAGTGAAGGCTTAATGATGTTGGGCTAGTGAGCTAATCAGGGTGAGCATGAGGAACCTCAGCCCTGATAGGTGAAGAAATGGGAGTGGTTTGCTCCTCAGGAGAAGTGGGAGCTCTAGTATCCACTTCTTCGTGTAAGGTTGAGTATATGGGGGACTGCAGAGACTCAATTGCCTGAGCAGGGGTTTGTTTGGATTTTCTTTGGTAGGTGAGGGTGATTTCTTGTCTTTTTAGAGGTAAGGATAAAGAGGTGTTGGTTCAACACTAGCTTGTGTTGCTAGGTTGTCACCTTGAGCAATGAGCTCTAACATTTTTGGGACTAGGGCTGTTTCTACCCCTGAGAAGCCTACAGTTGGCTTCTTCATTATTTTAAAGATGCCGGGCTTCATCTGTCCCAATTTAAGAATATTACTTGTTTCCCTCAACTGTGAGCCCAGTTCACAGTTGAGAATGTGTTGAACATATCTAGGAAACATGTAATACTCTAAGGAGTCTAAGTTTGCAAGTAAATTAGTATAAACAAATTGTGAATACCTGAACTTGACCCCCTGAACCATCCCATGAACCATAAAGGAGAGATCCTCAGGAATCTGGTCCCATCCACCATGCTTGTTTGATAAGTTGTCGATAACCACATGGAGCAGGTATTTCCACTGGGATGAGACCTTCCCTTTCCTGAAGGTCTTTACAGAGAAATCTCCCTCATAGCCCATCTGCTCAAAGGAATGATTAACAGCTTCCTTTGGGAAGGACACCTCACCTTCTTCATTATCCAGCTGCAAATGTTGATTAATGATGGCCGGAGTGATGAAGATTGTCCTCCCTTGCACTGTGGCAGACAGTGCCTTCTCCCCATCCATAATGACCTCTTGGCAGGTCTTCCGGAATTCAAGCAAGTGATCCTCATATAGAGTATGATCAATGGTCAGGGAGGTGAAATAGTTGGATAGAGTCAAGAATTGGCAAATCCTTGAGAAACTTGCATCTTTCTCAGAGCTTAAAAGAGCAACTTGATTATGTTGCCTGTGAAGTTGCATGGAGAAATCTGGGTTGTTTCTGCGGTTAAGGTTGGCCATTTCAGAAGCTTAAGGGTGAAGAAAGGTAGAAAGCAAAGGCGGTTTAGAGAATTAGGTTAGAGGAATAGTAGATTGAAGAAGATAGTGGGAAAGAGGGGGAACCGTTGGGTATTTATGTGAAAAGAGATAAACTTTGAAATCCGGAAGTCGGTCCCACCTCTGAAAAAGTAGTTTACTTTTGCTCAAAAAGTAGTTTTCTTGGAATTCGAAAAGCTTCCGAAGGTAATTTGTCTTCGGAAGTTTTGATTGAAAAAGCTTCCGAAGTTAAAATGGCTTCGGAAGATTTTCCAGAGAGTCTTGAAAATTTATGCTTTGGAAGGAAATAAACCCTTGGATGCTTTGTATAAGAATGAACAAAGCTTCCGAAGGTTAATTTTGCTTCGGAAGGAAAAAGTCCTTAAAAATAAATAAGTGTCTGAGATAAGAATTTTAAGCTTCGGAAGATGAGTTTAGACCACTTCCGAAGGTAAAATCTCTTAGACAGTTGTTCATTTTGAAGACATGTTTTGCTTCCGAAGATAAAATTTTATCTTCCGAAGTATCAGAAAATTTTCAAGAATCTAAGGAAAGTATTTAAAAAGAATTTTACATCCAAAGAAAACATGAGCTTATGAAAGTGATGAACTGGACAACTTAGGACACACATATTTTAAGAAGAAATAATTAGAATTAGTTTTAAGAAAAAGTCTACTCAAAGTTAATCATCCCAATAGCTGATATCAGAAACTTAAATCTCTGTTCATCAAAAGCTTTTGTAAACAGATCAGCATATTGTTCATCTGTATGAACTTTGACTAGTTTAATTAATCTTTTTTCATAGTTATCTCTTATTAAATGATACCTGATATTGATGTGTTTGGTCCTTGAGTGCTGCACAGGGTTCTCAGTGATAGAGATAGCACTATAGTTGTCTATGTGGATGGGAGTCTCTTTGAAGTTAAATCCATAGTCCAACATCTGATTTTGAATCCAAAGCACTTGAGCACAGCAGCTTGCAGCAGCAATGTATTCAGCCTCAGCAGTTGATGCAGATACACAGGATTGTTTCTTGCATTTGTTGGAGCATATATTGTCATATATAGTGTGTCCGTCGCTTTTCGAATAGTCTAGACTTAATGTAAAAAACTTATATGTTGTAAACACGTGAAACTGGGTCATTCGCAGGAGCATATGCGAATGAGACTCAGTCGTGCGACTGAGCCTTACTAATGGGCCAGTCGTGCGACTGAGAGATGCGATTGGGTCATTCATAAGACTGAACCATAAGTATGGTCCAGTCGCACGATTGAACCATACGCATGGTCCAGTCGTACGATTGAACCATACGCATGGTCCAATCGCACGAATGGGCCCAGTCGTATCTAATATGGGCCGAAGCCTATATATACCAGTTTCAATGTGTAGAGAGATTAAGGGTTTGGGGAGGGAGTCTGCCCGGGGGCCTAGGGCTGCCGGATGAGAGGGGAGGTCATGCTCGATCTCCCCTTGCCAAGAGTCTTGATTCTTATGTTGTAACGAGCTTGTAATCGTTAGGTTTTATCAATGAAACCAATTTTTGATAGTTTGTGTCATTGATTGTCTCTTGGTTTTTGCTATTGTTTATCCTTCCGTCAAGAACATGCTCGGATGTTTACCGATCCAGTGACTTCACAATTGGTATCAGAGCCGGTTACTGCTGGAATGATCTAACAATCATTCTAGCAACCCGAGCTCTTGATTTCTGGATCAAATTTCATATCTTGACGTTAAACCCACTTCGTGTTCTTCGTGTTTTGCTCAGATCTTGTTACGTGTGTTGTTTCTATGTTAAAATCGAACTCAAAACCACGTTCCTATGACCCTTGCGAATCTGATGATGTCTATTTTGTTTCGGTTCATGTAAAATTCATCAAATTAGGGTTTTTGGCCACTTTGGCGGCTGCAGATCTGAAATCTGCGTGCAGACCCATTCGTGCGACTGGAACATGCTAATGGACCATTCGTGCGACTGGACCATGCTAATGGACCATTCGTACGACTAGACCATGCTAATGGACCAGTCGTACGACTGGAATGCGACTGGAATGCGACTGGACCAGTCTTATGACCAATCATGCTACTGGACCAGTCTTATGACCAGTCATGCTACTGGACCAGTCTTATGACCAGTCATGCTACTGGACCAGTCTTATGACAAGTCATGCTACTGGACCAGTCTTATGACCAATCATGCTACTGGACCAGTCTCACGAATATATCATTCGTATCAACCATTCACATGAATGTGATATTTTTTCCTCCACGTCATACGGATGAACGGTGTTCCAGACAAAAAAAAAAAAAAAAAAAAAAAAAAAAAACAGGAACTACCTTTTGCACAGATTTGAGGATGAGCAAAGCACATTCACCCTGAGATTCTTTTGTCAAATAAGTTTGATGTATACCCCATTATCCGTCGGACTTCCAGAATAGGTGAATGAAGTTCGAACACGAAAGAAAGAAGAGAAGATGTCAGCAGTCGGTGCTGATTTTGTGGGGTAGTCAGGAACATCTGACTATTTATGGGCCAATCAAGTTATATTTATCCGCACAGAGAGGATTCTCATTCTTAAGGGGAATCCATGTATAGAGAAATTGAAGACGCAATCAGAAAGTGATGATGTGAGCAGGTTTCCGATGAAGAATCTACATGCATGCTGATTTGTTTGATATTGTCGGCTGTGGATTGGAACCTTCAACCTTTTGCCCAATACACCGTATGAAGACGCCAAAAGAGCACAATGTTTATATATTGGGATATGCTGAATGTGAGGGGGAATTTCTGCAGGTGTTAATGTTAATCAAGTTAGCCTGTGTGAAGATTGAAGCAATGGAAAATTGTTCATGTCATTATCTTGAAAAATCAGTCATATGGGGAATCTTGATGCTGTGATGGTGTTCTACAAAGTAAACGAAAGCTGTTGTGCCTAAATTCATTTTCAGGGATATTGTAGCAACCTGACGGATCAGCAACGTTGGCTAATATGGTTTTCGTTTGATTCTATTGACAACCAGAGCAAAGATTGACTGAAGATTGTAAGAGGTGTTATCTACTATTCGCAAGCAACGTCCAAGGGGGAATTTGTTAGAGCATATATTGTCATATATAGTGTGTCCGTCGCTTTTCGAATAGTCTAGACTTAATGTAAAAAACTTATATGTTGTAAACACGTGAAACTGGGTCATTCGCAGGAGCATATGCGAATGAGACTCAGTCGTGCGACTGAGCCTTAGTAATGGGCCAGTCGTGCGACTGAGAGATGCGATTGGGTCATTCGTAAGACTGAACCATAAGTATGGTCCAGTCGCACGATTGAACCATACGCATGGTCCAGTCGTACGATTGAACCATACGCATGGTCCAATCGCACGAATGGGCCCAGTCGTATCTAATATGGGTCGAAGCCTATATATACCAGTTTCAATGTGTAGAGAGATTAAGGGTTTGGGGAGGGAGTCTGCCCGGGGGCCTAGGGCTGCCGGATGAGAGGGGAGGTCATGCTCGATCTCCCCTTGCCAAGAGTCTTGATTCTTATGTTGTAACGAGCTTGTAATCGTTAGTTTTATCAATGAAACCAATTTTGATAGTTTGTGTCATTGATTGTCTCTTGGTTTTTGCTGTTGTTTATCCTTCCGTCAAGAACATGCTCGGATGTTTACCGATCCAGTGACTTCACAGCATTGCCATGAGACAACCCTTCCACCAAGGAATTGACATCCCCCAGATGTAGACTTTGTAGTCATGTTACAACCACCATAATCACTATCTGTATAGGCATACAGATTGAAATTAGGATTCTTTGGATACCATAGACCAAGTGTTGAAGCACCTTTGAGGTATCTTAAAATCCTTTTCACAGTGATTAAGTGAGACATCTTAGGGTTGGCTTGATATCTTGCACAAATACATGTAGCAAACATGATATCAGGCCTGCTAGCTGTAAGATACATAAGAGACCCAATCATAGCCCTGTATAAGTGTTCATCTACACACTCCCCCTCAAGATCAGGACCAAGGGAGTGGTTTCTGGCTATGGGTGTCTTAGCAATCTTACAATCAGTCATGTTGAACCTCTTGAGTATGTCTTGAACATACTTTGACTGACTTATGAAGATGCCATCTTCAACCTGCTTCACTTGAATTCCCCAAAAGAAATTGAGTTCTCCCATTGAACTCATTTCAAATCTGTCTTTTATCAGCTTCTCAAAGTCTTTGCAGAGCTTTGGATTAGTTGAACCAAAGATGATGTCATCTACATATACTTGAACCAGCAATAAGTCATTTCCCTTTCCTTTGATGAAAGAGTTCCATCTATAGTACCTCTCCTGTATCCATGTTTACAAAGATACTCAGATAGTGTCTCATACCACTTCCTGGGTGCCTGATGCAGCCCATAAAGAGCTTTGTCAAGCTTGCAGACATAATCAGGATGATCAGGGTCTACAAAACCAGGTGGTTGTTTGACATAAACCTCTTCATCAATCACTCCATATAAGAAAGCACACTTTACATCAAGTTGATAGACCTTGAAGTTCTTGGATGCAGCAAATGCCAGGAATATCTAACAGCTTCTAGTCTTGCTACAGGAGCAAAGACATCAGTGTAGTCAATCCCTTCTTCTTGTGTGTATCCTTGAACAACTAGTCTTGCCTTGTTCTTGATGATGATTCCTCTATCATCCTTCTTATTCCTAAAAACCCATTTGGTTCCAATGGTAGTCTTCCCATGAGGAAGAGGACAAAGGTTCCAAACTTTCTGCCTTTTGAATTGAAGCAGCTCTTGTTGCATAGCTTCAACCCAACTTCCATCCTTTAGAGCTTCATCAACTTTCTTTGGCTCTATCTGAGATAAGAAACAAGAGTGAAGACAAACATTTGCTTCATGGGTTTGTCCTCTTGTTCTTACCCCTGTGACAACATCTCCAATGATGTTTGTGGTGGGGTGAGACTTGTGGATCCTTAGCTGAGGGATCACAGCAAGTTGCTGAGAGAGATCCAAATTTGAGAAATTTAGATCTGGTCTGGAAGATTCACCCTCCACATTATCACACTTATCAAGATTAACTTGATCCAATGAGTGTGTGACATCATTGATGTTGTCATCTATGGTATGGTTATTAGCATCAAGAAATTCCTGATCACTATCACCATCACCATTGTTGTCTTCTACAATTGAGGTGTCTTTATCTGGTTGAGAAGCCTCTGAGCTGGAATTTGAAGGCATACCAGATGTATCAGCTGATTTGTCATTGTTGTGCTGATAGAAACCTCATTTGCTGAAGTAGTTCCAACTGGAGCTGAAGATGTATGAGTTGAGGGTCTTCCTAGCTCAAATCTTGGATCAGGATCACCTGTATTTAAATTTTCTGCAGATCCTGAAACATGCTCACAAGATTTGTTAAAACAGTTGGTAACTAAATCAAGATCAAACAGCCAATCCGGACCAGAACCAGCCACACAGGGTGTGTGCTCATTGAAAGTCACATTGGCTGACTCCTCAACAATTCTAGTTCTGAGATTGTATACTCTATAAGCTTTAGCTTGGGAAGAGTATCCAATGAAGTGTCCATCATCTGATTTCTCAGCAAACTTGGCAATTTGATCTTTGGTATTCAAGATGGTGCAGGGACATCCAAATGACCTGAGAAAACCAATGAAAGGTTTCCTCTTGTGCCAAAGTTCATAAGGAGTCTTACCATGTGTCTTAACTACTAAAACTCTGTTTTGCACATAGCAAGCAGTATTAACTGCCTCTGCCCAGAAGGTGATAGGCAGTTTAGAGTCAGACAACATAGTTCTTGCAGCTTCAATAAGTGTCCTGTTTCTCCTCTCAGCAACTCCGTTTTGCTGAGGAGTCCTGGGAGCACTATATTGTCTTGTAATACCTTTTTCATCACAAAATGTATCAAGGATTTGGTTCTTGAATTCAGTTCCTTGATCACATCTTATGGTTTTGACCTTGTGATCACATTGATTCTCAACTTTTAAGATGAAATTCTTCAGAATCTCAGGGGTTTCATCCTTAGTTCTAAGGAAGAAGACCCAAGTGAATCTTGTAAAATCATCTGTGATCACCAAACAGTAAGAGGTCCTTCCTAAACTCATTACACTGGTGGGGCCAAAGAGATCCATATGTAACAAGTGTAGGGGAGTAGTGATGGAGTTCTTTTCCTTAGGCTTGTGAGATACCTTGTGTTGCTTCCCTTTCAGGCATGCAACACAATGATCATCACTTGTAAACTCTTTCTTTGGCATTCCAGTTACCAGATCATGTTTAATTAATTTATTCATGTTCTTAAAGTTTACATGGCACATTCTTTTATGCCATAGGAAAGACTCATCACTATTTGCTTTAGATAGAAAGCATGAAACTTCTCCAGAGGGAGATGTTTCTTGCAAATCCATCTTGTACATGTTCCCTTTCCTGGGGGCTCTGAGCAGGATATGCTCATGAGGAATGACCACTCCAGGCTTGAGAACAATGCACTCATGCTCAGTAAAGAGCATGTTATGACTCTGATCACAAAATTGGGATACACTCAGAAGATTGTACCCAAGCTCCTTAACAAAGTTTACCTTCTCAATGCTGAGCTTACCATTTGTGACCTTGCCCCTTCCAGAAATGTAACCACCTTCATCTCCTCCAAAAGCAACTGGTCCTCCATCAATTTCTCAAAATTATGGAGTAGAGACCTATTGCCTGTCATGTGCCTGGAACAGCCACTGTCAATTATCCAGACATTCCTGTTTGTCTTGAGCTGTTCCTGCACAAAGAAAATGATTAGTTACATTTGGAAACCCAAGCCTTACTTGTCTTGGGCTCACTAAGTGTAATAGAAGGTAATGCAACAGTAATAGATCCTATGGTTGTACTATGGGGATCTTCAGCTGTTGTTGATGGAGAAACTTCAGTCATTTGGTCTTTCTTAGACTTCCACACCACCTTTGGAGTCTTGGACTTGACCTTCAAAACCTTAGAAGCTTTTGGAACTTCACAAGTTTTGATGACTGAACCTTCGGAAGAGTCTACAGTCACTGCAGCAGACTTCAGTGCTTCGGAAGAACTCCTTTCTTCCGAGACCAATTTTGCTTCCGAAGGTAATTTTCCATTTACCTTCTTCTTTGATTTGGAGCTTCCGAAGGAAACAGACTTTCCTTCCGAAGCTTGAGACTTCTTGAGACTCTTTGAAGTCTTTGTATTAGTCATGTGGAGTACTTTTAGGATTGTATGGGCAATCCTTAGCAATGTGAGAAGTACTTTCACACATGACACATAACATTTTCTTCTTCAAAGGAGTCTCCTTTTGAGAGCAAGACTGGCTTTGGTCACATCCCTTCTCCACCTTCATCTTGGTAGATGCTGAGACAGTTCTTTTGGGCTGTGAACTGTTCTTGGAGTTTGATGGTCCAGGCTGTGCAGCAGTGGTACACAGCAGCTCAGTCTTCTTCTTTGCACTGAGATGATTTGAACAAGAACCAGGACTCTTAGCTGAGGAGTCTTGGTTGATGTCTTCAGTCCTTACTACTTTGAAACCTGCAGAGATAAAAACTTGTTTCTGCTTAGCATCAAAAGTAGCCTTGATTTCTTGAGCCTTCTTTGCTTTCCTTTTGCTCTTCCTGATCAAGTTCTTTCTCTTGGACTTGGTCATCACAGTTGATTTCTTCTCCTCAGAAGGATAGTGGCCCTTGGAAGAATCCTCTTCTTCACTCTTCTCAGAGGAATTCTTCACTATCACTTCTTCATCATCCTCACTTATAGGATCTATGAGAGGAAGCTCATCTTCACAAGTTCCACACCTAGGAGATCTTACAGACAAGATTGTGTGTGGAGGAGCTATCTCATTTGATCCCAGTCCCTGTCTATTTTGATAGCACACTTTGTTGTGCAGGGATGAGGATATCATGTTCTTGAAGGTCTCTTCTTCAAGAACACTCTTCTCTGCCTTGGCTTTGCTGATCACAAGCTCAGCCTGGCACTCAGTCAACTTAGTTATGAGATCTTGGATCTGAGTTCTAAAATCTGTATGTTCATGTTTTAGTACTGAAATGGTTTTCTCCAAGTCCTCTATCTTTAACTTGTAATCATTTTCAGACTTTCTAAAATCAGATTTTAATATGTTTAATGACTCAAGATCAGATCTCATCTCTAAGTTGTAGGACCTGTATCTATTTACTTTAGCAATGCATTCAGGAGTACAAAGATGTTCCAATACCTTGGCTTCATCATGGTCAGCCATCAGTGCTTGGTTTGGAGAAGCATCTTCCACCTGAAAACTCCAGTCAAAGCCTCCCTCTTCAACAGCAACAGCAGCATGTTGCTTTGGCTTCTCAGTCTGAGAGGCTTTGTCAGTGTAGTTTGGTCTGGGTTGTGTTTGGCCCCCATTTGCTTTAGGTGCCTTACACTCCCTAGCAAAATGACCCATAAGGTTACAGTTGTAACACTTAACTTTGCTTTTATCCAGCCCAAACTTTCCACTGGTAGCATTGCTTGGAAATCTTCTTCCTGTTCTCTTGTAGAACTTCTTGGCTCTGTGAGTGAGGAGAGCCATCTGCTGAACTATCTCCATGTATTCCAGGTCATCTGGATGGATACAGTCCAGGTCTTCAAGAGTGAAGAGATAATTCCCACAGCTTTCATCAGTAGACACAAAGGCTTGAGAAGAACTTGTCTCTTGGAATGGGCTTCCTTGAGTAAAGTTCTCCCTTGGTGTCTCCGGAAGGTGATGAAAGGACCCTTTTGTGAGTTGTCAGGGTAGCATATGAGATGATGTTGGGGTTCTATGCTGTCCCTTTCAACCACATGAAGGGCTGAACCCATTTGATTGTTGGAGTTGCCAGATGAACCTTGCATGTTCATCTCCATCTGGTATCCACTGAGAATCCCATACAACTCTGTCAGAGTAAGAGTTTTAAGGTTCTCAGTCCTCTTGATCACCACACAATAGTGTGTCCATTGCCTAGGAAGTGAGGACATGAACTTCCTTACAATGTCCCTGTTCTCAAGAGGAACTCCTCCATCCACTAGGGTATCCACAATCTCAACATACCTGAAGTATTGTTGGGTCATGGTTTCACCTGCTTTGAAGGTGAAGTTTTCAAACTGCTGCTTCAGAAGATCCTTCTTGTTCTCCTTGGCTTCAGAGGAGCCTTCATACATCAGCTTCAGTGCATCCCACAGCTGTTTAGCTGTTTTGCACTTCTTAAAACCTCTGTATACAGAGTTTGGGAGAGCAGTCTGAAGAGCAGTCATGGCCTTCCTATCAATCTCTACTCTTTTTCTATCTTCATCTGAGTAGTTGGCCACATCTTTTGGAATCATACCAGCACCAGTAGCAGAGAGGGTGCTGGGTATGAAAGGTCCATTCTCAACAGATTCCCACATTCTTGAATCAAGAGACCTGATGAAGCCTTCCATTCTCATGCACCAGGTGTCAAAATCATCAAGAGTGATCAGTGGGGATTTGTTCATGGTTCCAGTCTCCATATCAGTCTTTGAGATGGAAGCCATTTGAAAAGTTTAGCTTTGTGTGTGTGAGGGATCTTAAGATGGTTAGATCTTATATCAAGAGCCTGGAAAGCTCTGATACCAATTGCAGGACCGTTTAAGGGCTTTAACACAATTACAACACAACAACACAATGAGGAGATTAACTAAACTTTAATCAAACAGTGAACTGGGTTAACCAAAGTGATACAAAGAACACAAGTAAAGCAAAGAGACAGAACAAGAGAGTATGGGTTTCAAGGAGGCAGTATATTGCTTTCTCAAGTTCTTTTACAAGTGTTACAAAGCATAAAGAAAGATACAAGAACTTGAAATACTTATACTACAACCTACAGCCGGCTATACTTTGAAAGCCAGCTGGATACAATTGACTAGACACTAACAAAATCAATTGTAGGATCAAAAGGCATATCTGCCTTTTGACCTTGTGACTATGACATGCCATAGCTCACATCCTTATAAATTACAAAAAGGATAAAGTACATAAAGTGGAAAGTTACAAACTCAAGACCTCAATGTACAGTTACCAAAAGCATGGACCTTTTCACCAACTCATGTAAGTTGGTGACTTTACAGAGATGCAGCGGAAAAGGTGCTTTATGGAACAGTACATCAGATAAAGCATGTGTACTAAAAGTCTTCGGAAGAAATCTGTCTTCATAGGTTGAAGCTTCGGAAGACTTTGTCTCTGAAGCTTCGGAAGACTTCATGTTTGGCTTCGGAAGATATTGGTCTTGGCTTCGGAAGATTTTACACTTAGAGTATTTTCTAATGCATTGTGTAAAACTTCCAAAGCATTCTTCACTTCAGTACTTAGTGCATGTTGCTGAGACACTTTGGATGTTTTGGGTTGCATCAGACTTAAGGAATCCTTACACCATCCTCACTTGCTGTTATGCATTCTCAGCAACTTCCTCAAGTTCACATTACTGTGGACTCTATAGACTCTATCATCAGGAGTCTCTTTGAGGAAGGTATACCAAGGGCTGTCTCATCTCCACCATAAGGAACTGCCAACTACATCATCAGGTGGAGGTATGATGCTGACAGAAGAGCCCTCATCCTTCACAGAGTTCAAGGGCAACAAGAAGTGTTTGATTTCCAAAGGCTGAACTTTTATGAAAGATTGGATTTAGTCAACATGCCACTTGTCAATCCAAGCAATTCAAGACAAGCTGACAGGTTGGCTCAAAGAATCCAAGATAGAATCCTTGCAGAGTTCACTCTAAGAAGGAGACAAAGGCAATCAGGCAATGTCATCGGTCAACTGGATGTTGAGGTGGACCCTAAGATTAGTTTCATAGGGAAAACCTTGACTGAAGGCCCAATGACAGAACCTGAGACCCCTGTCTCATCATCAACGACTGCTGCAGGGGTTCAAACTCCTTCTGAGACACCTGCTGGTGAAGGTGTTTCTCAGCCTCTCTCTGGCCAGAGCATGGAAGCTACACCAAGCAATGAAGGCCAAGCCTCTATCCACCCTGAGTCACAAAGGTCTGTTGGTGACAAAGGGAAAAGGATAATGACTCCTGAGGAAATTGAGGAGGAAGAGAGAGAGAGGAAAAGGAAGCTAATGGGAGAAAGTTCCTCTGGGTCATCAAGCTTTATGCAAGCTGCAATCAGGGCTGCCCCCAGACCAAATACTCAAGATGATGAGTTAAGGGCAGTCAGGATTACTTATTTGCAGACCAGGAACTATGATATTGATGAAATCATCTCCCTCCCCTTAGAAGAATTGAATGAACTGGCTGACATGGAAGTGTCAAGAGAGATGAAGGAGAAAGAGGATTCAAGGCTACTTCTCCAATTCAAAGAGGAGAAGAGACAGAAAAGACTCTACAAGCATGCTCCCACTCTCTCTCCAGTTCAAGAAAGTCCTGCATAGGAAGATGTGGCTCCACAAGAACCTCAGGTAGATAAAGAAGAAGATAGGATCAAGATGATCAACTACCTGAGTGCCACAGGCTTCTATCAGGTAGATGCACTTCTTCCCCTGTCCTATGACTTCATTGAGTTTGAGTACCTAAAGCAACTTGAGCTTGAGCTAGTCAAAGAAAGAAAGACAACCAAAAGGAAGCTAAGGGAAGAAGCTACAAAGTCAAGAGCTATCATCCAAAAGAGTGTAAAGAAGTCTGCTGACAGACAAAGGATGATGAGCTTCTTGAAGCTATATGGATTCTCCGGAAGGAGACTTGGCCCTATGTCTCTATCCACAATGGATGAGCATATAAGGGTGATCAAGCAGAAGATTAAGAGTGGTGAACTGATTGACTTGCACTCTCTTCCAAGTCAAGTCCCACCTGAAGTAGAGGTCAAGTTTGAACAACCTGAGACACCTCAACCAGAACCTCCAGCTGAGCCTCAGCAAGCTTCATCTTCTGATCCAAGGCAGGGTCAAACTCCCTCTCCTTCTGAACCTATGAGGGAGGAACACCCAACTGAGAAAGATAATGATGATCAACAAGGTGCTGCAGACCAGTCTTCTCAGTTAAAGTCATCTAAGAGGAAGAAGAGAATGGCTTCTAAACCAAAGACAAAGAAGAAGAAGCCTAAGTCATCTACCACTACACCTCAGGCTGAGTCAGATCAACCTGAGGAAGTGCATGATGAGGCAGCCCAATCAACTCCTATGCAAGTGGGTCCTCTAACAACTGAGACA
Source organism: Flaveria ramosissima (assembly GCA_025215565.1). NCBI lineage: Eukaryota > Viridiplantae > Streptophyta > Magnoliopsida > Asterales > Asteraceae > Flaveria > Flaveria ramosissima. The sequence continues at coordinate 11,485,239 of CM046035.1, forward strand.
CCCATCTTGTCCTGGACTTACTCTACCAATCCAGAAAGATGGCATGTAATCAGAGATCAAGGTGTTGAGAATGTCTACTCTTGGCAAGAAATAATCAACTTACCTCTGGATGATCTCTTTGAGATGAGAAGATACTATGAAAGTCTTGATGATCCTGACCATCTAATGAAGAAAGAATGGTCATGATTGTACTGAAGACAACCAACATCTGAAGATCTTCTAAGGTGTTTAGGTAGCATCAGCCTAGGGGGAGTTTGTAAGGATTCCTTAAGTCTGATGCAACACAAAACATCCAAAGTGTCTCTACAACATGCACCAAGTACTGAAGTAAAGAATGCTTCGGAAGTTTTACACAATGCACTAGAAAATACTCTAAGTGTAAAATCTTCCGAAGCCAAGACCAATATCTTCCGAAGCCAAACATGAAGTCTTCCGAAGCCTCAGAGACAAAGTCTTCCGAAGCTTCAACCTATGAAGACAGATTTCTTCCGAAGACTTTTAGTGCACATGCTTTATCTGATGTACTATTCCATAAAGCACCTTTCCGCTGCATCTCTGTAAAGTCACCAACTTACATGAGTTGGTGAAAAGGTCCATGCTTTTGGTAACTGTACATTGAGGTCTTGAGTCTGTAACTTTCTACTTTATGTACTTTATCCTTTTTGTAATGTATAAGGATGTGAGCTATGGCATGTCATAGTCACAAGGTCAAAAGGTAGATATTCCTTTTGATCCTACAATTGATTTGTTAGTGTCTAGTAAATTGTATTCAGTTGGCTTTCAAAGTATAGCTGGCTGTAGGTTGTAGTATAAGTATTCCAAGTTCTTGTATCTTTCTTTATGCTTTGTAACACTTGTAAAAGAACTTGAGAAAGCAATATACTGCCTCCTTGAAACCTAACTCTCTTGTTCTGTCTCTTTACTTTACTTGTGTTCTTTGTATCACCTTGGTTAATCCAGTTCACTGTTTGATCAAAGTTTAATTGCTCTCCTCATTGTGTTGTTGTGTTGTAATTTGCTTAAGCCCTTAAATGGTCCTGCAATATATAACAGAGAATGCTCACTAGATAACTTCCCTAAAAATGATAAATTGAATACTTGTGGCCGGTACCCACAACCGCACTAAATTAGAAAATTATCATTATCACTTAAAATATCATCAATTTATTAAAAGAATTATAATACTAAGAACAAAAAAGAAAATAAAATGACATAAATTAAAAGTATAGCGTGGCACAACACAACTGTGTCCGGGCCTCGAAAGTAATATGGTTTTCAAGGGATTTATGGTAGGATATCCGCTCACTTATGATACATAAGTGACGCCATTGCTTAGATTATTGACTCAGGAATGCGGATTTCCGGCCTGGTTTAATGCTTGTTGTGTGATTCAAAAGATCGCCAAACATGGTTGCTCGTGGTTTGGATCACCTCATAAAGATCTAACATACTCCGAAATCACTAGTGTGCAAACTAGAAGGTCGGGCTTGTCCTATTGAGCTAGTAATTCAAGGTCCTTGATGATATTCTCAGGATCCACCGGATCACAAGATTTGTCCCTTTTTGACTGTAAACCTTGGTTGTCACATCGTAGGTTTATGACCATGTATATGCTTGCAAATATGCTTAAGACCAACAAACTCTACATCATTTCTTTAGTTCCCTCTACGTTATATCCATAGCTCTCGTACAAGTTTAGAATCCAGCTTCTTCTAAATATAAGTGCTGGAGCACCTATACTTGCATTCTGGGAAATTAAATGATAGAACAAATAGCCAATATTATTTGGTAGATGATTCAACATACATTATAAAGTAAACAAATCTCTTAAACTAACAACTCCCTTCCTTTGCCCACATTTAAATATCAAATGGCTAAGAAGATGGTGCACGTATCGTAGCAGCGGGTCCCGTATTTGGCTGCTTTTGGTTTTACTTGAGTTACTAACCATTCCAATTCTGCCCCAGAATGCCTTGCATGTTGCACTACCGTTTGTATCTTTACTTTTCTCATCTTGAAAGGTGTAATAAGCTGGTGTTCCCGATAGCGCCTCTTGTTCCATTTCTTGTTTCGTATAGATTCCTAGATAAACTAGACCAGGCAATGGATGTTTTCAGCAAACTTCCACCGATCCTAAATGAAACTTACTGATCATCCCATTGGTTTGTGTGTTTAATGCTGAATTTAAAAGGTGACATAAATTCACGAGTTAGTTCATAAACAAAAGGTCTATATTGTAAAAACAGAAATTTCCATTAAATACTCAATAAATCATTGTATATTTCTAACTATCCAATGACCACCAAGATGTCTTTGTCAACTTTTATATGTGATATTTTAACTATTTGTAATAGTCTTTGTAACCTATCACAACACCAATTTTCACGGCTCACATATATTTGTAAATAAGGATGATTCATATTCCTGAAACTATAAGTAAATATGTTAAACTATACAAAACTAAATTTTAGAACAGTTTCATTGTGACAGTTATTAGACACACTATGATGAGGTATCATCTCATATTTGGTTGTTTCATGTTTAAAACAGTTTAAATTTTGAACTAAAAGAAAAAACTATTAATCATGGGTGTCTGCCTCGTGGAACATGGGGGTGTGTTCATAATTTTGAGGTGTGAAATTTTGACTAGAGTACGCGTGATTTTGTTTGTAAACTTTTAATTAACTATGGTTTTAACATTTTCTTGCTTGATTAATCAAATATTACGTATATAACATTTTAAACACTTTATTAATAACTCATTATACTTAAAATAAGGTGTTAAAACCAATTATTTAACAAATTAACCCTTGTAACATGAATGTAATTAACAATTCAACCATAGTTTATGAAGATAGTCATGTTAGCAACCAAAGATAAAATATAAACGAAAGAAAACTAACTAAACACTATCACTAACAAAGTAACTAACACATAACATAAACAAGAACAAGAAGGTTTGTAGTATTAATCATTCCAGATAAACACTTTTTACAAGATTTTTCATATAATGACTAGGGTTTCGGTTACTTAGAGACCTAATCACCTAACTATATAAAATCAACATCATTACATCATGGAATTAGTAATACTAACCTCTTGGATAATCAAGCTTGAAAGGACAATGTAAGAAATCTTGAAAACGGTATAAATATGTGAAAATGGTGAAAAATGGAGTGAATACATGATGTAATAGACTTGCGATTGATTCTAAAGCATCCATGATTAATGGGGAATGATACAAAAGACCAAAAGGTCATGGGGCGTGACTTCCCTATGGTCCACAGTTTTCAGTTTTTGTTGTTCTGCTTTTCTGCGTTGTGCGTTGCATAATTTTCCCGGTTACATTTTATCTTTTCCAAATCACTAGAAAAGTGACAATAATAGTCGTAAAGTTAATTAAAATAACCCAAATGACAATTACGTTTTCTGATGACCTACGATTACACGATACGTTAAAGCCGAGAGTTTAAGACTACAAAATTAGACTCTTAAATGTTTGCTAGTGCAGATAACATATCACAAAACGCTTCTAGAATAAACCTCCACAAATTTTATGTCGAAGGTTTAGGATGGGATAATGCGATGTGCGGTTGCTTAATTCCGCCAACTGACGGTGGAGGAAAACAAATTTCTTGAACTTTCATGATGAGTTTAGCTAGGTGTTAATTTCCTACTAAGTTCTTTTCGATCAAGTGCTTAATTAGTTTGTGTAACTTAAAGAAATATTCTTGCATTGTCGGTTCTTGCATTTCGGAATCCGGTTTTTTATGGGGTTCCAACTTGAGCTTTCGTGACTGGATTCTTTCATTTTTTTTGTTGTTTTTAGTAGGATTTGGTTTGATGAAATGTAACATCTTGAAAAGGTCAAAACGAGTCATCAAGGATAATAGGCTTAATTATTGGGTATTTAATAAGGTAAAGAAATGGCCATGGGCTAAATTAGCCATATTGGGTAGTAGCCTAAGGGATTAAAGGCCCATAATCAGCCTTTAAGCCACTTAACCAGCCATCATCTTCCTCATTTGAACCCTAGCCACCCAAATTCATAGAGAGAGAAAGTAGAGAGAGAAAGTGAAGAAAACTCAAGATTTGGAGCTTCAAAGGTTAAGAGATTGAAGATCTGGGTATTGGAGCATCAAACCATATGAAAGGAGCAACAAATCCAGGTAAGAATGTCCTCTAAACCCTTCTGTAGATCAAACCCGGATTCTAGGGTTTTGGGTTTTGAAAAGTTGCAAAGAATCGCATAAAGGTCACATTTTTAAGTATGAAAACATGTAAAAAGCTTAGATATAGCCTCATGGTTGATAAACTAAGAGATTGGACGTAAAAAGTTGCGATTTTGGGTTAAAAACGGGCTAGTTCATAATTTTTATGCGTTCTGCGAAACTGTCTGTGCATCCAGCGAAACTAGGTGTTCAAGCTGCGAAACTGCGAATTTCTGCGAAACTATAGTTTTGCAGGTAATTTCACAGCCATGGAAATTCCAACGAAAGTTGGGCAAATTTGCCATGCGAAACTGGCAGTGAAACTGTTAGCGAAACTGGCAGCAAAACTGTTTACGTGGAAGCGAAATTAGGCAGAAATTAACCCCATTAAGTGTTAACTTATCTGCAGACTGTGTAGTGTGATCCTAGCCTAGAAAGCTTAGTCTAGAAGTTACTCACGGTATCCAGGTGAGTTCTAGAGCCCCTTGTTTACAAGTTTTTCTATGTTTTGTGATCATTATGCATACAAAATATACGTTTTTAGATGCCCAAGATTTTAATAGGTTTTAATAGGAAGATCGATTTTTCTATAAGAAAATATGCTATATAAATGTTTAAAAATTAAAATTTTTCGCGCTGACCTGGCAGCCCGGCCCCAGCCAGGGGCGTTGCCCCCTTAGACCCTAGTAGGGGATGTTGCGCCTAGGACCCCGCTGTCAGCGACTGCCGCCCCGAACCCCCGCTGTCCCACGAAGGATCGGTTAGGTTTTTATGATGAATTGTACATGGTGGTTGTGTACTAAATAAGTTAAGTATTATATATTAAAGTGGAAGATAATATTAATGAGAAGTGGAACTCAACGAATGTTACCCTGGGCCCGTTTGATGATGAAAAGTCTTGCAAGCACTATGATAGACTTACTTATGTGAGTCTGATGTATGATGATGGATCCTTATTCATGAGCGGGCTATGTGCCTTGCATTGTGGATCAACTGTCGGGGGTTAGCTACCGTTTTCATGTGTACCGACAGGGATCGACATTCGTTGTCGATCAATAGGGAGCTGTTTTCTTGTGCAATCTCGTTTATGATGAAGCGAAAGATAATGAAAGAATGAAAGATAATGAACATGCTTATTATGACGCGAATGTTATGTATATGATGTATGCATGATCATTATATGAAGGATAATGTTTATATTTTCTTATATTATTTAAAATTAGAACTCACTCAGCAAAGTTGACTTTTATGCATAATAGTTGGCAGGTAAATGCTGATGCTGAGGATGAAACCAGGTTGGGGGCTACTCGGATGGAATGGATGGCATTCCTGTTTATGAAATCTTTTATTGTAATTTAAGAAAAACTATTATGTTTTATTTTCAATTGAAGGACAAATTATATGACTACTATATCAATTGCAAGTTTTAAGTGAATGTTTATTTTATTCCGCTGCATTGTTTTGTTATTGAAATGATTTTATGCTATGATTAACTAAATGTGAAGCTTCTCGGGAACGGGGCCTTACAAGTTGGTATGACAGCCAAAGTTTAAGAGAATTGGGTAAATTGTTTTCAAAACCTAAACTTAAAATAAAAGTGGGACCAAGGGAAGGATGCCACCCAAGTAGCTACGTGCCATCAGGTAAAAGTTTCAAGTAAACCGGAATTATGTGCATGTGCTATTTTTTATGAGCTTGTAGATTTGAATACCGATATGTGTTAGGATAGTGAGTGCTTGGGGCATGAGGGTAAGGTAAGTGGTTAATCATACTTGGCCACTATAATTAAGGATATACCGTACTTATAATGATATGAGCAATTATCTCGAATAACCATTTTGGTGTTTGAATCTTATAGGAATTAGTTATGGCTGGTAGAAAATCAGGGAAGGCAACCCGAGGAGGTGCTCATGGCGGGCGTACTACTGAGCCACGTGTCACCCGGAGGAAAGCTACTGCTCCTGAGACTGTTCATGAGGAGTCGGACCTCCATAGTCACCCGGAGGGGGAGGGATTAGCCACCCTCAAATCTAGTGTGAAGAAGGCTATCGCTGATGAGGTCTATAATGTTATGCAGAATGTGTTACCCTCAGTGGTGGCTGAGGTGATTAAAGCAGTTAAGGATGGAGAGAAAGCTGAGAAAAATGGGAAGGAAAGTGAGAAAAATTTAGGAAAGTCCACTGGGAGGACTGAGGAATCCGAAGAGGAGCCATCAAACCCTAAGGTGGTAGTTCATGATGATGATAGTGGTGAGGATTCTGAAAAAAGACTACTAAGGGGTGCAACTACGGGGCATTTCAAAGGTGCATGCCCCTGACCTTTGACGTAACGGCAATGCTACTGCCGCTCACCGTTGGGCCAGAGAGATGGAAGCGGTACTGGAAATCAGTGAGTGTCGTGAAGATCAGAAAGTTAAGTTTGCCCCTCATTCTTTCATTGACTCAGCGTTGTGCTGGTGGGACAAGGCTGAAGGAAATCGATTGATAGCCAAAATGAAGTGGTCGGAGTTGAAGGAATTGGTGCTGGAGGAGTATTGTCCCCGTCGAGAGTTAGATAAGATTAAGAATGAGTTCTTGTGTTTGGAGGCTGGAAACATGACTCATCAAGAGTACACCTCTAAGTTCAATGAACTTGCAAGACTTGTGCCAGACATGGTGACACCTGCATCTAAGAAGATCAAGAGATACATACAGGGTTTGCCCATGGATATCATGAGGAATATGATTGTGGCCAGACCGGGCACGTTTAGGTCTGTGGTGGATTTAGCTGGGAGGTTGTACGATGAGAGAGATCTGATGCTTGTACATAATAAGGTGGAGAAATGGAGTGGGAACAAGAATGGAAATGGGAAGAGGTTCGGAGGAGACAATTTCAGGATTGGAGAGAAGAGGATGAGAGTTGAGGATCAATCAGGGAGACGAGGAAATACGAGTGAGGGAGGTGTTTGTAGAAAATGTGGAAGGGGTCATTCAGGGGAATGTAGAGTTGGGACGGGCACATGTTTCAAATGTGGAGGAAAGGGCCACTATGTCAAAGACTGTAAGGCGGTTAAATGTTACCAGTGCGGGGAGATGGGACACTTGGGAAGAGACTGTAAGAAATGAAAATCAGAAGGATCAGGAGCGGCTAAACCGGGAGATAAGGGTAAGGGGGGACCGTTCGAAGGCAAAGGCAAGGGCATTTAACATAACTCGTGAGGAGGCCAGAGCAGATCCAGAGGTGGTTTCAGGTATGTTTCTGGTAGACCATGAATATTCTTCTGTACCCTTTGATTCTGGTGCTAGTAGGAGTTTTGTGTCTGCTTCCTTTTGTCGTTTGTTGCCTGATAAGAGTAGAAAGTTAGACGAGCCTTTTTATGTAGAAACATCCATTGATAAGTCCTCTAAGGTGACTGAGGTGGTTAAGAATTGCTTGATTGAGTTAGAAGGTTATAAGTTCCTTGTTAGGTTGCATGTTATGGCCTTAGGAGGTTTCGATATGGTGTTAGGCATGGATAGGTTAGCTAGCTATGAAGCCAATATAGTATGTAATAAGAAGATATTACATCTAACAGCGCCCGATGGTAGTTCTGTTACGGTTCGCGTGGATAAGATGTGCTATGTACCGAAGGTCGTGTCGATGATCACAACTGAAAAGTACTTGAGACGTTGTGTAACGCTTACTTGGCCTATGTAAAAGATGTGGATGCGCCAGAGCCACAATTATCATACGTTCTGGTAGTGCGCGAGTTTCCTAACGTCTTTCATGAAGACCTGACCGGTGTGCTGCTTGACTGCGAAATCGAATTCCAGATTGACTTGCTACCGGGAGCACAGCCAGTTGCTAAAGCACTGTATCGATTAGCTCCTTCATAGATGGTAGAACTGAGGGATGAGTTGCAAGATTTATTGGATAAAGGCTTCACCCGACCGAGTATCTCTCCATGGGGTGCTCCGGTTTTATTCGTCAAGAAGAAAGACGGTAGCATGCGGATGTGCATTTACTATCGCGAGCTCAATAAGCTAACCGTAAAGAATCGGTATCCATTACCAAGGATCGACGACCAGTTCGATCAACTTCAGGGTGCCAGCTGGTTTTCAAGGATAGACCTGCGGTCTGGTTACCACCAATTGAAGGTGAAAGAACAAGACATCCCTAAGACAGCATTCCGTACGCGTTATGGACGCTACGAATTCCTCGTCATGTCCTTTGGTTTGACCAATGCGCCAGCTGCTTTTATGGATCTTATGAATTGAGTATGTCGATTGATGTTGGATAAATTGGTGATAGTGTTTATCGATGACATTCTGATTTATTCAAAAAGTGAAGAGGAACATGCCGATCATATTCGAGAAGTATTGGAGACGCTCAGAAGTGAAAAGTTATATGCTAAGTCCTCTAAATGCGCATTTTGGCTACGAGAAGTTCAATTTCTGGGTCATGTGGTTAATCCTGAGGGGATCACGGTGGACCCTGCGAAGGTTGAAGCGGTGATGCAATGGGAACCTACAAAGACGCCATCCGAGATTCATAGTTTCTTAGGCCTGGCAGGTTACTATAGGAGGTTTATCCAGGATTTCTCCAAGATAGCTTCTCCTTTGACTAAGCTGACCCGGAAGGACGTGAAATATGAATGGGGTACTGATCAGGAGAACGCCTTCCTAGAACTAAAGATGAGGTTAACTCAAGCCCCTATCTTGATGTTGCCTGAAGGTTACGAGGATCTGGTATTCTACTCGGATGCCTCGTATGCAGGATTGGGTTGCGTGTTGATGCAACGAGGGAAGGTGATAGCCTATGCTTCTAGACAATTAAAGGTCCACGAGGCCAATTATCCTACCCATGATTAAGAGTTGGTTGCGGTGGTGTTTGCATTGAAGATTTGGAGGCACTACCTATATGGGGTGAAGTGCACCATCTTCACTGATCATAAAAGTTAGAAGTATTTCTTCGAACAAAAGGAACTCAACATGAGGCAGAGGCGGTGGTTGGAACTGATCAAGGATTATGACTGTGAAATTTATAATCATCCAGGCAAAGCCAATGTGGTTGTTGAGGCCTTTAGCCGGAAGGGACAACCCGAACCAATTCGGGTGAGAGCTTACTAGATAATCATGACGCCTGATGTTATGAGACAAGTGAGGGAGTTTCAAGATGAGGCATTGAGAGATGACAGAGTCAAATCTGAAAAGATGAAAGGACAAGTTTCAGAGTTGGGGGAAAACACCTTGGGTGTTAGAACCCGATCTGGGCAAATGTGGATCCCTCTCTATGGGGATCTGAGGGGGAATATCATGGATGAGGCTCACAAAACTCGATATTCCATTCATCCTGGTGCCACGAAATGTATCAGGATTTGAAGAAAGATTACTGGTGGCCGGGAATGAAGCGAGACGTGGCTAAGTACGTGAGCAAGTGCCTGACTTGTCTGTAAGTGAAGGCAGAGCACCAAAAGCCAAATGGAAAAATCCAGCCTTTGGATATTCCTGAATGGAAATAGGAACACTTCACAATAGACTTTATCATGAAGCTACCTCGCACGACGAGAGGAAGGGACGCGATCTGGGGGATTGTAGACCGTTTAACAAAGAGCGCCCATTTCCTTCGAATTCGTGAGACGTTTTCCTCTTAGAGGTTAGCAGAGCTATTTATCAAGGAGATCTTTGCTCGTCACGGCGTGCCAGTGTATCGTTTCGGATAGGGACACACGGTTTACGTTCAAGTTTTGGAAGAGGTTTCACGACTCAATGGGGACTAGACTGCATATTAGTTCGGCTTACCACCCCCAGACGGATGGTCAGTCGGAAAGAATGATTCAGACGTTAAAAGACATGCTACGAGCATGTGTAATTGAATTTGGAGGAAGTTGGGATGAGCACTTACCGTTGGCGGAATTCTCATATAATAATAGTTACCATGCCAGCATTGGTATGCCACCTTATGAGATGTTGTACGGTAGGAAGTGCAGAACGCCCGTGTGTTGGGGTGACATTGGGCAAAAGGAATTAGGAAGTCTTGAAGTGATTGAGGTCACAACGGTGAAGTTAGATAAGATTAAGGCATTCATGAAAGCAACAAAGGATCTCCAGAAGTCTTATGCAGATAAGAGGCATAGACCAATAGAGTTTGAGGTTGGTGACAAGGTTATGCTCAAGGTATCTCTCTGGAAAGGGATCATCAGGTTTCGAAAACGGGGAAAGTTAAGCCCAAGGTTCATAGGGCCATTTCGTATTGTCGTGAGGGTAGGGGAAGTGGCCTATATATTAGAACTACCTGATGAGTTGAGTGGAATTCACCCTACTATCCATGTATCTCATCTCAGGAAGTGTCTGGCAGATAATGATGCAGTTGTACCATTAGAAGACATTGAAGTTGATGAACGGCTGAATTATGTAGAGCAGCCGGTGGCCATCCTTTATTGGAAAGAGAAGCACTTATGGAATAAAGTGGTTCCACTAGTACGAGTACAGTAGAGACACAGAAAATGATCAAAATCTATGTGAGAGACCGAGGAGGAGATGAGTAAATTTTATCCTTAATTGTTTGATGACTGACATGTTTCGAGGACGAAACCTAAATAAGTGGGGGAGACTTGTAACACCCCGAAAAGGTCAAAACGAGTCATCAAGAATAATGGGCTTAATTATTGGGTATCTAATAAGGTAAAGAAATGGCCATAGGCTAAATTAGCCTTATTGGGTAGTAGCCTAAGGGATTAAAGGCCCATAATCAGCCCTTAAGCCACTTAACCAGCCATTATCTTCCTCATTTGAACCGTAGCCACCCAAATTCGTAAAGAGAAAGTAGAGAGAGAAAGTGAAGAAAACTCAAGATTTGGGGCTTTAAAGGTTAAGAGATTGAAGATCTAGGTATTGGAGCATCAAACCATAAGAAAGGAGCAACAAATCCAGGTAAGAATCTGCCTCTAAACCCTTATGTAGATCAAACCCGGATTCTAGGGTTTTGGGTTTTGAAAAGTTGCAAAGAATCGCATAAAGGTCATATTTTTACGTATGAAAACATGTAAAAAGCTTGGATATAGCCTCATGGTTGGTAAACTAAGAGATTGGACGTAAATAGTTGTTATTTTGGGTTAAAAACGGGCTGGTTCGTAATTTTTATGCGTTCTGCGAAACTGTTTGTGCATCCAGCGAAACAGGGTGTTCAAGATGCGAAACTGCGAGTTTTCTGCAAAACTATAGTCTTGCAGGTAATTTCACAGCCATAGAAATTCCAACGAAAGTTGGGCGAATCTGCCATGCGAAAGTGGCAGTGAATTTGTCAACGAAACTTGCAGCGAAACTGTTAGCGAAACTGGCAGCGAAACTGGCAGCGACACTATTTATCTGGTAGCGAAATTAGCAGCAAAATTAGGTAGAAATTAGGCAGAAATTAACCCCTTTAAGTGTTCACTTATCTGCAGGCTGTGTGGTGTGATCCTAGCCTAGAAAGCTTAGTCTAGAAGTTACTCGCGGTATCCAGGTGAGTTCTAGAGCCCCTTGTTTACAAGTTTTTCCATGTTTTGGGGCTATTATGCATACAAAATATACGTTTTTAGATGACCAAGATTTTAATAGGTTTTAATAGGAAGATCGATTTTTCTATAAGGAAATGTGCTATATAAATTTTTAAAAATAAAAATTTTTCGCGCTGACCTGGCAGCCCAGCCCCAGCCAGGGGCATTACCCCCTTGGACCCCACTAGAGGCTGCTGCCCCTAGGATCCTGCTGTCAGGGGCTGCCGCCCCCGAACCCATGATGTCCCGTGGAGGATCGGTTATGTTTTTATGATGAATTGTACTTGGTATGTTGTGTGCTAAATAAGTTAGTATTATATATTGAAGTGGAAGATAATATTTATGAGAAGTGGAACTTAACGATTGTTACCCGGGCCGGTTTGATGATGAAAAGTCTTGCAAGCACTATGATAGACTTACTTATGTGAGTCTGATGTATGATGATGGATCCGTATTCATGAGCGGGCTATGTGCCTTGTAGTGTGGATCAACTGTCAGGGGTTAGCTACCGTTTTCATGTGTACCAACAGGGATTGACATTCGTTGCCGATCAACAAGGAGCTCTTGCCTTGTGCAATCTTGTTTATGATAAAGCGAAAGATAATGAAAGAATGAAAGATAATGAACATGCTTATTAAGACACGAATGTTATGTATTATGATGTATGCATGATCATTATATGAAGGATAAAGTTTATATTTCTTATATTATTTAAAACTAGAACCACTCAGCGAAGCTGACTTTTATGCATAATAGTTGGCAGGTAAATGCTGATGCTGAGGATGGCACCAGGTTGGGGGCTACTTGGATGGCAATGGATGGCATTCCTGTTTATGAAATCTTTTATTGTAATTTAAGAAAAAGTACTATGTTCTATTTTCAATTGAAGGACAAATTGTGTGACTATAATATCAACTGCAAGTTTTAAGTGGATGTTTCTTTTATTTCGCTGCATTGTTTTGTTATTTAAATGATTTTATACTATGATTAACCAACTGTGAGGCTTCCCGTGAACGGGGCCTTACAAGAAAGCATGGAACAAGTGTGATATTAATATACATGTCAAGAATGGTGATCACGGGGGTGTGCTTGGCAAGGCATGGCCCCGTTCTTGTAAGAATCTAACATAAATTCGACCTACAAAGTTTTAGAGTCGTCAGCGGAGGTCATATAAAATTTTTGTTAAAGTCACGGAGACATGCTTCATGGGGCATGGCCTCGTGATTGGCTTGTGAGTCGTACAAAAAGTTAAAATTTTAAGAAATACATATGACTAGGTGTTGGGTTTTAGTTTCGGGTCCTCGGCATGAGGTATAATGCCTCTAAGAAGGTATTGGTCGGTCCACCAGTATACGGTTTCAAACGTTTACCATTTACCTTGAAACTTCTACCGTCATGGTTTTCAATTATGATGGTACTGTTTAGAAAAATATTCTTTAGTCATATAAGGTCTAGACCATCGTGATTTCTACTTTACAGGAAACAAACGTAGCAGTAATTATATAGTAAGATACCCTCTCCCACGTGAAATCGTTTAGTGTTCTTTAATTGGGAATCATGGAATTTTGCTTGTCTTTCCTTTATACACCCTAGAATTTTTGTACATTTGTTCTTTCATTTCCTCAAGTTTGTGGATTTATAGAAATTGATTTTACCCCATAGTGTTTTGATCCATGTTTTCCGCCTTGAGTGCCTAATAGGCTTTATGTTCGAGTTCCACAGGTAGATGACTTGACTTTCCATAAAGTAGTTTGAAAAGCCCATAACGCATCATCTAACCCAATAGACCAATTTTGTGGTTTTAACCTATGGTCTTCTTGAGGATTCATTCGATGCCTTGGTTAGTGACCTCAACTTGCCCATGCGATTGTGCATGATAGGTAGTTGCAAAACGATGGTGAACATCGTAACGAGCCATTTCTCTTTCGAGTTTGTTGTTATAAAAATGCATTCTGTGATCACTAATTAAAGCTTTAGGAACACTAAAACGAGAGTATAGCTTCTTGAATAATTTGACAATGTTTCTTGCATCGTTGGTAGGTATGGCTTGAGCTTCAGCCTGTTTTGGGACATAATCGATTGCTACCAAGATGTAACGATTACCAAAAGACCCCGAGAATGGTCCCATGAAATAAATACCCCATATATCAAATACCACACATACTTGAATGGGCTCTAAGGCATCTTATACCGTTTTGAGATATTGCTTGCTATTTGACATGCATCACAGGTGCGTATAATGTTGTGAGCATCTTTAGAGATCCTGGGCTAGTAGAATCCAGAGTCGAAGATTTTCTTGGCTATTAGGGTTGCTCTATGGAGTCCTCATGTGGGTTCTTTAAGAGAGTGCCTTAAAATCTGTTGTGATTCACTTCCTTATACGCATCTTCAGATCATCTGGTCTACACCAATTCTATACAAATTGGATCTTCCAAATAGTAATGCTTGATATCAGTGAAATTTTTTTTCTTTTGTTGATAGGTCATTCCTTTGAGAAGCAAGCCACTTGCCAAGTAATTTTGCAAAATCAGCAACAAAGGATGTTTATCGATGGCGGATTAATCATGCATAAGGAATTCGTGAGGATAATTGTCATATATTTTGGATTACTTCGGTTGTGAAGGGTTTGAATTTTCAAGACGTAAGAGATGATCGATTGCTAGATTTTCAGCTCCTTTCTTATTGCGAATTTCAATGTCAAATTATTGGAGTAGAAGTATCTAACATATCAGTCTCAGTTTTGCATCTTGTTTGTTGAACAAATAAAAAAGGGTTGCATGATCGGTGTAAACAATTCTTTTTAAAAGGACGAGATACGAGCAAAATTTATCAAACGTGAAAACTAGCTCCAGAAGTTCTTTTTTGGTCGTGGTGTAGTTTTCTTACACATCGTTTACCGTATTTTTTAGATAGTAAATCGGGTGTAATTGCATTTCTTTCCAGCACGACTCCTACTGCAAAATCCCTTGTGTCACACATGAGTTCAAATGATAATGTCCAATCAGAGGAAACCATGATCAGAGCTATGACCAGTCTCTCCTTCAACAAATGGAGTGTATTAATGCATTCATCTAAAATACGAATTGCACGTATTTCACAAGGATTAAATCATTAGTCGTGTGATTTTGGAGAAATATTTGATGAAATGTCGATAGAATCATGCATGACCTAGGATGCTTCTGATTACTTTCATTGTTGTGGGATGCGAAAGCTTGGAAATAGTGTCGACTTTGGCTTGATCAACCTCAAGTCCTGCTCGATAGATTTTGTATCCTAACACTATTCCTTCCGTAAGCATGAGATGGCATTTATCCTAACTTAAGACCATGTTAGAATCTTCACATCTAACCAACACCTTTTCTAGAGTTTCAAGACATTGTTTTAAAAACTTTCAACAGATGGAAAAGTCATCCATGAAAACTTCCATGGAATGTTCAATCATGTCGTGAAAGATTGCTACCATGCTTCTTTGAAATATAGCAGGGGTATTGCATAATCCAAAAGGCATTACCAATAAGCAAATGTGACATATGGACATGTGAAAGACATTCTCTCTTGATCTTTGGGGGCAATTGGAATTTAGAAATAACCTGAGAAACCATTGAGCAAACAATAGAACATTTTCCTTGATAATCTTTCAAGCATTGATTGATGAATAGTAAAGGAAAGTAATCTTCCATTGTGACATTATTGAGTTTGCGATAGTCGATGCAAACTCTCCATCCTATAACCATATGAGTCAGAATGAGCTTATTACTTTTGTTAGTTACAATAGTCATTCCTTCTTCCTTTGGAACAACTTGGACAGGACTGACCCAATACGGATTAAAAATAGGGTAAATCAAACCGGCATCTAGCAGTTTGATTACTTCCTTCTTCATAACCTCTTGCATGCTTGGATTTAAACGTCTTTAAAGCTAAATGATGGATTTGAAGTTTTCCTCCTTTATAATTTTGAGAGTTCAAAAGGATGGATTAATCCTTTGATGTCCAAGATTTTACAGGCAATTGCTCGTTTATATGCCTTGAGCACATTGAGAAGCTCGTTCATTAAATCATTCAATAATGTGGATGAGATAATAATAGGAAGTTGAGATGTGTTTTTAAGAAATATGTATTCTAGATGAGACGGGAGTTCTTTGAGTTCTAGAACTTGAGGATCTTTGATAGACGGTTTGGCTTTTGGTTCTAATATTTGGTCAATGATATCAAATGCTTCTTGATGATGATGATTCATTAACTTCTGGTTTGGGAATAGGTTGATCTTCATAGATGGGTTTGGTTGGTCAGACATCTATTAATTGAGTGTGGAAAGCTTCATTTTCAAGGATTTCCCTTAAATGACAACTTAGGATTGAATTGCATATATCAATATAATAAAGTGATTCATCATGATGTTGAGTAAGTTTCATGGATCATCCTATTTTGATTGTTACTTACTCATCATCCACTTGAAGCGTAAGTATGCTGGTGCAAACATCAACGATAGCTTGAGTGGTTGCTAAGAAAGGTTGACCTAGGATAAGTGGAACATTCTTGTACTCATCCATCTCAAGGTTCGCAAAGTTAACGGGAATTACAAATTTGCCGATTTTTATTAACATGTTTTGAATGATGCCTCTAGGATATTTGACGAAACGATCAGCTAACTAGATGCTCATGCCGGTAGGTCTAGGTTAACCTAACTTTAATTTTTTCAGAAAATGCATAAGGCATGATGTTAATGCTAGCACCTAAATTAGCTAAGGTGTTACTTATAGACATATTTCCTATTAGGCAAGGTATGGTAAAGCTTCCTGGATCAATCATATTTTATGATAATTTGTTTTGAATAACTATAGAGCATTCCACATTAAAAATTACGTGTGATAACTCTCCTAGTTTATTTTTGTTTGACAACATAGCCTTCATAAACTTAGCGTAATTTGGGGTTTGAGCTAAGGCTTCCACCAATGGTAGGTTGATGTGAAGGTTGATTGAACAACCCTAGAAACTTGCCATACTATGCCTCCATTTGTTGTTACCTTAAAGGACCCAAATATGGAGGTTGTGAAACATAGGGTGACAGTGGTACATATTTCTTGGCTGGTTCTTCAATAGCTATAGGTTTCTTTTGTTTATCACTAGAATTATTTGGTGTTTTGATTTCAACTTCTTCCAACATTGGTTGTAATGCTGGTGCATCATCTTTAGTGGTCTTGCCACTCTTTCAAGTGATGGCTTTCACTTGTGTATTAGGGTTTGTCACATTGTTGCTAGGCAAAACACCTTTGGGTCTTTTAGATATTTGTTGTGCTATCTAACCTACTTGGTGTTTAATGTTTTACAGTGATGCTTTGCTGCTTTTGATGTCAGCTTTATTTCTTTTGAACCTCTCCTTGTTTCTTCTATTAGATTTCCGGATGTATTTATCTGTGGCTTGTGTAGTTGTCAACAGTTGTTACAAGAAGTCTTTCATTGATGATGCTCCACGGTCTTGGTTACTCCTTCTTGGACCTTGTAATAGTGATTTTTGTTATTGGTAGGGTGGCCTTCGGTTGAATCTAGATTCTCTTTAATTTGAGTTGCTTCTCCAATTTGAGTTATTGTTATATGAATTGCTTGGACCACCTACATAATCAAATCTTAACCATTATCATGCTTTGGGGGGCATATGTTGGTCTTGTGTGCATCTTCGCATGTCTTGCATCGTGTTGGAGTTTTCTTAAAATCGGCTTCCAATTGTTCAAATCGCTTAGTTAGGGCTTCTAATTGGGTTGCATATAGGGTTTTAGAGCCTACTTCATGAATGCCTTTAGAACTGGGTTTGTTTATTATATGATTGAAAGCAAAGCTGTTCTTTTATGCTTTTACTAGGGCTTGGTATGCTTCGGTAAGTGTGACACTTTTGAAATCTCCTCCCCCACTTTAATCAACGGGTTGTTTGTGTGCTTAGCTGATTGCATCGTAAAAGGTTTTACATTGCAGCCACAAAACAAGTCCATGATATTGGCATCTCCGAAGGAGACATATGTATCTCTTCCATGTTGCGTGTAATGATTCATCATCGTCTTGGTGAGAGCTTGTAGTGTTTCACCTCAATTTAGCAGTGCGATCGGGTGGAAAGTATTCAAAAGGAATTGTTCAACCATTTCCACCCATCTAGTGATACGACTAGGAGGAAGCCAATCAAGCTAGTCAACGGCTCAACCTTGAAGCAAAAATGGAAAAAGTCTTAGTCTAATTGCATCATCTGAATACTTGCTGATTTTTAAAGTTGCATAGATATGAAGGAATCGAGAGATATGAGTGTTGGGATCTTTGTCTTGCAATCCATGGTCTGCCTTCTAAAACGTGTGTCATCTTCATTTACTTGTCTTGGTTAGCCGTGTCTTCTTTAGATGGTGTACCATCTAAATTGTCTTCCTCGATTATTTTTGTTGTTTGTCACGGTCTTTCGGGTAACCTTTGACAAAAAAGTTACCTGGGTTTCAAAAGAGGAGAAACAAGTTCAGGATTAGACGAAGCAGACATACATTACCCTAAGAAAGCATATACTAACTGTCTTAAATAAATCAAGAAAATTAACTAAACTAACTAACTAAGGCAAACTAACTTAAACTACTCTAACTAAAAAGATTAAACAAAGTTGAACAAAAAAATATATTGACAGGATATAAAGAAGATAGTAAAAAATTCAGATTGTCATGGTCTTTTGCATAACCTTTGATAAAGATTTTGTCGCACATATGCAGTTTTAAATGGTGTTACTTATACTAAACTACACACACAAAATGCAGGTGTACCTGTTCTGTGATAATATAGTGTTGGTAAGAATCGAGTATCAATCTATGGACACACCAAGCCTACTCAACAACCTTAATAATCGGTTATCAGATTGGGTTTTGTTTTGAAAAAATGAAAAGTTGTATTGATGTAACTAATTTTTTTTTTTTTTATTTTTAAAACAATAAATAACAGTAAAAGTAAAATTGAGACTTTTGGGCTTTAAAACATGGAACTATGCCTAGTATTCTAATTAGATTAAACTTATGTAACTGTGATGAATATTGTAGTGTGATTAAAGATACATGTTTAAGTAGTTATGTTAATGTATATAAACATGAGCCAACGCAGATTTCGTCTGTCGGCTCTGCAGTGACATGGACACTAACATCGAATTACATATAAGGCAAATCCTCCAAGCCACTAGTAATGTAGGTAAATCTCATGTAACTTTTCAACATACAATTTCTTAAAACATAACTTAATATTAGAAAAAGAGTTGATCAAATTCTTTTTAACATACCAATACTTTTAAAACACCATAACCAATACTGTAGATTTCTTAAACTATTAAAATAGAACCTCCAAATGATCAGAAAGCTTAAGTTATATGATTTCTAATAACCATTTCTAGTTCATTACCCATGCATTCATTATGAAGATCGATTTCACAAATAAAAGCTAGTTCATATATTTTTCAACCTTGTATGACATTCACAATTGCAAACCATAAGTTTATAACTTCCCATTCAAATGTAGATGCTACCCATAAAAAGTTTATCCAAGATCAGCATAACATCAATATAACATAAATCACACCACTAGGTCATCACAAATAATATAAGTTTCATCCAATTAGGATGATAATTAGATTTAAGCTCATAATGCGCTTGAACATTACAACAAATAACATAGAAGATAGATATGAATTTATCTATGAAATGGAACAATAAAACCAATTATCCATAGTGGATGATGTTTAGATAATCCCAAGCTTCTTTCAAGTGTTGTATGCAAATCTCGAGCATCCATAGGGTCTTTGAGTCTTGATTCAGAGTGTAAATCAATAGGGTAACCCTCCACCAAAAGCTCAGCCAAATGATAGACTTAGGCCTTTATTCTAGGCTTTCTTGAGTGTTTAAGCACGACCTCATGCTAGGACAATGCTTATGAAAGTTGGCCAGTTCATACATGCCAAGTGTGTAGGGCACGACCCTAGGCTTAATGGGGAGCGTCCCCGTGATGGTGGTGGGTCACGGCCCCGTGACTAGTTTTTGGGGACACTACTTTTTGTCCAGTCAGATGTCCAATCATGGGGGTGTGCTAATTTAAGCACGTGTTGTGTTTCAGGCTGGTCATGGGGGAGGGCTTAATAAGGCATGACCCCATGCTTGGACTTCAAAGCTTGGTTTTCTTCAAATTCATGCTAAGTATTCTTCGTTTGTCTTTCTTGACCTTTGAACACCTAAAAACACAATTTAACATTTTTATTTTCGTTTTCATCATTTTAAGAAAGATATTTAGGAAAAATTAATGTGCTTTTGATAGGTTTTCTAAGTATTATTTGGAACACATCACCCACTTCTATCTTCTGATACAAAGTGGCGCCAAACTTTTCCTTTAAAAGATTGTTCCTTTATCATAGAACCGTTGGAATTGCAGCTTCGATGGTTATATATTAAAATATGCACTGTTATATATTATCGTATAACTACAAATTGACTCCCCTTTTACCAATTGTTACCTTCTACGTTCATATGTTATCTCCATCTTTCTTAAACCCTACTCCAAAATCAAAACTTTTCCAAATGGCCACTCCAAACCAAGACTTCAGACACATTCCTAACATTGTTGCTTCACTTGAACCAATTGGTGATTTAGAATATGATCCTATGCTATAATTGTTTTGCAATTGCAACTATGCTTTTATCATTTCTGTCGGACCGATGATATGTGCTTCGTAAATTCAGAAATTCTAGAACTCATGTTTTATAAATAGAGAACATGGAGTCAAAGTCCTTACGAAAATCATACAAGGACTCAACATCACCATCTCCCCCGCCAAGATTCGCTCTCACCTTAAACTTAACGATGCTAATGGAGAAGCCTCTTTCTCCATAAAGGTATTGAGTGCCACATTTAAAGATATAGAATATGAAGGAACTCTTTCAACTTTAACCTTTTCGAAATTAATGATATAGATATATGTATGTATGTATATATATATATATATACACACATATATATATACACACATATATATATTATGTATATATGTATACATATATATACATATATGTATATACATATATGTACATAGATATATGTATATATATGTATATACATATATGTATAGATATGTATATGTATATGTATATGTATAGATATGTATAGATATGTATCGGGTTTAGATTTTAAGGTTAGCTTTTTTCATTTTGGTTTTTTGATTTGGCTTTTAGGGTTAGGTCTATTGGGTTGAACTTTTAAGCTTTAGATTTGAAGGTTATGTTAGAACCTTAAAGATTAGCATTAGTTTTTAGTTCGTTTTTGTCATAGTATAGGGACTTATTGTGTAAATATATGTTCCTTTGTTTCTTGTATTGGTATAAATAGGATTATTTGTATTTTGCAGGTAACTGCAATAGTATTCTTTCATTCTGTACTTGTAATCTTTTGCTAATATCAATAAAATCACTATGAATTTTTCTGATAATTTGCTTAGTTGATTACATTGTGCATATTATTGTCAATTACAGTTCATCATTAACACAGATCGATCCATTTGAACCTATCAAATGGTATCAAAGCTTTCGGTTTAGTGATTCGAGCCTGTGAATCACTTGAATCTGTGTTTTTGATAGCAATTGATCAATAGATTGCTGAATTCAGTTGTGTTTCATCACTAGAAACATGATTTGAATCACAATTGAGTGAGTTAACATCATCAGATCTAAATTTTTGTAAGATTTGAGTTCGAACTGTTCTTCAAAAGTCGAACAAAAATTATGCAAAATTCTGATTAATTGTTGTTAATTGAAGGAAATTGATGTTAAAGGATTGATATTCGGTGTATTTCACACTTGATTGAAGAATTTCAGATCAATTAATCAAGTTTTGAAAAGCTTTTTAAGATGAGGTTGTTACGAAGAAGATGAATTAGGCGTTTGGAGTGTTGAAATCATCTGAAAAATCACCTAAGTGTTTAGGCGCATGAACACTGTTCAGACGCTTTAACACTGTTTAGGCGTTTCAGAGTGGTCGTTTTGACACTGTTTGGACGTTTTTCAGAAACTAAGTATCGGGCGTTTTGAAACTTTTCAGGTGTTTCATAAATGTTCAGGCGCATCATCACTGTTTGGGCGCTTTGGAACTGTTTGGACGTTTTGATACTGTTCAGGCGTTTCTACACTTGTGCATTTCAGAATTTACTAAGGAAATCCCTTAGGTGTTTCTAAGTCAAGTTGGGTGCTTCTCAACTATTCAGGCGCATCAGATTCAGACTTTTCTTCTAACACATAAAAAATTTTCAAAAATTAAAAATACAAAAATATTGTTATTTCATTTAAATCATAAAAACAACAAAAATAGTATATTTTCTTAAATTCAAACCTTAAATATGCAAAATCTGAAGATTCAGAGAATAGAGTACCAAAGTTGAAGAACAGAGCTGACTTCAAGAATTGGTCACTCAGGCTGAAACATCACTTAAACTCAATTCATACTAATTTATGGAAATCAATTGAGAAAGAACCTCACATCCCTGTTACTACTTATGGTCCTGATGGCTTTGTATACACAAAAGATACTCTAGAGCCTTATTCAGAAGATGGATTACATGGGGATGATCTGAAGAAGGTGAAGAATGATGTTAAAGCATATTCTCTCATGTGTAAAGGGTTACCTTTGGAAGTTCTATCAAGGCTTGGGAATTACCAAACTGGGTACACCTTATATAAAGCTTTGAAAGTTATATGTGAAGGAGAAAAAGAGATTCAAGATCTCAAAAGACAGAAGTTCTAAAGGCAACTTGAATTGTTTGAGCATATCTGTGGAGAAACTGTAAACCAGATGATGAATAGATATGTGCAGCTTGTCACAGAAATGTCAACTTTAGGGATTAAGAATGATCTTAAAGACCTAAATGATAGACTTCTAAATGCACTTCCATCATCTTGGAAACAAACAATAACTTTGTTAAAACATATTGAAAAGTTTTCCATGGATCTTGATCTGTTAATTGTAAAGATTGAGTCAGTGGAAATTGATGAAAGCTCAAGGAATAATGATAGAGCTGCATCTACTTCTCAATATAAGTATGTTGCTTCTCCAGCAAATACTATAGAGAATGCTTTTCATGCTAAGGATGAAGCTACTCCAGAAGATGAGAATGATTAGTTTGTGGGAGCAGGATTCTTTTCTAGCACATCTGTCTACTCAACTCAGCCACAACCACAGTCTCCTCCCAAATCTCAAATGCCTAAAACTCAAAATGAGACTCCATCTTCTAACTTTGCTAACTCTAGCAAAGTTAAAGAGGTTATAAACATCCTTTTACAGGATGAAGAGTCCAAATATGCATTTACAGCCTTTATGGCAAGTTTTCAAGCATACTAGGGAAGTCATTTAACACAAGTTGATTTAATTTTGCAGGATTTGTTCGAGATGGATCCAGATGACATTGAAGAAATGGATCTCAACTGGAAAATGGTGATGATAGCTTATAGAACACAAAAGCATTCATATGTGAATAGAAACTATAAGCCAAGTGCAAATAAAACAGTTGGCTTTCATAAGTGGATGTCAAGGTGTTTTAAGTGCAACAGCTATGGTCACTTTTCTAGATAGTGCAAAGCTCCAAGAACTCAAGGAGGAAATGGTCAAAGTAGCTCTAATAGTCAGAGGTATCATCAACAGACTCAGAAGACATTTCAGAAACCTTATCAGAGTCTACCAATGCGAGAACTGAAGGAAGAATCAAAGACCACTGAAGAACCAAAGAAAGCATTAGTAGTCGGCATCAAGGATGGTTATGACTGGAGTGCTTATGCAGAACAGTTTACTGAAGATCTTACTTCTGATCTAGCACTTTTTGCTGAAGTTAACATTGAAGATTGGTCTGTAGATAATGATCTAAAAACAGAAGGAGATTCTGTCAATGAGGAAGACTATGACTGGAGTGACAAATCAGATCCAAAGGAAGATTCTAAAGAAGTTGCTCTTATGGCACAGTCAGAACAACCCAAGGTTGTAAACTCTTCATCTGAAACTGACACTGAATCTTCAGACTCTTATCCAGAAATTCCAGTGGAAGTAAGGGAGAAAATGTGCACTAAAGTATGTTTTGAACAAGTAGAACACTATAGAACCTACTCATTCAAAATATGTGATAAACTGAAACAAGAAGAATTAATGCACAGTAAGCTGAAAGCAGATCACAATATTTTTGATGATAAAATCATATCTCTCTAAACTTCTTGGAACAAAACTTTAAAAGAAATTGAACTTGTCAAGAAACAACTTAAAGAGATGTCAAAAACCCTTGAACAAGAAAAATTAGCTCATGCAACAACTCAAATTGATTTAGCCAAAGTGAAAAGCTCAAAAACTATTATGGAACAGCTGGTAAATGGTAGAAAAGATAAAGATAAGACAGGTTTAGGATTCACTCATGAACCAATGCCTGAATCAATCTTAAAGGAAATCTAAAGAAGAGAAATCAGAGACTTCATGTTCTGATGATTCAAGCTCTTCTGAAACAAACCGTATTGATAAAAAAACTTGAAAGACTCTGAAAAAGAATCTTTTCAAGATTCTATCAAAACCCAAAGCACTAATAAAACTTCATCAAGATCAAGAAATCAATAAAGACGAAAAGCATCTTCTAAAGCAAAACAATTTGAACCAATCAATCAAACAAGTCAAATTAAACCAGTAAAGTTTGTGTCAGCAGGAACCTTTGACATGAACACAATCCCTGAAACAACATCAAAACCTAAGATCAAATCTAACTCTGATCTGAAAATAGGTTCAGGTCCAAAGTCTTCCGCTGTTCATAAAAGATTTGAATCTAAGGAGTTAAAGAATTGTGAACATGTTAAAAGGCCAAACCCTAAAAATCAAAAGACCAAACTTACACAGTCAAAACAATAGTTTAACCTCACTACGCCTAAATCTAGACAAGGATCTAATGTGGCTTCCATATCTAGGGTTAAGCAAATGTTATTTAAACAGCCACAAAGGTATTGTGACATATGTGATATGTACAATCATAACACATCTGAGTGTTATTTTAACAAGTATTGTCACATTTGTGATATGACAAATCACTCAACGGCTGATTGTTATTTCAATAAATACTATGCCTTGTGTGATGAAAGAAATCATAATACTGAAGATTGCTTCTTTAGAAAGAACTCGCCTCGGAAAGATTTTGATAATCAAAGATTTCAAAGAAATCAAAATTTTGGTTATCAAGGATTATCAAAACAACCTTTTTAGGCTTGAGATCTCTCAAAAGTATCAATTCTGATTATGATAATCAGTATACTGTCAGATCACAGCAGTACAATCGAGGAAAATTCATTCCACGTTCAGTTCAAATGAAAAATGAAACATTTAACAAGAAAATTTTTTCAAAGAATGTTTCAAATGATGGGTCAAATTATCTTAATGAGGATCTTGAGAATCGGTTTAATGCTTTCAGGATAAAACAAAGAAAAGATAATCAGACAGTTTTTCAAAGAGGATTTGAAAATCCTAAATTTCAAAAGAAAGCTGATTTGCACAAACTCTATTTCAAGCAATTTACTATTATGGATAAATATGGAAAGCCCAAGACCATCTTGTCTTGGGTTGATAACTCGTCTTAAATGAATTTGAAATGCAGGTACGCCCAAGAAGACCAATGAATACATGGTATGTTGACAGTGGGTGTAGCCGGCATATGACAGGCAACCAAACCTTGTTAAAAGACTTTAAGACAAAAGATAGTACACATGTAGCTTTCGGTGGGGATGCAGGTGGAAAGATAACCGGAGAAGGAACGGTATCTAACGGTGTTATAAGTTTTGATAAAGTCAACTTTTGTGCTCAGTTGAAGTTTAACCTTTTAGGCGTTTCTCAAATATGTAATAAATCATATTCTGCTTTATTTGATGACTCTTATTGCTATATCCTAAAGCCAGGTTTCAAGATCAGCAAGGAATGGGTGGTTGTAAAAGCTGTTAGAGATCAAGATGTCTACAAGCTAGATATGTCTCACGTTGATCCTTCAACTGAAACAACTTGTCTCATTGGTCATGCTTCAAATGATGAAAGCCAGCGTTGGCATAGACGTCTGGGGCATTCAAACTTCAAAAACATGAACAAACGTGCAGCAGGAAATCATGTTGTGAGCATTCCATCAAAGATGTTTGCTACAACAGATCTCTGTAAAGCTTGTTTGAAAGGGAAGCAGCACATGGCGTCTTATAAGTCCAAATTTATAAAATCAAACTCCAAGCCTTTGCAGATGTTACACATGGATTTATTTGGTCCAGTAAACGTACAAAGTATTGGAAAGAAATCATATTGCCTGGCTATCATTGATGACTATACAAGATTTTCTTGGGTTTTCTTTCTACGTGCAAAATCTGAAACGGCTGAATTATTAAAAGAGTTTATCACTAAAGTAGAAGATCAACTTGATTAAAAAGTCAAAATAATTAGGAGTGATAATGGAACAGAATTTAAGAATGCTAATGTTGACATGTTCTGTGCAGGGAAAGGGATAACTCATCAGTTCAGTGCTCCAAGAACTTCTCAACAAAATGGAGTTGAAGAAAGGAAGAACCAAACATTGATTGAGGCAGCCCGTGCAATGTTAGAAGATGCTATGATTCCTATCACTTTTTGGGATGAAGCCATATCAACTACGTGTTTCATTCAAAATTGTACTCTATTTGTGAAAGACAAACAGAAAACTCCTTATGAATTGATGTTCGGTAGGAAACCAAACAAGGATTTTCTTAAGTCATTTGGTTGTCCAGTTTTGATTCTAAACTCAAATAATCAACTAGGCAAATTTGATGCAAACTC
Source organism: Flaveria ramosissima (assembly GCA_025215565.1). Taxonomy (NCBI): domain Eukaryota; kingdom Viridiplantae; phylum Streptophyta; class Magnoliopsida; order Asterales; family Asteraceae; genus Flaveria; species Flaveria ramosissima. Next base: position 11,511,786 of record CM046035.1, read on the forward strand.
TGATGACGGATTCTTTCTTGGATATTCGTCAGCTTCTAAAGCATATAGAGTTTATAACTGTAAGACGAAAGTTATCATCGAAACTTTCAATCTTAAATTCCTTGAAAATTCATTTCCATCAGTTGAAAATGGTCCAGCGTGGTTATTTGATTTAGATTCATTGTCAAATTCACTCAATTCTAATCTTTTTGGCTCTCCTTGTGTTCATAGGAAACAGGTAGGAGATCTTGGATCCTTTAGTGACGATTCAGACTCTGACGATATGGATGATTCAAGCCCTGACTATCCATTTTTCTCTTTTGTGAGAGATTCTTTATTCAATTCAGATGTTCATGAGCAACAAATTAATGAGCAACACCTCAAATATGCAAATTCTGATGTTTCTCAACCAATTTCTAATGATGGACCAGAAATTCAACAACCTGAGTCTGGAACTTCATCTGTATCAGAAGATATAGATGTAAATGACAAGCATGATTATTTCATCAACTACCCAACTCAAGTTCTGAATTTCACTTCACATTCTTCAAACTTGTTGCACCAGCTCTCTGACTTGAACCAAACCAATCTAGAGGTGAATGTTCAAGAATACGAGATCCCAACTACTCGTATTCACAAGAGACATCCCACCTCACAGATTATTGGTCCTTTGAATGAGAGAACTACGAGAAGTCATAAAATCAAGCAAACATTTGCTTATACTCGTGTTTTCTTTCTCAAATTGTCCCTAAAAACATCACTAAAGCTTTACATGACAATAGTTGGATTAAGGCTATGCAAGAAGAGTTACTTCAATTCTGTAAGCAGGAAGTGTGGAAGCTTTTGGATTTGCCTGAAGGAGAGACCATTGGCACAAAATGGTTGTTCAGAAACAAATCAGATGATCGAGGAATAGTTGTTCGAAACAAAGCAAGACTTGTAGCATAAGGTTACACCCAGGAGGAAGGAATTGATTTTGAGGAAGTCTCTACTCCAGTTACAAGACTAGAAGCAATTCGTGTCTTTCTGGCATATGCTTCTTATATGAAATTCAAGGTGTACCAAATGGATGTTAAAGGTGCATTTTTGTATGGACCAATCACCGATGATGTGTATGTCAAGCAACCTCAAGGTTTTGAAGATGCTGAATTTCCTCATCGTGTGTACAAGCTAAGGAAAGTGTTATATGGTCTACATCAAGCTCCAAGAATCTGGTATGAGACATTGTCCTAGCATTTGATACAACACGGATACACAAGAGGGAAAATTGATCCAACTTTATTCATCAAGAAGGATGCAAATGATCTCTTATGTGTGCAAGTGTATGTGGATGATATCATATTTGGTTCAACCAGTCCAAAACTGTGCTCAAAATTTGAAGAAATTATGAAATCGTGTTTCCAGATGAGTTCTATGGGAGAAATCAACTTCTTCCTTGGATTGCAAGTAAAACAATCTGCAGATGGTATTTTTATCAATCAAGAGAAGTTTGTTGATAAGCTATTGAAGAAATTCAAACTGCAAGATTGTCAATCTATCAGAACTCCAACTGACGTTAATACCAAGATTGATCCTAATCCAAAAGGAAAATCTATCGACCAAACATTATACAGATCTATGATTGGTTCTTTGATGTATCTTACTGCATCTAGACCTGACATAATGTATGTTGTTTGTGTATGTGCCAGGTATCAATCAGACCCAAAGGAATCTCACCTAATTGCTGTCAAACGCATATTCAGATATCTCAAAGGAAAACCAGCTCTAGGGTTATGGTATCCTTATGAAGGAAACTTCGAGTTACATGGATATACTGACAGTGATTATGGGGGATGTAGTCAAGATAGAAAATCTACTACGGGTGGTGTAAGAAACAAACAAATGTCTCCTTCTTAACTGCAGAAGCTGAGTACATAGCTGCATCAGCAGGATGTTCTCAAATCCTTTGGTTACAAAACCAACTGCTGGATTACTGGTTCAATTTTCTTAAAACTCCTATTTACATTGATAACACCGCTGCTATGTTTATAACAGCTAATCCTGTTCAACATTCAAAAACAAAGCATATCGAAATTCGATATCATTTTCTTAGAGATAACTCTGAAAAAGGTTTAATCATTGTGATTCAAATTTCAACTAACAAACAATTAGCTGACCTGTTTACTAAAGCCTTTTTACCAGGAAGGTTTGAGTATCTGGTTGAGTCTATTGGCCTTATTAATCATGTTGAAAAATGATTTTGTTTCATCAAAATGATAATAACCCTCCCTCCTTTTCATAATCAACTCAAAAGGAAAATCAACAAAGTTGACTGCCTGATTGTAAATATTGTGTGTGTATATGCTAAATAAAAAAGCAAATAAAAAAATTAGAAATTAAAAAAATCAATATTGAAAAATATAAAAAGAAAGTACAAAGATATAGTTTAGATATTTTCTTTCTTTAGGATTGATTCTGCCTTTGCAACATGTGAGAAATGATAGTACATCAGATGTAATCAGTTGCATACTTCACTCGATAATAAAGTCTGACGTGATCAGATATGATGTGCTGGCATAATCATTGAATTATACTGAAAAAATAGATTCTTGTGATGTAACTAAATCATTATGCATTTGTGAGTATTCATCTTAGCTCTTATGAGTGGTGTTGACTTTTCTGATTGATTGCTTGTCAAGTCACAAACTCACACCTGATGGTGATATGAATAACCATAAGATCTGTTTACTGCATCTGTTCACTTCTCTGTTATGAGTCATCATAGACCTGAAGTGATGAGGTATCCTCTGTTGTAAGTCATTACAGACCTGGATATTCTCACCTGATGCAAAAGATGCCAATGTGCACGATCCATTCAAAAGTCCAAAAATGGATGTCCTTTGATTCGTATGAATCATATATATATCCAATTCTTTATAAAACGGATTAAGGGATTACCTAATGGCTTGTCCATGGTGTGTAAGGCTCCGTTTCTAGGACGCTTACTGGTCATTCATCGCACTTGAAAACATATATTTATATTAACTATAAAAACATTGCAGCGGAAACATTTAAACAACCATTTCATTATAATAATCGCTTTTGCAAAATAATACAACATTCATTACAAAATATCGTTTGTTCGCATTACAATGCAAAAACATTATACAAAAGAATGCCATCCAAAAAGGGCCAGGTAGCCGTGCCGTGCCATCCTCAGCAACCATTACCTGCCAACTGGAAACACATAAAAGTCAGCATTGCTGAGTGAGTTCTAGTTTTAAAAATAAAATATACATTACTTTCTTTCAAAACCATTCTATACTTTCACATATGATCACACATCATACGTACACATAGATAATATCATTATTATCTTCCTTTATTGTTCATCACTTTCTTTCTTTACTCTTTCCGGATCAGTGTCTTCAGCTATACCCCAAACGTATGCACAAAGCGGGTACTGGGCCGAAGATCATAAATGACTTCTATAACGCACATAGAATGGCACGAGCACCGGGGTGAGTAACCACTATACTCCATGTACTATACAACTTGTCAGTCACAAAGACTAGACCCCTGTGTGTATCCTTATGGGTTAGCTAAACCAGACACAATTGAGCTTACGACATTTTAGAGTCATGCACGTCCGTACATTTTGCTTGCACACTTTCATTAATGCATGCATTCTATCATTATGTTCCTCTTTTCATTATCTTCCAGTTTACGATACATAATACTTTATCATTTCTTTCACAACTATAACACGTAAAGCCATGGAAAATAAACATACATAACATGGAACATAAACATTACCATACAAAACATCACCATATAAGGCACCATCATACATGACATTACAATCATCATACATGCCATAACATACTCCATACATCATCAAAAGTCAACCTACTTGTGACATCTCGTAATTTTGTTAACTTAGAAGTTAACTTTGTTAAATCTTAAAAGGGCCTTTTATGCCATTTGAAACTTTGGGGTTTGTGATACTTAATAATGAATTTGGTGATTAACAAATTAATATAATAATAATAATAACATTATAAGTGTTATAATGTTTGCTTATTATTATAAAATTTAAGGTGTTAATAATCTTAAAAAAAAATAACTATTATTGTTATTATAATAATGACACTAATAATAATAATATTAATGATAATAATGGTAATAATAAAACATAATAACATTTATAATATTAAATAGTACTTATAAAGTTGGTAAGCATAAACAAAAATGACTAAAACCTAAACTCATTGAAGTTTAGAGGGTTTATTTATCATCTTATAAACTTTACAAGTAAACTATTTATATAAAATAACAACAACTTAAAGTTTGATTAAATTTAAGGGGCCACTCTGTTAATTTAGAAACTTAAATACTAAAGTTTGGGTATAAAATAATAAACTATTGAAATAACAGGGACCATTTGTGTAAATAAGTTAAACTCACTCCCAAACCGCCATTCCCCCACCGTCGGCCATCCTTGCCTCCGGCGAGCTCCGATGGCCACCCAAACACCCAAAACGTGTGTTTAAAAAGCAATTAAACCACTCCTTTACTATCCTACATCAGTTTCGAACCCTGTAATCGAGTTTAATTGGATTCAAACGATAATAAAGAGCTTGCATTCGAAACCGAAACTTACATTCAAAGTATGAACCCAATCGACTTAAAACCGATCGATTAATGTCTAAACAACCAAGGGTAAATCATCAAATCGATGTTCCTAAACTAACAAAACTCTCAATTACACATGCAACACAACATCACATCATCATCGAGCATCATCCTCATCGTGACCTGCAACTTAATGGAAATCCATGTTCGAAGTTCTATTACACCGAACTAACAGAGGGCTTTTGCTTAAAATTGATCCTAAGATCTATCTGCAAAGTTAATTTGATTAACATCAACGTTCTCGCCTTGAATCAACATCCAAATAGTCGCGACCGTCTCTTCTCATTGCAACGTTGATTCGAGCATCTTTCTGGTAATTACACACACCCACACACACTCGATTTTAGTTGGGGATCAAAAGCCCCATGATCGTTCTTGTTAACAACATTGATTGAGACATCAATTTGATCGATGAACAATCTAGGGTTCTTGGTTGGGGGGAAATCCTTGGGATTGTGTTTAAATTCAATACAAACCGATGATAACCGCAGCTGTGTGCCTTGGTTCACCGGTTCCATGTCCATCTCCCAACTTTGAGGTCCCGGGTTCGACCCCGGGTAACCTCATTATTTTTTTAGGTGCTTTTCAGCCTATACAAAATTGTATAAAAATTTCTAAAAATTCTAAAAAAAATCTATTTTATAAATTTTAGTTATTTTAAAGGCTAACCAGTTACTTTCTGAAAATTTATTTTTTTATAATAACCTAACATGTTATTTTATCTTGTAAAAACAAAGAATATAATTAGTTAAATATCTTGTTAAATAGAATTTTAAAGATTGTTTATCTTGTAAAAACATTACATGTTCAAACATACAATTGGATTCTTTTTTTTTTTGGTTTTAGTTTATTTTAATAAATAATAAAACATTGATCCAAATGCTTTTCTTTAAATAAAAAAAAGAGCTTAATTATTTTTCTATGATCATTTAACTTTTATATATTTAAATGGCTTCTTTTAAAATAATTGAATAATTATTTACATGAATATGGACTTGATACAATAATTTAAAAATCATTTAAAATACTAATGGGCATAATAGTATTTTTATTCTTTAAAGGTTTACTTTTATAATTGTGATAATGATATATTATTCTTAGAAAACTATAAAGAATTAATTACATATTGAACTCCAACTTTGTTATGTTTAAATTCATTTCTAAAATATATACATATATAATTCTTTTAATGAATTAAAAATGTAAATAATTACTTTGTAAATTGTTACTTATCAAAAACCCCTTAAAACTATTGAAACCCTAATCATTATTTGAACGTTAATCATATTATTAATCTTCATCTTGTAATACATATTTAGGTGCCTTGTAATGAATACTTGGGATTACTTTGGATCATCCTTTAATCTTTATTTATCATCTTGTAATGCTTATATCAATGTGAGTATTTCCATACCCCTTTTTGCTTATTTTCACACTTTGGGGTGAAACATGTTAACTTATTATCATTGCACTTGTAAACTTATTTGAGACTTGTAATCTTTATGGCAATTCATCATGCAAAGTTGTGGTTAGTTGGACTTTTGTGGTTACAATGTTATGGCGTTATATCTACAATCATTAACTATTGCTAGCCCATCGAAGTCATAGATCTATAGGCAAGACAAGCCTACTTTGGTTGATCCAAGTACACTTAGCTGATCGTATAATCTTGTAAACGTTTGAGACTTGTAAAACTTTGTCGAGGTTTGATTGTTGCATTGTTCATAACATCCCTAATCACTTTATTCACTAACTTATGACTTGAATTGCCAACTTTTATATACTTATGTATTGAAAACTATGGAATGCTCACCAACAATTTTATGTTGACCTTTTATTTTTAACATGTTTCAGGTATACCTCAAGTTTGTGTTCTACTCATTGAAGCTTATTACATCTAGGATTGGACTTAGAGATAAAATGGATGATCATGTTATTTGTAGCATTTGTACATGATGTATTATTTGTTGAAACTTTTGCTTGTAATGTTACTAATGAAACTTATGAATAATATATTTGGAATTAATAAATAGCGTTATGTGGCTGTGAACAATCGTAACCCTCACATCTCGACGTTTCTGCCGTCAAGGTTGGGGTGTGACAGATTGGTATCAGAGCCCATAACTATAGGGATTTAGGTTATTAAAAATGATGACCTAGACTATAGTTGCGTGAACCTCATAGAAAGATCCTTATACCTTTGTGCTTACATGTTGTTTGCATGTCACATGATGCTATTTACTTAGGGATGCCTTTTGTGCAATATGATGCACTTAGATAGGTGTGCCTTATAATTAATTACCTTGGTTACTTGTCTCCCTAAACTTAACTTTAACTCTTTGATTCTCCCCGACAAATGAACTTCCTAATCCTATTCTCAACGGCATGTGGAATCTACACTTATCATATGGGTTCAATTCCTTAGACTCAATGTCTAATTTATGAAAATCTCATCAAGGTTTTGATTCTATGAACCAAAGAAATTTGTGTGACACATAGACACCTGTATTCTGGATTTCGTGGCAAAAGGCCTTCGGGCTAAGGCAAGCATATCGTATAAATCTCATTGTGAGACCAGTTATGCTTACCTGGGGATTTCTGGGATGAGTGATAAACTATGGTCAACATACACAAGTCTCTAAGGCAAATGGGTCAATTTACCTTGACGTGTCAACGATTTCAAATGGTAATGCGTTACCAAATGGAACCATCCTCTTGTATCTTAAAAATCCTTGATTTTCTTGAACTGGTTTATCACCAAAGTTTCAATATCTTCTCATTTTTAACATATATAATGTTCCTGTTAATATTGAACCCATTCTACATTTCAACTCCTACATTTAAACAATGCTACACGTTGGGCGTTTCATGTATCTATTCCTATACCTTGACCAACGTGTGCATGACTCTTAATATATCCAAAGATATTGGGAATCTAAACCGAATGGCCTTCAAAAATTTAAACCGTTATTTATGGTTCTCAAGTCTTCTTAAGGATGTATCCCATAACAAAGAACATGCAATGCTATAGGTGGAATTCCTACATCTGGAGATACTTTGTCTAGGCAAGTGTAAATGGTGATTTGACTCGATCATTGAATCCATTTACTTGACTCGAAACCCTTGAGATGAGTGATCACTTATAAGTACGCATGTCTTTAATAAGGTTATGGCTGATCTCATATCTTGAGAAGTTCATGTATTCCCTTCGATTGTGAATCGAATGTTCACATCTCATTATGATGTCGAATCATTCTTGTCCTTGATATTGCCTTCCTGATTTAAATTATTCATGATTTGAACACCACAACAAATTCTGTTATCTCGAACTTTGATCCTAAGCTTGTAAGCATGATTTTCTCTTTTGTTACATTGATGAAACTTGAAATTTCCTGAATTTCTAATTGATATTCTTTTTCTTTTCGCTATTATGACAAACTTCATACCCTTTGCACCATGGGAGATGCAAGAGTTTGTAAGTCAACCTATAACTAAGAACATTCGTATCTCCTAAATGATTCTAACTCATCAAAACAGGGGTGATTCCCTTACTTTGATGATTCTCTATTCGTTTCGATAAATGGTTTCCAATCGCGTGTTTTATCAAATTTCATCCTTTGGATCAGTGTGATTTCCTTATCCCGAGGATTGACTTCAATTATTTTCTTTGGAATGGCATTTCACAAATGACATGATCTCACCAAAATAGGATTGAAACCCGTACTTTGGTGACAAATGTCAATCTTCGATTGTTTTCTTGCTATTATGAAATTCAATCATCAAGATAGGCGTGAATTCCATACCTTGATGATAATATCATCTTTATGAATTGTATTTGTTCAAATGAGACGACTTCATCATAGTAGGAGTGAATTCTGGGTTTTGATGAAGAAGTTCATCTTGTTATATTTTGTTTTTTTTTTGTAAAACTTCACCGTTAAGATAGGAGTGATTTCCCTTACCTTAATGGTGAGCTACCTCGTCTTATTTCTGTGGATGCTCAAAAAGGAGTTGGGATTGAACTTTTTGATTAGTAAGTTAGTGGTCATACCTTGGGAATACACCATCAAGTTAGGAGTGAAAACCACACCTTGATTACTATTCTCACTTCTTGATCTTCAACTTACCAAGGTTTTAATCACGTAACAAGAAACATGTAGTAACTTGAAGGGTGAACCGATGTTAGTGTTTGGACCTATCAACCAAAGCATGATTTCTGAACTTGAAAGAAGACCCGATCACTCTAGGTTGATTTTGATTCCGAGCTTGGAGCATTTGAATTCTTAAATCGATTTCTTTCCCTTTATCTTCATGTTTTGACTCGATCTAGCTACATCGAACCATTTATTTCTTACTTATCAACTTTCATTTTGAGTTATCATCAACACATGATTGTGTGATGGTAGCCTTCTTAAACAATCTTTCTGCTAAGTAAAGGCATTATCAACTTGTGTTCATGTCTTTCAAACTTTTTCAGATGTGCTTATGGGTTTGATGAACTGCGTATGCAAACTGTACTTGGAAACTTGCTACCTTGCAAAACATGTTTACAAATACTTTTCTTAATGTTTGCGTCATTTCTTGAATCGCTTTTGAACCCTTAACCTTGAAAATCATTGAAATTTTATCTTGGTTTGGAACAACAAGACTTGTTATTATCCTCATTGCGATGTGGATATAAAGGTTGATAAAATTTCGTAATTTGTAGTCATGGGTTTGGCATAAAAGGAAAGACATAACTTGGCATGTGTCCAAGTGTCTTACCTTCACATATGACAAAACCTAACCCCCATATTCCCGGGAATCTCCTGCTCAATTTCTCATCACCGAATGTCTCTTATTTTGGATGTCATACTGAAAATTGGTGCATTATAGACCAATTGACTAATCTCATATTGACTCATGTGAGATAATGGGTCGATAAATTGACTTGTATCTAACTCAAGAATTCGTATACCGTAGTATAGCGTTAAAACATCGATCGTTATTTTGGATGATCGATTCATTTTCTGCTTTTAATAATGTTCTTAACCATCGTCGTGAACTTATTCCAAAATCTTCGCATATCGTATTATTCTTAGACCGATGATTGGTCAAAGGAGAGATACATATTCACAAGATATGCGTTAAGATCGTTTCGTTATATATAGTGATGTTAGGGATTCTTAAATCCTGACGGTTAACCTTCTTATAATTGTTGGTCTTCTATTGATTTCAAGACATCACTTTACTACGAAATTACATTCTAAAAGTTGTGGCTTATAAGTCTAATATACTACGGTAACTTGTCATCGTCTTCTAACGTTTCGTCTGCCAAATTTCAAAAAAAAAAAAATCTAACATTTCGCTGGAAGAGTACGAATTGGCATGAATGATGTTACTAAAAATCATAGGAGTTGTAGCACAACGGCTGACAAGCAAGAAAGGGCACTCCCAGCATGAGGTTACCCAATAGGTTAGCGAAAGGCGGTTCAAGCCATTTTTATGAGAGCAGAACAATTTACAAGGTTTGCAGCGGAGTGGAATGAAATTCAAGAAGCTTGTAAGATTCCATGAAGTGAAACATCTCATCTGTAATCAAACGTCTATCACAGGCCGTTGTACACTTACCTTTCATTATAATTCCTTTGTTCATCTAAGTTTATTTTTAATTTCGGGACGAAATTCTTTTAAGTTGGGGAGACTGTGACATCTTTGTTAACTTAGAAGTTAACTTTGTTAAATCTTAAAAGGGCTTTTTATGCTATTTTGAAACTTTGGGGTTTGTTATACTTAATAATTAATTTGGTGATTAACAAATTAATATAATAATAATAATAACATTATAAGTGTATAATGTTTGCTTATTATTATAAAATTTAAGGTGTTAATAATCTTAAATAAAATAATAACTATTATTGTTATTATAATAATGACACTAATAATAATAATATTAATGATAATAATGGTAATAATAAAACATAATAACATTTATAATATTAAATAGTACTTATAAAGTTGGTAAGCATAAACAAAAATGACTAAAACCTAAACTCATTGAAATTTAGAGGGTTTATTTATCATCTTATAAACTTTTCAAGTAAACTATTTATATAAAATAACAACAACTTAAAGTTTGATTAAATTTAAGGGGCCATTCTGTTAATTTAGAAACTTAAATACTAAAGTTTGGGCATAAAATAATAAACTATTGAAATAACAGGGACCATTTGTGTAAATAAGTTAAACTCACTCCCAAACCGCCATTCCCCCACCGTCGGCCATCCTTGCCTCCGACGAGCTCCGGTGGCCACCCAAACACCCAAAACGTGTGTTTAAAAAGCAATTAAACCACTCCTTTACTTTCCTACATCAGTTTCGAACCCTGTAATCGAGTTTAATTGGATTCAAACGATAATAAAGAGCTTGCATTCGAAACCGAAACTTACATTCAAAGTATGAACCCAATCGACTTAAAACCGATCGATTAATGTCTAAACAACCAAGGGTAAATCATCAAATCGATGTTCCTAAACTAACAAAACTCCCAATTACACATGCAACACAACATCACATCATCATCGAGCATCATCCTCATCGTGACCTGCAACTTAATGGAAATCCATGTTCGAAGTTCTATTACACCGAACTAACAGAGTGCTTTTGCTTGAAATTGATCCTAAGATCTATCTGCAAAGTTAATTTGATTAACATCAACGTTCTCGCCTTGAATCAACATCCAAATAGTCGCGACCGTCTCTTCTCATTGCAACGTTGATTCGAGCATCTTTCTGGTAATTACACACACCCACACACTCGATTTTAGTTGGGGATCAAAAGCCCCATGATCGTTCTTGTTAACAACATTGATTGAGACATCAATTTGATCGATGAACAATCTAGGGTTCTTGGTTGGGGGAAATCCTTGGGATTGTGTTTAAATTCAATACAAACCGATGATAACCGCGGCTGTATGCCTTGGTTCACCGGTTCCATGTCCATCTCCCAACTTTGAGGTCCCGGGTTCGACCCCGAGTAACCACATTATTTTTTTTAGGTGCTTTTCAGCCTATACAAAATTATATAAAAATTTCTAAAATTGTAAAAAAAATCTATTTTATAAATTCTAGTTATTTTAAAGGCTAACCAGTTACTTTCTGAAAATTTATTTTTTAATAATAACCTAACATGTTATTTTATCTTGTTAAAACAAAGAATATAATTAGTTAAATATCTTGTTAAATAGAATTTTAAATATTGTTTATCTTGTAAAAACATTACATGTTCAAACATACAATTGGATTTTTTTTTTTGGTTTTAGTTTATTTTAATAAATAATAAAACATTGATCCAAATGCTTTTCTTTAAATAAAAAAAAGAGCTTAATTATTTTTCTATGATCATTTAACTTTTATATATTTAAATGGCTTCTTTTAAAATAATTAAATAATTATTCACATGAATATGGACTTGATACAATAATTTAAAAATCATTTAAAATACTAATGGGGACAATAGTATTTTTATTCTTTAAAGGTTTACTTTTATAATTGTGATAATGATATATTATTATTAGAAAACTATAAAGAATTAATTACATATTGAACTCCAACTTTGTTATGTTTAAATTCATTTCTAAAATATATACATATATAATTCTTGTAATGAATTAAAAATGTAAATAATTACTTTGTAAATTGTTACTTATCAAAAACCCCTTAAAACTATTGAAACCCTAATCATTATTTGAACGTTAATCATATTATTAATCTTCATCTTGTAATACATATTTAGGTGCCTTGTAATGAATACTTTGGATTACTTTGGATCATCCTTTAATCTTTATTTATCATCTTGTAATGCTTATATCAATGTGAGTATTTCCATACCCCTTTTTGCTTATTTTCACAATTTGGGGTGAAACATGTTAACTTATTATCATTGCACTTGTAAACTTATTTGAGACTTGTAATCTTTATGGCAATTCATCATGCAAAGTTGTGGTTAGTTGGACTTTTGTGGTTACAATGTTATGGCGTTATATCTACAATCATTAACTATTGCTAGCCCATCGAAGTCATAGATCTATGGGCAAGACAAGCCTACTTTGGTTGATCCAAGTACACTTAGCTGATCGTATATGTTGATGCATGTATGTCCCTAGATCATGATTTGTAATGTAATAGATCTTGTCTGTCTATGATGTAATATGAATTGATTAATGAAATGATATGGATTGTTTGTGATTTGTAATGTCTAATATTTCATTAATGAGTCGTTATTGAGTTGATTAATTGGGTTTATGATTGTTTGAATGGTTACACATCAAGTTATATTAATTGAAACCTTCAAACTTAACTTAATGAAGTTCTCATGCGAATGGCCCATGCGAATGGACCATACGCATGAATAACTTCATACAATTGACTCAGTCGCACGACTGAACCAGGAGACTGGATCAGTCGTATGATTGACACATAAGATTGGCTCAGTCGCACGACTGAACACTCAGTCGTGCGGATGAATCAACCGCATGGTTCAATCGCACGACTGAACCATACTTATGGTCCAGTCGCACGATTGAACAATACTAACCTATAAATAGACCCAATTCGTGGAAAAACGTAAGCATTCATACCATTACGACTCCAGACGTACCCTAGCCGTCAGGAAGCCTCCCAAATCGTTCTCCAAGTTCACAGAACACATTACATCGATTCCCAATCGACTTCTAACGTTAGATTCAATTCTTGATTGATTCTTCGTGTGTTCTCACTGATTGGATCGCCAATCAAATAGGATTCCGCACTATTTGATCTGGTTTACACGCTAATCACTAGGTATTTGGTTCAAATACCAGGTCCTAACAAGTGGTATCAGAGCTTTGGCTCTTGATTACATGTGATTCAATCAAGATTGCATAAAAGTTTGTGTTTTCGCACTAAAAACGCAATCTTTGCTGTCAAAAGTGATCTTGGACGTTTCCTGCTCATCAAAGTTTGGTTTCTACGGACTTAGGCAACTAGACCTGGCGAAAATTCGAATTTTTACGGCTGAAACACGTCAAACCTAGAAAATTTCGCAAAACAGCAGCTTCAGTCGCACGAGTGACCCATTCGCACGACTGGACTCCTTTCGCGTGACCCATTCGCACGATTGGACCTAGTCGCACCTTCATTCGGCTGACTGAACCATTCGTTCGCATAGCTCATACGCACCAGATTCATTCACACGACTGAACCAATCGCCCAGTTCAGCCGCACGATTGAACCAGTCGCAGAGTTCATACGCACGACTAGACCATTCGCATCCTTCAGTCGCATCAGCGAAAGTTTGTTTGATTAGACTTAAAGTTATACGCCATGGAAGATCAGATGTCAGCCTTTACTGCTGGGAAGGACTCTAGGATACAGAACTTGCTGTTGCTTGAGAGTGAGGTGGGTAATCATAATAAACCACCAAAGCTCTTGACGTTAGATGAGTTTCCCAACTGGAAACAACGTTTTGAGATCTATATCAATGGAGTGGATCCAAATCTGTGGGAAGCCATCGAGATTGGATACAGTACACCGGTGGGAGCTGATGGAGTTAAGCTAACATTAAGAGGGATGACGGACGCGCAGAAAGTTAAGTACAATGCAGAGAAAAGAGTTTATACATTGATTACACAGTCTATCCCCAAAGACATATTCCACCAGTACTCAGAGAATAAGCAGTCCAAGAAACTGTGGGATGAGCTAGAGAAGAGGTACGACGGGAATGCTTCGTTGAAGGCAATCAAGGCCAAGGAGTTAAAGAAGGAATTCGATAACTTCTCATCGATTGGTAACGAGAGTTTAGACGACGTCATCAATAGATTCTACCATTTGATGAGCGAACTGCATACACATAGGGTGGAAACTACCATGGAAGAGAAAGTTAGTAACTTTGTAGATGGATTGCCTGAAAAGTGGGCTTCATTCGTGTCTAACCTGAGACAGAATGGAATGCTTGCAAAGCTGGATATTAATGACTTCATTCTTAAGTTGCGAGAAGAAGCACTAAGGATGAAGTACAGAGCTCAGAAGTCTTCGTACACTTAAAATCCAGCTTTGTACAACGCCACGCCGTAAGCTAAGACATCTGGAGCACCTCTCCAGACTGCATTTGTGTCTAGCTCGTCGGGTCCTTCACATGCTTCTCCTTCAGGATCAGACACGTCAGGGTCTTCTTGTACCCACTATATTGGATCTGAAGCAAGTGCTACTAAATTGAAGACCGAGAACCTCGGTAATGTGACTGTGGAAGTAGCTCGAGAGCATATGGATCTTTTGGCTGCAGTGGTTCATTCATATGATGGACTTGTTGGCGGGAAGATTGGAAACTGCCATCTGGCAGACGAGGATTACGAGCAAGTGGACGAGATGGAGCTTGAGAGGATGGACATAATGTGGGCCTTAGCTAGTGCTGTCCGGAGGGCGAAGAAGTTTGTTAAAAAGACTGGACAGAACTTGGTAGCTACTAAGGATACCACATTTGGCTTTGACAAGAGCAAAGTGACCTGCTTCAACTGTGGAGAGAAGGGGCACTTCAAAAGAGAATGTGTCAAGCCAAAGAAGACGGGTAACGGGAACCCGTTCTCGTCCTTTACTCGCCAAGACAAGCAAGCTTCCAGTTCTACTTCATCAAGCAAGGATCCAAAAGCCTTGACTGCTCATGATGATGAAGGACAGGATTGGAGCTTTAGGTTTGTCTCACCAGGGGAATCAAACATTGCAAGTGTAGAAGATATTGATGATGATTCTGCGAGTGAAGGTGATCTAGCAGTTGAGATAGCGATGTCACACAGTGAAGAAGCAACTGCAACCGAGGTCAGTTACAAGCCTAAAGAGGAGACTTCCACGTCAAAGACAGAAAAGACAGAATCACTAGAACCAGAGACATCTGATGCTGCGTTGATGGCTAACTCTTCTGAACCAACTCAGGTAAGTACTACTGACCAAATGTTTGATAATCATGCTTGTTCTGCTTGTGATACTTTTAGGAATAGCATAGATGAAAAATTAGCTAGGTTATTAGATCATAATGATAACTAAGTAAAAGACTTGCAACTGTGCACTAAGGCTAATAGAGTATTAAAACAAAATGAGCATAGTTATAAAGAAAAGATAGACCTATTGACTAAACAGCTTAGGGAAACCGAAGTAGTTGCTTTTAACCAAGCAAATGACATTAGGTACTATTTAAACTCCCTAGAAGACATTAAGAAGCAAAAGGCAGTTCTAGAAGTAGAAGTAAACTCATTAAAACAGAAACTGCATAGTTGGACTAGTTCTTCACACATAGTTCAACACTTAGTGAGAGAAAGGAATAACGGGGAGGGATTGGGTTACAAAGTGGTTCCACCACCACCTGAGACCTTGATGAACACTAAGACTAGACCAGTAAACAATAACCCCATCAAGGATCACGTGGTGTCTACTCCTCTTGTTAGTGATCCAGATACCTCATGTTCATCTATTGAATCTGGAAACAAACAAAAGGAGGCCACTTCAAAGACAAAGGGTAAATTGCCTTGTGTTAATCTGGAAAATGAATTTGAAAAAGTTAACTTAAAGTCAGGGACAAATAGAGTCAAATCAGAACCTAAAAAACTTCTAATGTTAATTTTTCACATGCTTCAAGTCAAAAACCAGTTAACCAAAAAGAGAAAGATGTTAAACAGGTTAAAACAGTTAACTTTGTTAAACCAAAGAAAACATCAAAAGAACCAGAGTCAAACCTAAAGTGATTGATGTTACTAGAGTGTCACACACTTCTCCACAAAGAAAGTTTAATCATAAAGTTGATAGCAGGTCGTGCTACAACTGTGGAGAATGTGGACACATTGCTTCCTATTGTCCTTTCTATCAGACACCTAGGAAGAAGATTGAACTTCAGGATTCAAAGCCTAGGTCTTCTAAGAGGAGTTCTCTGACTCCACCTAGAAGAACTAGTGAACTAAAGTTCAACCTGTAAGCCAGTCAACTGTTTATCATAAACAGGCCTTGCACAAATCTGGCTTATGGAAAGAGAAGTCATCCTGCGTGTCTGATACTGATGACAAGAAGGAACCTGAGCTACCCTCACCCTCTAAGGGTCAATGGGTGGAGTTTATGATGTGTGATGCCTCTGGGAAACCCAAGCCAGTAAAGGCTTGGGTTCCTAACCTAAACTAATTCTTTACATTGTA
Source organism: Flaveria ramosissima (assembly GCA_025215565.1). Taxonomy (NCBI): domain Eukaryota; kingdom Viridiplantae; phylum Streptophyta; class Magnoliopsida; order Asterales; family Asteraceae; genus Flaveria; species Flaveria ramosissima. The sequence goes on from CM046035.1 coordinate 11,528,629, forward strand.
TGTGCAGGGTGTTCGATACAGTGCTGAGACTAACACGTGGATTGTAGACAGCGGAGCATCCAGGCACATGACAGGAAATAGGGCCCTTTTATCAAACGTCAAGCAAATAAAGGAGGGCATGTTTCCTTTGCTGGAAACAAGGGAGGCTATATCACAGCTCAGGGAGAAGTGGGAAATCAGAAAGTTAAGTTTGATAAGGTGAACTACGTTCAACAACTTCAAAATAACTTACTTTCTGTTTCCCAAATCTGTGATAAAGGATTTAAGGTCATCTTCGACACAAGAAGTGTTACGTGCTGAAGAAAGACTACGTGATCCCAGAGGACCAAGTTCTGATGACTGCTTCAAGATATAAAGACCTTTATGTCTTGGATCTGTCAACAGCTGCTACAACGGATCATGAGGTTCAGTGCTTTCTATCTAAAGCTACTGAGAAGGATTCCATCTCCTGGCATAGGAGAATGGGACACATTAGTCAAAGGAAGATGAATCATTTGATTCAGAAGGATTTGGTGAGAGGAGTTAATGTCAAGAACTTCCAGCTTCCTGACTTTTGTGTAGCTTGCAAGAAAGGCAAACAGACGAAGAAGTCTCATAAGGAAAAGAAAGTTCATTCAATAGAACTTCCTCTTGAACTTCTTCACATGGATCTGTTTGGTCCAGTCAGTACAAAGAGCATTGCAGGCGACTTGTACTGTTTTGTGGTCACTGATGACTACTCAAGGTTCACTTGGGTAATGTTTCTGAAATCCAATTAGAAACATTTGAGTCATTCAAGAAGTTAGTAACCACTCTGGAATCTCTCTACAAGCTGAAGGTTAGACAAGTACGCTCAGACAACGGGACAGAATTCAAGAACCAGTGGATGGAGGCATACTGCAAGGAAAAGGGAATTGTGCATCAATTCACTTCTGCCTACACGCCTCAGATGAATGGCGTTGCTGAGAGAAAGAACAGAAGCTTGATAGAGACAGCACGGACTATGCTGGCAGACTCGAAACTGCCTATCCAATTCTGGAATGAGGCAGTGGCGAATGCATGTTATACACTGAATCGAGTCCTGATAGTCAAGCGCCACGGAAAGACATGTTACGAGCTACTACAAAGACGCAAACCGAATTTGGAGTATCTTGAACCTTTTGGCGCGCCGTGCACACTTCTGAAGAAGACACAAGAAGGCAAATTCAGCGAGAAGGCGGATGAAGGAATCTTTCTAGGATACAACATACCGAACAAGCGAGTTTACAACAACTCAACGGGTCTTGTAGAAGTGTGGTGTAATGTTGACGTTCAGAATATACCACACCACCTACTGGCAAAGGACCCGCCTACTTCTTCGACTATGATGGATTCTTCAAGTCCTTCAACATCCCTCTCTCTCCCTCGGATGATGAGTTAGCTACTAGGATGATGTATGATATTTTGAATACACCATCTAGCTCACAGGGAGAATCATCTACTCAGTCAGGGGGAGTAGTCGATGACAGTGACTCCTCCTCTGAAGATAAAGCTGAAGCAGATGACCAGAACAGTCAGGAGGAACAGGTTCCAGTTCCTGAAAGTCCACAAGCATCTACCAGTGATGCACCTTCGACTTCGGAACCTCAAACTCCAACTACCTCAGATGCAGAACCAAATGTTCATAATCTTGGCTCTGAGGTAGCTGTTCCTACTACTCCAGGATCACGACTAAACGTCTATCATCCCCTTGACAATGTCATTGGGGATGTCAGATCAGGAGTACAAACCCGAAATCAGCTATACTCAGCTGATTACGCCTCGGTTATGGAGAAAGGTTATATTCATGATGGTGCTTATCGGTTTTTGTCTCGCAGTTTGAGCCAAAATATGTCAGTGATGCACTAAATGATGAGGCGTGGGTGAGTGCCATGCAAGAAGAACTTCTTCAGTTCAAGAAGTTAGGTGTATGGACTCTGGTTGATAGACCTAAAGGTGCTAAAGTCATTGGCACCAAATGGGTCCTGAAATGCAAGAAGGATGACCAAGGGGTCATTATCAGGAACAAAGCTCGATTGGTGGTTCAGGGTTTTCGCCAAGTCGAGGGGATTGACTACAATGAGGTGTTTGCACCCGTGGCAAGGATGGAAGCCATTCGTATCTTCCTTGCCTATGCATCGTACATGAAGATTAAAGTCTACCAATTAGATGTGAAGAGTGCATTCCTTCATGGGGAAATCAGAGAAACAGTCTATGTCAGTCAACCCGAGGGATTTGAAGATCCTTATCATCGGGATAGAGTTTACAAGCTCGACAAGGCTTTATACGGGCTTCATCAAGCTCCAAGAGCTTGGTATGAGAAACTCTCGACTCATCTTGTGAAACACGGCTTTCGCAGGGGAGTCATTGACTGCACGCTGTTCATTAAAGAAAAAGATGGCGACCTACTGCTCGTACAGATCTATGTTGATGACATAATCTTCGGTTCAAAGAACGAAGAGTTATGCAAAGAGTTTGAAGCAGTTATGAAGAAAGAGTTTGAGATGAGTGCTATGGGGGAGATGAAGTTCTTTCTCGGGTTACAGGTGGATCAGACACCAAATGGGATCTTTCTACATCAGACCAAGTATGTAGGAGACATTCTCAGTCGCTTTGACATGGAGAATGCTTCTGCTGCTGGGACTCCACTTGCTACGAATCACGATATAGCACCTGATGAAAATGGAGATCTTGTAGATGCCACGATGTACCGAGGAATGATTGGATCCCTCATGTATCTCACTGCCTCAAGACCTGATATCATGTATGCTACATGTTTATGTTCTAGATATCAGGCTAAACCTAAGGTCAACCATCTGATCGGGGTCAAGAGGATTTTTCGTTATCTGAAGGGTACACCCACACTTGGGTTGTGGTATCCTCATGATGATGACTTTGAGCTTACCGCGTATAGTGACTCGGATTACGGGGGCTGCAAGATGAACTACAAGTCTACATCAGCAGGGTGTCAATTCTTTGGGAGAAGATTAGTTACCTGGCAGTGTAAGAAGCAGACATCGGTTGCATTGTCAACCTGTGAAGCTGAATATGTTGCTGCTGCAAGTTGCTGTTCACAAATCATCTGGATTCAACAGCAAATGCGGGATTACGGTTTAAAGTTTTCTTCTACTCCTATTTTTGTTGATAACTCTGCTGCAATTGCAGTAACTAAAAATCCGGTCCAACATCCTAAGACCAAACAATCGGTATTAAATACCATTTCATAAGAGACTGTTTTGAAAAGAACTTAATTGATGTGGTAAAAATTAATACTGATTTTCAACGCGCTGACCTCTATACTAAAGCCTTTGATAAACCACGTTTTCAATATTTGCTAGAGGTCAACGGCGTTAAAAAGAAAAGTGAGGTTATTCCTGATGATGATCATGTGTAGTCCGATGTAGTTTAGTTAAATTTTTTTATTTTATTTTATTTGTTTATTTTCGTCTGTTTAATTTAAACTCATGTTATTTTGCTGTTTATTAAAATCCTAAAATAATTAAACCAGTAATGATTTTAGTATTTTAGGGGGAGAATATGTCAGCAAGTTAACATTAAAAAAAAAAAAACGAGGGAGAAGGAGTGGATAGCTGATATAAGGTAGATCGTATCTGTGATACCGATTCAAAACCTTTGGAAAATGATAGTACACAGGAACAAATCAAGAGGGACTTTAAAATTTAAGTTTAGAAAAGATGCAAAAATTCAAAGTATAAGTCTGTGTAGTCTAAGCAATATAAAAGGAAGATGATAGAAAACTGGTAACTCCTAAGGTAACACAAAGAAAGTAGACCTAGAGGTTGCTAGACCACAAATGATATGTCGGTAGATTCAACACAATAGATGATTAGACCTGACTGGTGATCTCAAGATCAAACTAAGTTGTTCAACTGACTGTGGGCTTCCATCTTATCACTGGTTAACACAATCAACAATATTCCAATAAGGGGTAATGAGCATGTAAACGCCACAAATGTGTGCGGATGACCATAATTAGAGCAAAGCAAGAAAAAAATGAAAGACAAATGCTATAAAGCTAATGACTTATGTTGTTGGTGCATTTTGTGCAAAATAAAATAAGCTGCTCTAACAAGGAGATAGGTTGTGTGCCTCTCTGCTGTGCGATGGCACTGACCTGAGGATAAGCATAACCTAGATATTCTAGAATTCATTGTTGTTTGCCGCCTCTCTGCTGTGCGATGGCACTGACCTGAGGATTGGCTTCTCTTTGAAAGCTCTAAGAATAGTCTCTTCTTGTAATAATACCCGTAGACCGCTCAAAAGCTCCTGAGGAATGTTGATTACCATATAAGTGTGGGATCCACAAATGTTAGTTTGAAATAATTAAACCTAAATCAATCACCAGTCTGTGTCAAAAGTCTGTGTATGGATTTAAGTGGACAAATATATTGACAATCATTGTGGCTGCAATTCTTGAAAGTTCAAATCAATGTGAAAATCTAAGAGTTCCAGTATGATTCCCTAAAGTTGCTAATGACTCTGGATGAACACCAAGAATTGAGCATCAAAAGATTTTGATAACAAGTCCCAAATGATTTGACTTGCCTGTATGATTCCAAAATTGAATTGGTCCAGGTGTGGTCAATCCAAGTTGAAGCTGTCTATTCCGGAACCAAATCCCGTAGATTTCATCTTAGGATTTATCTCTCACAAAAAGCCAAAAACAAGTCTTGTTTTGAGTATTTAGTTTAAATTTTCTAAGTTAGTTAGTCGTTTTAGTTTGTTAGTTTGTCGGACTACATCAGGAAAATCAGTAAGGAATCAACTCACTAAAAGGGTCATGTCTGAGATGACCACATGTGTTTTCAAAGTTTAAAACAGTCACGTCTGAGGTGACAAAGTGTTTAAAAGGGTCACGTCTGAGGTGACTAAATTGTTTAAAAGGATCACGTCTGAGGTGATCATAAAGTTTTCAAGTTAAAATGATCATGTCTGAGATGATCAAAAGCTCATAACGTAAATTTCAAAAGTTAAAAGGGTTTTAAATGTAAATTGGTAAAAATGGCAGAAAATTAACTAAGTGTGACCCATTCGCACGATTGGACCATGAGAATGGACCAACCATGCGAATGGCTCCCATTCGCACGAATGGACATGAGATTGAGCCTTTCACACGAATGGCTTATCAGAATGACCCATTCGACCGATTGGAAGGGGGCGAATGAGTCAGTCGACCGACTGAGACTCATTCGGTCAACTGAACATGCGAATGAAAGGTACGATTGAGTCAGTTGACTGACTGAACCTCAGTCGGTCAACAGCATGCGACTGACTGGGCCAATCGCACGATTGAACCTCAGTCCCGAATGAACTGAGCGACTGAGGCCAGTCGGCCGATTGAACCCAGCTTCAGTATTTAAAGGGCACAGTCGATCGTATTTCATTCATCACACCCCAATCGCTCTCAATCGCACACCCTACCGTTACTCTGCCAAAATATTATTAGACTTTGTTTTCTTCTTGATCTTGATTCACTGACTCTCGGTATTGATTATACAGGTAGTTTGAAGTTCCAACTTCCCAAAACTTGAAGGATTTAAACCCTAATTTGGGTTATTCGACTGTAAAACAAGAACCATGACTTAATAGACCTAATAACCTACCAAAACTATGCAAAACGTTAAAATTAAGTATAAAAGGTTATTAGTAACAAGATTACGAGTCTATTGAACCGGTTATCCATGTTAAAACACTTGTTTTGTTAAAGATTCGAACGGAAAACGACTGAACTATAGGACAGGCGACTGGTCGCCCGGATGAACTCCAATCGCACGATTGAAACTTGCGATTGGGTCAATCGCCCGAATGAACCATGCGTTTGAGCTCAGTCGGCCGACTGAACCATTCGCAGACTCAGTCAGCAGACTGAATCCAATCGCATGTCTCATTTACCAGAATGAGCTCAGTCGCATGAAAGGACAGCCGACTGACTTCAGTCGCATGATTCATTCGCACGAATGAATCAGAATGAATTTCAACATTACAGTTAGAACAGAATTTTAATGTATTATGTACTAATGGTTCTATGTCATGTGTTTTCAGGATAATGGCTAAAAGATGGTCCATAAATCCAAAGCACAACATCTGTGCTCATTTGGATCACACTACCAGGAACGGGGCCGAGTTCACCGATATTATAGCCTTCCTCAGACGGTCCCGGATCCATAAGGCTATCTCTACTCCCTGCACGCCCTACAGATCACTACATCAGGCATTCTGGGAGAATGCCTCTGTTGACGCTCTCGTGAGCCCTACAGCATTCGGAGCTATATACTGGGTCATGATATCGAGATCACTGCTGCTGACATCCAGAGGGTCCTAGAGTTTGGAGATGATACTGATCATCCTACCAGATTACATCCACTGACCGTGAGAGGATGCTTTTTGAAGATCAAGTACGCTGGGGACATAAACTTAGGTGTGCTCAACAAGAGCAACCTGTGCCCCCAGTACAAGTACTTAGCCCATGTGATCCTTAAGTGCGTTGCTTCGAGGAGGGGTGGGTTCGACGACCTCTCAGACCAGATCCAAAATGCCTACGTGGCACTGATGCTGAACCACCCCTTCAGCTTCTCTAGTATGATTTTCTCCTATCTGGTGGAGAACTTGGAGGCAAAGGGAAAGGAGGGGTTTTGTATGTACCCCAGGTTTTTACAGCTCATCTTCAAGAGAAGCTGCCACATTTGCCCAAAGAGAGTCATGATGCAGTGGCACTGGAGATCATGGATGATATGACTCTGGGTCGGATGAGGGTTTATAGGGGGAAGCAGGTGAAGCCCCAAGTTAAGAGATTGATTGGCCACCTGGCCAACGAGAGGTATGTGGCACCAAGCAGACGCAAATGGCGTCATGAGGACAGTGACTCTGATGATGAGAGGGTGCTACTTCCAGAGATTGACTCGGATGATGATGATAGTGGAGACGCTGGGGACGATATGCCTGCTCCACCGAGAAGCATTGTGTCTGATGTTATTCCCCCAGTGTCTGCCCCAGCTGGAGATGTTGTTGAGACAGCCGGATTTCATCAGGAGTTTGTTCTTGGTGCTGAGAGGAGGATGTAAGGATTCCTGAAGTCTGATGCAACCCAAAACAGCCTAAGTGTCTCAGCAACATGCACTAAGTACTGAAGTGAAGAATGCTTCGGAAGTTTTACACAAAGCATTAGAAAATACTCTAAGTGTAAAATCTTCCGAAGCCAAGACCAATATCTTCCGAAGCCAAACATGAAGTCTTCCGAAGCTTCAGAGACAAAGTCTTCCGAAGCCTCATCCTATGAAGACAGATTTCTTCCGAAGACTTTTAGTACACATGCTTTATCTGATGTACTGTTCCATAAAGCACCTTTTCCGCTGCATCTCTGTAAAGTCACCAACTTACATGAGTTGGTGAAAAGGGCCTTGCTTTTGGTAACTGTACATTGAGGTCTTGAGTATTCAACTTTCCACTTTATGTACTTTATCCTTTTTGTATTGTATAAGGATGTGAGCTATGGCATGTCATAGTCACAAGGTCAAAAGGCAGATATGCCTTTTGATCCTACAATTGATTTTGTTAGTGTCTAGTCAATTGTATCCAGCTGGCTTTCAAAGTATAGCCGGCTGTAGGTTGTAGTATAAGTATTTCAAGTTCTTGTATCTTTTCTTTATGCTTTGTAACACTTGTAAAAGAACTTGAGAAAGCAATATACTGCCTCCTTGAAACCCATACTCTCTTGTTCTGTCTCTTGCTTTACTTGTGTTCTTTGTATCACTTTGGTTACCCAGTTCACTGTTTGATTAGAGCTTAGTTATTCTCCTCATTGTGTTGTTGTGTTGTAATTGTGCTTAAGCCCTTAAACGGTCCTGCAATTGGTATCAGAGCATTCCAGGCTCTTGATATAAGATCTAACCATCTTAAGATCCCTCACACACACAAAAGCTAAACTCTTCAAATGGCTGCCATCTCTAAGACTGATATGGAGACTGGAACCATGAACAAATCCCCACTGATCACTCTTGATGATTTTGACACCTGGTGCATGAGGATGGAAGGCTTCATCAGGTCTCTTGATTCAAGAATGTGGGAATCTGTTGAGAATGGACCTTTCATACCCAGCACCCCCTCTGCTACTGGTGCTGGTATGATTCCTAAAGATGTGGCCAACTACTCAGATGAAGATAGAAAAAGAGTAGAGATTGACAGGAAGGCCATGACTGCTCTTCAGACTGCTCTCCCAAACTCTGTATACAGAGGTTTTAAGAAGTGCAAGACAGCCAAACAGCTGTGGGATGCACTGAAGCTGATGTATGAAGGCTCCTCTGAAGCCAAGGAGAACAAGAAAGATCTTCTGAAGCAGCAGTTTGAAAATTTCACCTTCAAAGCAGGTGAGACCATGACCCAACAATACTTCAGGTATGTTGAGATTGTGGATACCCTAGTGGATGGAGGAGTTCCTCTTGAGAACAGGGACATTGTAAGGAAGTTCATGTCCTCACTTCCTAGGCAATGGACACACTATTGTGTGGTGATCAAGAGGACTGAGAACCTTAAGACTCTTACTCTTACAGAGTTGTATGGGATTCTCAGTGGATACCAGATGGAGATGAACATGCAAGGTTCATCTGGCAACTCCAACAATCAAATGGGTTCAGCCCTTCATGTGGTTGAAAGGGACAGCATAGAACCTCAGCATCATCTCTTATGCTACCCTGACAACTCACAAAAGGGTCCTTTCATCACCTTCCCGGAGACACCAAGGGAGAACTTTACTCAAGGAAGCCCATTCCAAGAGACAAGTTCTTCTCAAGCCTTTGTGTCTGCAGATGAAAGCTGTGGGAATTATCTCTTCACTCTTGAAGACCTGGACTGTATCCATCCAGATGACCTGGAATACATGGAGATAGTTCAGCAGATGGCTCTCCTCACTCACAGAGCCAAGAAGTTCTACAAGAGGACAGGAAGAAGATTTCCAAGCAATGCTACCAGCAGTAAGTTTGGGCTGGATAAAAGCAAAGTTAAGTGTTACAACTGTAACCTTATGGGTCACTTTGCCAGGGAGTGTAAGGCACCTAAAGCAAATGGGGGCCAAACACAACCCAGACCAAACTTTACTGACAAAGCTCCTCAGGCTGAGAAGACAAAGCAACATGCTGCTGTTGCTGTTGAAGAAGGAGGCTTTGACTGGAGTTTTCAGGTGGAGGATGCTTCTCCAAACCAAGCACTGATGGCTGACCATGATGAAGCCAAGGTATTGGAACATCTTTGCTCCCCTGAATGCATTGCTAAAGTAAATAGATACAGGTCCTATAACCTAGAGATGAGATCTGATCTTGAGTCATTAAACATATTAAAATCTGATTTTAGAAAGTCTGAAAATGATTACAAGTTAAAGATAGAAGACTTGGAGAAAACCATTTCAGTACTAAAACATGAACATACAGATTTCAGAACTCAGATCCAAGATCTCATCACTAAGTTAACTGAGTGCCAGGCTGAGCTTGTGATCAGCAAAGCCAAGGCAGAGAAGAGTGTTCTTGAAGAAGAGACCTTCAAGAACATGATATCCTCATCCCTGCACAACAAGGTTTGTTATCAAAATAGACAGGGACTAGGATCAAATGAGATAGCTCCTCCACACACAATCTTGTCTGTAAGATCTCCTAGGTGTGGAACTTGTGAAGATGAGCTTCCTCTCATAGATCCTGTAAGTGAGGATGATGAAGAAGTGATAGTGAAGAATTCCTCTGAGAAGAGTGAAGAAGAGGATTCTTCCAAGGGCCACTATCCTTCTGAGGAGAAGAAATCAACTGTGATGACCAAGTCCAAAAGAAAGAACTTGATCAGAAAGAGCAAAAGAAAGGCAAAGAAGGCTCAAGAAATCAAGGCTACTTTTGATGCTAAGCAGAAACAAGTTTTTATCTCTGCAGGTTTCAAAGTAGTAAGGACTGAAGACATCAACCAAGACTCCTCAGCTAAGAGTCATGGTTCTTGTTCAAATCATCTCAGTGCCAAGAAGAAGACTGAGCTGCTGTGTACCACTGCTGCACAGCCTGGACCATCAAACTCCAAGAACAGTTCACAGCCCAAAGGAACTGTCTCAGCATCTACCAAGATGAAGATGGAGAAGGGATGTGACCAAAGCCAGTCTTGCTCTCAAAGGGAGACTTCTTTGAAGAAGAAAATGTTATGTGTTATGTGTGAAAGTACTTCTCACATTGCTAAGGATTGCCCATACAATCCTAAAAGTACTGTCCACATGACTAAAACAAAGACTTCAAAGAGTCTCAAGAAGTCTCAAGCTTCGGAAGGAAAGTCTGTTTCCTTCGGAAGCTCCAAATCAAAGAAGAGGTAAGTGGAAAATTACCTTCGGAAGCAAAGTTGGTCTCGGAAGAAAGGAGTTCTTCCGAAGCACTAAAGTCTGCTGCAGTGACTGTAGATTCTTCCGAAGGATCAGTCATCAAAACTTATGAAGTTCTAAAAGCTTCTAAGGTTTTGAAGGTCAAGTCCAAGACTCCAAAGGTGGTGTGGAAGTCTAAGAAAGACCAAATGACTGAGGTTTCTCCATCAACAACAGCTGAAGATCCCCATAGTACAACCATAGGATCTATTACTGTTGCATTACCTTCTATTACTGTTAATGAGCCCAAGACAAGTAAGGCTTGGGTTTCCAAATGTAACTAATCATCTTCTCTGTGCAGGAACAGCTCAAGACCAACAGGAATGTCTGGATAATTGACAGTGGCTGTTCCAGGCACATGACAGGCAATAGGTCTCTACTCCATAATTTTGAGAGAATTGATGGAGGACCAGTTGCTTTTGGAGGAGATGAAGGTGGTTACATTTCTGGAAGGGGCAAGGTCACAAATGGTAAGCTCAGCATTGAGAAGGTAAACTTTGTTAAGGAGCTTGGGTACAATCTTCTGAGTGTATCCCAATTTTGTGATCAGAGTCATAACATGCTCTTTACTGAGCATGAGTGCATTGTTCTCAAACCTGGTGTGGTCATTCCTCATGAGCATATCCTGCTCAGAGCCCCCAGGAAAGGGAACATGTACAAGATGGATTTGCAAGAAACATCTCCCTCAGGAGAAGTTTCATGCTTTCTATCTAAAGCAAATAGTGATGAGTCTTTCCTATGGCATAAAAGAATGTGCCATGTAAACTTTAAGAACATGAATAAATTAATTAAACATGATCTGGTAACTGGAATGCCAAAGAAAGAGTTTACTAGTGATGATCATTGTGTGGCATGCCTGAAAGGGAAGCAACACAAAGTATCTCACAAGCCTAAGGAAAAGAACTCCATCACTACTCCCCTACACTTGTTACATATGGATCTCTTTGGCCCCACCAGTGTAATGAGTTTAGGAAGGACCTCTTACTGTCTGGTGATCACAGATGATTTTACAAGATTCACTTGGGTCTTCTTCCTTAGAACTAAGGATGAAACCCCTGAGATTCTGAAGAATTTCATCTTAAAAGTTGAGAATCAATGTGATCACAAGGTCAAAACCATAAGATGTGATCAGGAACTGAATTCAAGAACCAAATCCTTGATGCATTTTGTGATGAAAAAGGTATTACAAGACAATATAGTGCTCCCAGGACTCCTCAGCAAAATGGAGTTGCTGAGAGGAGAAACAGGACACTTATTGAAGCTGCAAGAACTATGTTGTCTGACTCTAAACTGCCTATCACCTTCTGGGCAGAGGCAGTCAATACTGCTTGCTATGTGCAAAACAGAGTTTTAGTAGTTAAGACACATGGTAAGACTCCTTATGAACTTTGGCACAAGAGGAAACCTTTCATTGGTTTTCTCAGGTCATTTGGATGTCCCTGCACCATCTTGAATACCAAAGATCAAATTGCCAAGTTTGCTGAGAAATCAGATGATGGACATTTCATTGGATACTCTTCTCAAGCTAAAGCTTATAGAGTATACAATCTCAGAACTAGAATTGTTGAGGAGTCAGCCAATGTGACTTTCAATGAGCACACTCCCTGTGTGGCTGGTTCTGGTCCGGATTGGCTGTTTGATCTTGATTTAGTTACCAACTGTTTTAACAAATCTTGTGAGCATGTTTCAGGATCTGCAGAAAATCTAAATACAGGTGATCCTGATCCAAGATTTGAGCTAGGAAGACCTTCAACTCATACATCTTCAGCTCCAGTTGGAACTACTTCAGCAAATGAGGTTTCTATCAGCACAACAATGACAAATTCAGCTGATACATCTGGCATGCCTTCAAATTCCAGCTCAGAGGCCTCTCAACCAGATAAAGATACCTCACTTGTAGAAGACAACAATGGTGATGGTGATAGTGATCAGGAATTCCTTGATGCTAATAACCACACCATAGATGACAACATCAATGATGTCTCACACTCATTGGATCAAGTTAATCTTGATAAGTGTGATAATGTGGAGGGTGAATCTTCAAGACCAGATTTAAATTTCTCAAATTTAGATCTTTCTCAGCAACTTGCTGTGATCCCTCAGCTAAGGATCCACAAGTCTCACCCCACCACAAACATCATTGGAGATGTTGTCACAGGGGTAAGAACAAGAGGACAAACCCATGAAGCAAATGTTTGTCTTCACTCTTGTTTCTTATCTCAGATAGAGCCCAAGAAAGTTGATGAAGCTCTAAAGGATGGAAGTTGGGTTGAAGCTATGCAACAAGAGCTGCTTCAATTCAAAAGGCAGAAAGTTTGGAACCTTTGTCCTCTTCCTCATGGGAAGACTACCATTGGAACCAAATGGGTTTTTAGAAACAAGAAGGATGATAGGGGAATCATCATCAAGAACAAGGCAAGACTAGTTGTTCAAGGATACACACAAGAAGAAGGGATTGACTACACTGATGTCTTTGCTCCTGTAGCAAGACTAGAAGCTGTTAGGATATTCCTGGCATTTGCTGCATCCAAGAACTTCAAGGTCTACCAACTTGATGTAAAGTGTGCTTTCTTATATGGAGTGATTGATGAGGAGGTTTATGTCAAACAGCCACCTGGTTTTGTAGACCCTGATCATCCTGATTATGTCTGCAAGCTTGACAAAGCTCTTTATGGGCTGCATCAGGCACCCAGGAAGTGGTATGAGACACTATCTAAGTATCTCTGCAAGCATGGATACAGAAGAGGTACTATAGATGGAACCCTCTTCATCAAAGGACAGGGAAATGACTTATTGCTGGTTCAAGTATATGTTGATGACATCATCTTTGGTTCAACTAATCCAAAGCTCTGCAAAGACTTTGAGAAGCTGATGAAAGACAGATTTGAGATGAGTTCAATGGGAGAACTCAACTTCTTTCTGGGAATTCAAGTGAAGCAGTTGAAGATGGCATCTTCATAAGTCAGTCAAAGTATGTTCAAGACATACTCAAGAGGTTCAATATGACTGATTGTAAGATTGCTAAGACACCCATAGCCAGAAACCACTCCCTTGGTCCAGATCTTGAGGGGGAGTGTGTAGATGAGCACTTATACAGGGCTATGATTGGGTCTCTTATGTATCTTACAGCTAGCAGGCCTGATATCATGTTTGCTACATGTATTTGTGCAAGATATCAAGCCAACCCTAAGATGTCTCACTTAATCACTGTGAAAAGGATTTTAAGATACCTCAAAGGTGCTTCAACACTTGGTCTATGGTATCCAAAGAATCCAAATTTCAATCTGTATGCCTATACAGATAGTGATTATGGTGGTTGCAATATGACTGCAAAGTCTACATCTGGGGGATGTCAATTCCTTGGTGGAAGGGTGGTCTCATGGCAATGCAAGAAACAATCCTGTGTGTCTGCATCAACTGCTGAGGCTGAATACATTGCTGCTGCAAGCTGCTGTGCTCAAGTGCTTTGGATTCAAAATCAGATGCTGGACTATGGATTTAACTTCAAAGAGACTCCTATCCACATAGACAACAATAGTGCTATCTCTATCACTGAGAACCCTGTGCAGCACTCAAGGACCAAACACATCAACATCAGGTATCATTTAATAAGAGATAACTATGAAAAAGGATTAATTAAACTAGTCAAAGTTCATACAGATGAACAATATGCTGATCTGTTCACCAAAGCTTTTGATGAACAGAGATTTAAGTATCTGATATCAGCTATTGGGATGATTAACTTTGAGTAGACTTTTTATTAAAACTAATTCTAATTATTTCTTCTTAAAATATGTGTGTCCTAAGTTGTCTAGTTCATCACTTTCATAAGCTCATGTTTTCTTTGGATGTAAAATTCTTTTTGAAGACTTTCCTTAGATTCTTGAAAATTTCTGATACTTCGGAAGATAAAATTTTATCTTCGGAAGAAAAACATGTCTTTAAAATAAATAACTGTCTAAGAGATTTTACCTTCGGAAGAAGTAAAGTTCATCTTCCGAAGCTTAAAATTCTTATCTCAGACACTTATCTATTTTCAAGAACCTTTTCCTTCCGAAGCAAAATTAACCTTCGGAAGCTTTGTTTATTTTCATACAAAGCATTCAAGGGTTTATTTCTCTTCCGAAGCATAAATTATCAAGACTCTCAGGAAAATCTTCCGAAGCCATTTTAGCTTCGGAAGCTTTTAAATCAAAACTTCCGAAGACAAATAAACTTCGGAAGCTTTTCGAATTCCAAGAAAACTACTTTTTGAGCAAAAGTAAACTACCTTTTCAGAGGTGGGACCGACTTTCGGATTTCAAAGTTTATCCTCTTTCATTAACTTTGGTTCAAATCCCTTTTCATATAAATACCCAACGGTTCCCCCTCTTTCCCACTATCTTCCTCAATTCTACTGTTTCTCTAACCTAATTCTCTAAACCGCCTTTGCTTTCTACCTTTCTTCACCCTTAAGCTTCTGAAATGGCCAACCTTAACCGCAGAAACAACCCTGATTTCTCCATGCAACTACACAGGCAACATAATCAAGTTGCTCTGTTAAGCTCTGAGAAAGATGCAAGTTTCTCAGAGATTTGCCAATTCTTGACTCTGTCAAACTACTTCACCTCCCTGACCATTGATCCTCCTCTATATGAGGATCAGTTGCTTGAATTCTGGAAGACCTGCCAAGAGGTCATTATGGATGGGGAGAAGGCACTGTCTGCCACAGTGCAAGGGAGGACAGTCTTCATCACTCCGGCCATCATTAACCAACATCTACAGCTGGATGATGAAGAAGGTGAGGTGTCCTTCCCAAAAGAAGCTGTTAATCATTCTTTTGAGCAGATGGGCTATGAGGGAGATTTCTCTGTAAAGACCTTTAGGAAAGGGAAGGTCTCATCCCAATGGAAATTCCTGCTCCATGTGGTTATCCACAGCTTGTCAAACAAGCATGGTGGATGGGACCAGATTCCTGAGGATCTCTCCTTTATAGTTCATGGAATGGTTCAAGGGGTCAAGTTCAGGTATTCACAATTTGTTTATACTAATTTACTTGCAAACTTAGACTCCTTAGAGTATTACATGTTTCCTAGATATGTTCAACACATTCTCAACTGTGAACTGGGCTCACAGTTGAGGGAAACAGGTAATATTCTTAAATTGGGACAGATGAAGCCCGGCATCTTTAAAATAATGAAGAAGCCAACTGTAGGCTTCTCTGGGGTAGAAACAGCCCTAGTCCCAAAAATGTTAGAGCTCATTGCTCAAGGTGACAACCTAGCAACACAAGCTAGTGTTGAACCCACACCTCTTTTGTCCCTACCATTAAAAAGACCAGAAATCACCCTCACCTACCAAAGAAAATCCAAACGAACCCCTGCTCAGACTATTGAGTCTGTGCAGGCCCCCAAATACTCAACCTTACAGGAAGAAGTGGACACTAGAGCTCCCACTTCTCCTGAGGAGCAAACCACTCCCATTACTTCACCTATCAGGGCTGAGGTTCCTCAAGCTCACCCTGATGAGCTCAATAGCCCAACAACCTTAAGCCTTCACTCTGAGTCTCAACACTCAAGTGGACAACCTTCAGGGGACAGCTACCATCCCCAGCCTTTGGATCTCAACCAACCAATTCCCAACCTATCCTTTTACACTGATGAAGACTTAGGATTCAGTGAGTACCATGAGTCTCTCTTCTCCTCCCCTACTCAAAGAGAGATGAGTACCTCTGACTCTCCTCAGTCTATCCCCCATCAGTCACCTGTTACTGAGGTGGACACTTCTGAACCTGTTCAGGATGTCCATATGGAAGAGGCTCTCACTTTTGAAAGTGATTACATCATTAAGACCTCAACCATGGCAACTCAGCCCATTGGCATCTCAACTGAGGCTGCCAGTGAGCAGAGGAAAACCAGCAGCCAAGAAACTCAAGCTGGTGGTGAGAGAGAGGACTTTGGTCCAATCATCTCATCCCCCAATGAATCTTCTGATGAAGATGAGGGGAATTTGAGACTAAAGGTGCAAAAACTGTCAAAAACATGCACCTATTTAGTCTCTAAGGTTAGTCACTTGGAATCTCAGGTGACTACCCTGCAAAACAGGGTCAATGATCAGCAACTCCAGATTTCATATCTGCAGGAAAAACTAGCTGGGAGACCTTTAAGGAGAGCTCAACCAGGAACACAAGAACCTGTGGAAGTGATTGACTTATCCTCCAGCTCACCTATGCAAGTGGGTGATGCTACCAAAAAGGGGGAGAAAGTTGTTACAACCACAGAACCTGGGAGTTCTTCAGAGAGAATGGACATAGAGGACTCACCATCCTCACTTGCTGTTGTGCATTCTCAGCAACTTCCTCAAGTTCACATTAATGTGGACTCTATAGACTCTCTCATCAGGAGTCTCTTTGAGGAAGGCATACCAAGGGCTGTCTCATCTCCACCACTGGGAACTGGCAATCAAATCATAAGGTGGAGGTATGATGATGACAGGAGAGCCCTCATACTTCAAAGAGTTCAAGGCCAACAAGAAGTTTTTCAATTCCAAAGCCTGAGCTTTTATGAAAGACTGGATTTAGTCAACTTGCCACTTGTCAATCCAAGCAATTCAAGACAAGCTGACAGGCTGGCTCAAAGAATCCAAGACAGGATCCTTGCAGAGTTCTCTCTAAGAAGGAGACTTAGGGAATCAGGCAATGTCATCGGTCAACTGGATGTTGAGGTGGACCCTAAGATTAGTTTCATAGGGGAAACCTTGACTGAAGGCCCAGTGACAGAACCTGAGACCCCTGTCTCATCATCAACAACTGCTGCTGAGGTCCAAACTCCATCTGAGACACCTGCTGGTGAAGGTGTTTCTCAGCCTCTCTCTGGCCAGAGCATGGAAGCTACTCCAAGCAATGAAGGCCAAGCTTCAATCCACCCTGAGTCACAAAGGTCTGTTGGTGACAAAGGGAAAAGGATAATGACTCCTGAGGAAATTGAGGAGGAAGAGAGAGAGAGGAAAAGGAGACTAAGGGGAGAAAGTTCCACTGGGTCATCTAGCTTCATGCAAGCTGCAATCAGGGCTGCCCCCAGACCAAATACTCAGGATGATGAGTTAAGGGCAGTCAGGATTACCTACTTACAGACCAGGAACTATGACATTGATGAGATCATCTCCCTCCCCTTAGAAGAACTAAATGAACTGGCTGACAGAGAAGTGTCAAGAGAGTTGAAGGAGAAAGAGGATGCAATGATACTTCTCCAACTCAAAGAGGAGAAGAGACAGAAAAGACTTTACAAGCATGCTCCTACTCTCTCACCAGTTCAAGAAAGTCCTGCACAAGAAGATGTGGCTCCACAAGAACCTCAGGTAGATAAAGAGGAAGATAGGATCAAATGATCAACTACCTGAGTGCCACAGGCTTCTATCAGGCAGATGCACTTCTCCCTTTGTCCTATGACTTCATTGAGTTCGAGTATCTAAAGCAACTTGAACTTGAGTTAGTCAAGAAAGAAAGACAACCAAAAGGAAACTAAGGGAAGAAGCTGCAAAGTCAAGGGCCACCATTCAAAAGAATGCAAAGAAGTCTGCTGACAGACAAAGAATGGTGAGCTTCTTGAAGCTGTATGGATTCTCCGGAAGGAGACTTGGCCCCATGTCTCTATCCACTATGGATGAGCATATTAGGGTGATCAAGCAGAAGATTAAGAGTGGAGAACTTATTGACTTGCACTCTCTTCCAAGTCAAGTCCCACCTGAAGTGGAGGTCAAGTTTGAACAACCAGAGACACCTCAACCAGCACCTCCAGCTGAGCCCCAGCAAGCTTCATCTTCTGATCCTAGGCAGGGTCAAACTCCCTCTCCTTCTGAACCTGTGAGGGAGGAACACCCAACTGAGAAAGACACTGATGATCAACATGGTGCTGCAGACCAGTCTTCTCAGTTAAAGACAACCAAGAGGAAGAAGAGGATGGCTTCTAAACCAAAGACAAAGAAGAAGAAGCCAAAGTCATCTACCTCTGCACCTCAGGCTGAATCAGATCAACCTGAGGAAGTGCATGATGAGGCAGCCCAATCAACTCCTATTCAAGTGGCTCCTCTAACTAGTGAGACACCCATCTTATCCTGGACTTACTCTACCAATCCAGAGAGATGGACTGTTATCAGAGATCAAGGTGTTGAGAATGTCTACTCATGGCAAGACATAATCAACTTACCTCTGCATGATCTCTTTGAGATGAGAAGATACTATGAAAGTCTTGATGATCCTGACCATCTCATGAAGAAAGGAATGGTCCTGATTGTACTGAAGACTACCAACATTTGAAGATCTTCCAAGTGTTTTGGTAGCATCAGCCTAGGGGGAGTTTGTAAGGATTCCTGAAGTCTGATGCAACCCAAAACAGCCTAAGTGTCTCAGCAACATGCACTAAGTACTGAAGTGAAGAATGCTTCGGAAGTTTTACACAAAGCATTAGAAAATACTCTAAGTGTAAAATCTTCCGAAGCCAAGACCAATATCTTCCGAAGCCAAACATGAAGTCTTCCGAAGCTTCAGAGACAAAGTCTTCCGAAGCCTCATCCTATGAAGACAGATTTCTTCCGAAGACTTTTAGTACACATGCTTTATCTGATGTACTGTTCCATAAAGCACCTTTTCCGCTGCATCTCTGTAAAGTCACCAACTTACATGAGTTGGTGAAAAGGGCCTTGCTTTTGGTAACTGTACATTGAGGTCTTGAGTATTCAACTTTCCACTTTATGTACTTTATCCTTTTTGTATTGTATAAGGATGTGAGCTATGGCATGTCATAGTCACAAGGTCAAAAGGCAGATATGCCTTTTGATCCTACAATTGATTTTGTTAGTGTCTAGTCAATTGTATCCAGCTGGCTTTCAAAGTATAGCCGGCTGTAGGTTGTAGTATAAGTATTTCAAGTTCTTGTATCTTTTCTTTATGCTTTGTAACACTTTAAAAGAACTTGAGAAAGCAATATACTGCCTCCTTGAAACCCATACTCTCTTGTTCTGTCTCTTGCTTTACTTGTGTTCTTTGTATCACTTTGGTTACCCAGTTCACTGTTTGATTAGAGCTCAGTTATTCTCCTCATTGTGTTGTTGTGTTGTAATTGTGCTTAAGCCCTTAAACGGTCCTGCAGAGGAGGAGTCTGATGAGGAGCCCCTCACGCGAACTGTGGGAAGCAAAGTTGTTCCCACAGAACATGGGCTACGGGTGGTTGGTGAACACCTGAGAGACTCCAGAGAGACTGAGACTGACCCGAGTTATTCACCGGGTTCAGCAGGCAGGGTTGTAGGGGGAGCATCCACCTCCACAGGGACAAGGAGGAAGAGGATGGCTCAGCCCCATGGTCTGAAGAAGAAGAAGCGTCGGTTGACCTTCGTTACTACTGTAGCCTCTGCATCCACCACCACAGCCACCACTACCACCTCCACAGCTATACCATCCACCACCACAGCTACCACAGCCACCACATCCACCACAGCTACCACAACCACCACCATACCTACCACCACTGTACATATCCCATCCACCACCATACCATTTACACCCACATCACCTCCACCATTTTACCGACCCATCTTTCACTACAGCCACCACCATCACCACCTCACACCAAGCAGGACCGTCAGCCCATACCTCACATTTTTATGGATCACCTCTACCTTCAATCGGGGTAGAGGAACAACTGTCAGCGCTCAACCGGATGGTGATGCGCTTACTAGCTGCCGATGAGGAGAAAGCTGCACAGATACGCCAGCTTACCGACCTGACTGCTGCACAATCTCACCAGATGGTAGAGCAGGCTCGAGTTATAGAGCAGCAGGCCCAGCTGATGGATGCACAGCGAGTAGAGATGTCCCAACTCCAGGAGCAGCGTGCCCAATCAGCTAAAAGGATAGAGGAGTTGGAGACCACCAACAAGACCATCATGTTGCGGCTCAAGGGATCAAAGGATGAGCCCTTAAAGATCAATGAAGGGGATGGAGATGATGGAGATGATGGTGATGATGATGATGAAGATGATGATGAAGATGAAGAGGATGATACAGAGGATGAGGAGGAAACAGACGGAGAGAGGACAGAGGGGAAGGACGATGATGATGAAGCAGAAGGAGGGGATGCGGCTGCATCGGCCTCTGCTTCAGGTCAAGAGAGGAGATCGAAGAACAGACAGGACCAGTCAGCTCCCACCTCTGCTCCTCCGAGTGATGTGACTATGATTCAAGATAAAAGTAAAGACTAGATGTTATGTATTTATTTACTTTTGTGTTTGAATCCTGTATTGAAAAACAATGTATTGAATGTATATATTAAGTTAATGCATGTCTGTTTGATTAATTACTAATGATTTATGTGTTGAATGTTTAACTCAAACAGATCCAAATTATCAAAGAGATGAGTTTGATGTTGCTCCCCTTCAACAGGTCAAGACTCAACTAACCATTATTCTTGATCTGCAAGGGATCGTAAGAAGGTCTGTGAGTTATACCCCTGAAGAAGGGGAAATAATTCATGACCTATCTAACGAGCAACTCGCAGAGATTTTCAAGCTCAATCCGGATGAAATAGTTAAAGATGCTCCAACATGTGATTCGACTAGTGATGAAGAGCTCAACGATGTTGATGAAGTCGAGGTCGAAGATATCACCGCAGAGGAGTACCCTCAGTACGCTGACAATGAGGGTAATGTGGTCCCCAATCTGGGTGAATCCCACGTCAGTGATACTTTTGAGGTGTTGAACAAGATGGAGCAGGAAACTGAGAAGGCAGAAGGAACAGCCCAAGCCTCAAATGATGATGTTGACATTCGAAAGGCTGAGTGGGCTGCATGTTTTGAAGAAGTTAGAGCCCAACGTGCTGCACCGAAGAAAGATGCCTACACCAAGCTCTACAGAGTCAAGAAACACCACAAGGTGTCTGGCAGGATTATAGCGTGGGTGTATTTTGATGATCTTAATGCTTATGCAGTTAAGAGAGAACAGGGCATAGAGTACTTCAGATTCCCACATGATCTGAAGACTCTACCAGGTTTTGAGCTCAACCAGCTGGCTAAGCTAAAGCTTTTATATGCTGACCCGAGGAAGATGTCAGGCTGGTTCGAGGCTGCCCTTAAGAAGGAGTACCACACCAGATGGGTTAACTTCAGACCCCAACAGCCGACTAGGTACATAAGAAGGTTTGAGGTTGATGCCATTACTGGCAAGCCCAAGATAGTGTTGAAGTGGAGTCCTCCGCGCACAATGTCGATAATCCCACTCAGGGAAATGCCACAGGACTTCACTCCACACTTTAAGTGGTGGTACTAAGATTGGAGAACAGCTGAAGCGGTCATAGTCCTAAGCAAAGAGGGCCAAATGGATACGATCAGGGTATTCGACCCGATGTGGCTTACTAACTTGTCGGCTAATGATGTCTATACATTATACAAGTGGCCACTGTTCTATGACACGCAGGACATTGTACAAGCCCTCCAGTTCCAAAACGTTATACGACTCTGCTTCGCGTTTGAAAATCACACGGGAGTCACAAAAGAGTAGAAGTACAAGAAATACAAGGAGCTTATGCAGAAGACAAGAGATTAGAGAGATCTAGGTCCAAGGGGGAGTTTGTTGATGCATGTATGTCCCTAGATCATGATTTGTAATGTAATAGATCTTGTCTGTCTATGATGTAATATAAATTGATTAATGAAATGATATGGATTGTTTGTGATTTGTAATGTCTAATATTTCATTAATGAGTCGTTATTGAGTTGATTAATTGGGTTTATGATTGTTTGAATGGTTACACATCAAGTTATATTA
Organism: Flaveria ramosissima; assembly: GCA_025215565.1. Classification (NCBI taxonomy): domain Eukaryota; kingdom Viridiplantae; phylum Streptophyta; class Magnoliopsida; order Asterales; family Asteraceae; genus Flaveria; species Flaveria ramosissima. The sequence goes on from CM046035.1 coordinate 11,550,815, forward strand.
ATTAAAACCTTCAAACTTAACTTAATGAAGTTCTCGAATGGCCCATGCGAATGGACCTTACGCATGAATAACTTCATACAATTGACTTAGTCGCACGACTGAACCAGGAGACTGGATCAGTCGTATGATTGACACATAAGATTGGCTCAGTCGCACGACTGAACACTCAGTCGTGCGGATGAATCAACCGCATGGTTCAATCGCAAAACTGAACCATACTTATGGTCCAGTCGCACGATTGAACAATACTAACCTATAAATAGACCCAATTCGTGGAAAAACGTAAGCATTCATACCATTACGACTCCAGACGTACCCTAGCCGTCCAGAAGCCTCCCAAATCGTTCTCCAAGTTCACAGAACACATTAGATCGATTCCCAATCGACTTCTAACGTTAGATTCAATTCTTGATTGATTCTTTGTGTGTTCTCTTTGATTGGATCGCCAATCAAATAGGATTCCGCACTATTTGATCTGGTTTACACGCTAGTCACTAGGTATTTCGTTCAAATACCAGGTCCTAACAGTATAATCTTGTAAACGTTTGAGAGTTGTAAAACTTTGTCGAGGTTTGATTGTTGCATTGTTCATAACATCCCTAATCACTTTATTCACTAACTTATGACTTGAATTGCCATCTTTTATATACTTATGTATTGAAAACTATGGAATGCTCACCAACATTTTTATGTTAACCTTTTATTTTTAACATGTTTCAGGTATACCTCAAGTTTGTGTTCTACTCATTGAAGCTTATTACATCTAGGATTGGACTTAGAGATAAAATGGATGATCATGTTATTTGTAGCATTTGTACATGATGTATTCTTTGTTGAAACTTTTGCTTGTAATGTTACTAATGAAACTTATGAATAATATATTTGGAATTAATAAATAGCGTTATGTGGCTGTGAACAATCGTAACCCTCACATCTCGACGTTTCCGCCGTCAAGGTTGGGGTGTGACAGATTGGTATCAGAGCCCATAACTATAGGGATTTAGGTTATTAAAAATGGTGACCTAGACTATAGTTTCATGAACCTCATAGAAAGATCCTTATACCTTTGTGCTTACATGTTGTTTGCATGTCACATGATGCTATTTACTTAGGAATGCCTTTTGTGCAATATGATGCCCTTAGATAGGTGTGCCTTATAATTAATTACCTTGGTTACTTGTCTCCCTAAACTTAACTTTAACTCTTTGATTCTCCCCGACGAATGAACTTCCTAAACCTATTGTCAACAGCATGTGGAATCTACACTTATCATCTGGGTTCAATTCCTTAGACTCTATGTCTAATTTATGAAATTCTCATCAAGGTTTTGATTCTATGAACCAAAGAAATTTGTGTGACACATAGACACCTGTATTCTGGATTTCGTGGCAAAAGGCCTTCGGGCTAAGGCAAGCATATCGTATAAATCTCATTGTGAGACCAGTTATGCTTACCTGGGGATTTCTGGGATGAGTGATAAACTATGGTCAACATACACAAGTCTCTAAGGCAAATGGGTCAATTTACCTTGACGTGTCAACGATTTCAAATGGTAATGCGTTACCAAATGGAACCATCCTCTTGTATCTTAAAAATCCTTGATTTTCTTGAACTGGTTTATCACCAAAGTTTCAATATCTTCTCATTTTTAACATATATAATGTTCCTGTTAATATTGAACCCATTCTACATTTCAACTCCTACATTTAAACAACGCTACACGTTGGGCGTTTCATGTATCTATTCCTATACCTTGACCAACGTGTGCATGACTCTTAATATATCCAAAGATATTGGGAATCTAAACCGAATTCAAAATTTAAACCATTATTTATGGTTCTCAAGTCTTCTTAAGGATGTGTCCCATAACTAAGAACATGCAATGCTATAGGTGGAATTCCTACATCTCGAGATACTTTGTCTAGGCAAAGTGTAAATGGTGATTTGACTCGATCATTGAATCCATTTACTTGACTCGAAACCCTTGAGATGCGTGATCACTTATAAGTACGCATGTCTTTAATAAGGTTATCGCTGATCTCATATCTTGAGAAGTTCATGTATTCCCTTCAATTGTGAATCGAATGTTCACATCTCATTACGATGTCGAATCATTCTTGTCCTTGATATTGCCTTCCTGATTTAAATTATTCAAGATTTGAACACCACAACAAATTCTGTTATCTCGAACTTTGATCCTAAGCTTGTAAGCATGATTTTCTCTTTTGTTACATTGATGTAACTTGAAATTTCCTGAATTTCTAATTGAAATTCTTTTTCTTTTCGCTGTTATGACAAACTTCATACCCTTTGAACCATGGTGAAATTTCGGGCGCATGGACACTATTGGGGCGCATGGGCAATACTTAGTCATTCTGGGCAAATTCTAGGCGCATGGGCACTATGCAGACGCATGAATGCCTGGGCGCATGGGCTTTCTAGGCGTCTAGACACTTAGTCAATTTCAGCCTTTTTCAGGCGCATGGGTACTATGCAGGCGTATGGGATTTTGGGCGCATGGGTCACTTAGGCATTTTAGACCGTTGGGCGCATGGGCCTATTTCAGGCGCATGGGCAGCCAACACTTGCAACCAACCATCATAATTTGTTCCAATCATCAGACTAACATGTTCTAAGCTCATATCTTACATTCTAAGCAACAGAACATGAACATATCATCATCATAACAACATACATCACCCAAAATCAAACCCACCCGCATTCATACACACACATACATACGGGTACACACCCACATTTTATAAAAACGTATAAACATGCGTTTCCAGACCCAAACCTGTCAAAACAAGTAAAAAGGGGGTTCTAGAACTCACCTTAGTAGCTCTTGGTTATTACTTCTTCAAAACCCATTTGCAAATTGAGTTCAACACCTTGAAACCCACCAAAACACAAAACCGAACCCACACACAAACACACATAAGCATACAACCGAGGCTAAGGCCGGTCAAGAACAACTTAAACAATGAATTCTTACCTTGAATTCAGTCTTCTTCTTGATATTCTCTCTAAAAAAACCCGAAAGCTCTGCTTTCTCTCTCTAAAACCCGAATGAAGTGATATGTGTAGACATTATGGGCGGCCATGCCTACTTTTACACCAACTTTTGAAAGTTTTTTTTCCTTTTGGATACTTTTTACCCCTCAACTTGGGTTTTATAGCTTTTCTTTCTTCTCCTTCACTTTTATTCTTTCTTTCTTAACTTTTAGAAAAAATAACCAGGTGTTACAAGTCCACCCCCGTTATATAGGTTTCGTCCCCGAAACTTGTTATTCCTCAAACAATTGTGGGTAGTGCTGCCTCATCTCTTCTTCAGTCTCCCACGTAGACTCGGATCCCTACCTGTTCTTCCACTTTACACGCACAAGAGGAACCACTTTATTTCTTAACCCTTTCCCCTTACGGTCAATGATTGCCACTGGTTGTTCCACATAATTGAGCCGTTCATCGACCTCGATATCTTCTAGTGGTATAACCATATCCTCGTCTGCTAAACAGTTTCTGAGATGAGATAAATGGAACGTCGGGTGAATTCCACTTAACTCATCTGTTAGCTCGAATATATAGGCCACCTCTCCTACTCGAGCAATGATCCGGAAAGGCCCTATATATCTCGGGCTAAACTTGCCCCGCTTTCTAAACCGAATGATACCTTTCCAATGTGAGACTTTCAACATAACTCTATCACCCACCTGGAACTCAATCGGTCGACGTCTCTTATCGGCATATGATTTCTGCCTATCTTTAGCTGCTTTCATAAAGGCTTTGATATTTTCAAGTTTCTCAGTTGTAGCCTCAATTACCTCAATACTCCCCAATTCCTTCTGACCAATATCACCCCAACACACGGGCGTTCTGCATCTCCTACCGTATAGCATCTCATAAGGGGGCATATCAATACTGGCATGATAATTATTGTTATATGAGAACTCAGCTAACGATAAGTGGTCATCCCAACTTCCTCCAAAGTCAATGACGCATGCCCGAAGCATATCTTCTAGCGTCTGAATCGTCCTCTCCGACTCACCATCCGTCTGTGGATGATAAGCCGTGCTAATATGCAACCTCGTCCCCATAGCATCATGGAATTTCTTCCAAAACTTAGATGTAAACCGGGTGTCACGATCAGACACAATAGACACCGGCATACCATGACGAGTCACAATCTCCTTAATGAATAGATCCGCCAACCTCTCCGATGAATAAGTCTCGCAGATCGGTAGGAAGTGGGCACTCTTCGTCAGACGATCAACTATCACCCATATACCATCATACCCTCTTGCGGTACGCGGTAAGTTCGTAATAAAGTCCATGGTGATATGCTCCCACTTCAGTATATCCAACGGTTGGATCTTCCCATACGGCTTCTGATGCTCGGCCTTCACTTGTAAACAAGTAAGGCACTTACTCACATACTCCGCCACATCGCGTTTCATACCCAGCCACCAATAATCTTTCTTCATATCTTGATACATCTTCGTAGCACCGGGATGAATGGAGTATCGAGTCTTATGAGCTTCATCCATAATCTTCACACGTAAATCCCTGTGACGAGGAATCCACATTCGTCTGAATCGGGTTCTAACACCAAGTGTGTTTTCACCCACCTCCGCGACCAGACCTCTCATTCTTTCAGAGTTAAGATGATCTTCTTTCAATGCCTCATCTTAATACTCATTTACTTGCATCATCACTCAGAGGTCATAATCTACTGATAAGCTTTCACCCGAATCGGTTCGGGTCTCTCTTTTTGACTAAGGGTATCTACCACCATGTTGGCTTTGCCCGGATGGTAATGGATCTCGCAATCATAATCCTTTATGAGCTCCAACCATCTCCTCTGCCTCATATTCAAGTCCTTCTGCTCGAAGAAGTACTTCAAGCTCTTGTGGTCAGTGAATGTGGTGCACTTCGTCCCATACAGGCAGTGCCTCTAAATCTTTAATGCAAAGACCACAGCTGCTAACTCCAAGTCATGAGTAGGATAATTAACCTCATGAACTTTTAACTATTGGGATGCGTAGGCTATAACCTTTCCTCTCTGCATCAACACACATCCCAACCCCGAGTAGGAAGAATCTGAATAAACCACCAAATCTTCACTTCCATCGGGTAACGACAAAACAGGTGCTTGAGTCAACCTCGCCTTTAACTCCTCAAAAGCCTTCTCTTCAGCTTGACCTCATATAAACTTCACATCCTTATGGGTCAACTTAGTCAACGGAGAAGCTATCTTGGAGAAGTCTTGAATAAATCTCCTATAATACCCCGCCAAACCCAAGAAGCTACGAATCTCGGATGGCGTCCTCGGAGACTTCCATTGCATCACCGCCTCCACCTTTGCCGGGTCTACCATAATCCCCTCGGGATTCACCACATGACCCAAAAACTAAACTTCGTGCAACCAGAATGCACACTTGGAGAATTTAGCATACAACTTCTCCTTTCTCAATGTCTCCAACACCTCTCGAATGTGACCGCCATGCTCCTCCTTGCTCTTCGAATAAATCAGGATATCATCAATAAACACAATCACTGATTTATCCAACATCGACCGACACACTCGATTCATTAAGTCCATAAAAGCAGGTGGCGCGTTGGTTAAACAAAAAGACGTAACGAGGAACTCGTAGTGTCCGTAACGCATGCGAAAAGCTGTTTTAGGAATATCCTGCTCCTTCACCTTCAACTGATGGTAACCATATCGAAGGTCTATCCTCGAGAACCAACTGACACCCTGGAGCTGATCAAACAAATCATCAATTCTCGGTAAGGGGTACCGATTCTTCACCGACAACTTGTTCAATTCACGATAGTCGATGCACATCCTCATACTACCGTCCTTCTTTTTCACGAACAAGACCGGAGCACCCCATGGAGATACTCGGTCTAATGAACCCCTTATCAAGCAACTCCTACAGTTGCTCCATCAACTCCTTCATCTCAATCGGAGCCAACCGGTATGGTGCCTTAGCTACTGGTTGGGCACCGGGTATCAGGTCAATCTAAAACTCAACCTCGCGGTCGGTGGCACTCCTGGTAAGTCCTCTGGAAACACATCTGGAAAGTCACACACCACCGGTACATCGGCTAGTTGTGGTGTTGGCGTATCCACATCCTTCACGTAGGCCAAGTAGGCGCTACATCCACGCCTCATGCACTTTCCCGCACCGCCATCGAAATCACTTTCGAAATCGTAGTAACTCCATCACCATAAACCGTCACCGCACTTCCGTCAGGGTCAACTGAATCATCTTCTTGTGACACACAATGTTCACCTCGTAGTCCGCCAACCAATCCATTCCTAGGACTACATCGAACCCACCTAAGGTCATCACGAATGGTCTAATGGGAAACTTGTGACCTTCTAATTCTACGTCACAACCTTCTATCATTTCAGAGATCCTGGTAGACTTACCTATGGCAGTTTCTACATCGAAGGGCTTATCTATACTCCTACTACTAACAGACAGTTTAGCACAGAAAGCAGCTGAAATAAAACTTTTACTAGCACCAGAATCAAATAACACAGAAGCAAGAGTTTGGTTTACTAGAAACGTACCTGACACAACATTAGGGTCCATCCTAGCCTCCTCCTGAGTCATCGTGAACCCTCTGGCGCTCGCCCTCTGCCCTTAGGTCCCGGTCGTCTTCTTCCCTGCACCGTAACTTTCAGCCCTCGGCTTCTTGAAGTCCATGCTCATGTGGCCCTCCTCGCCACAAGTATAACACCTGCTTACCCCGCAGTTCTTCGCCACATGTACGGTCCTCCCACATCGGAAATAGACATTGGATCCCACTCTACATTCCCCGGTGTGCTCTCATCCACACTTAACACACCTCCTCGACCCCGCACCAGATGTGACCACACGTCGGTCATCCACCCGTGCACCTTTGTTGCTTGGTGTGGCCTTGCCATGTCCAAATCGCTTCCCGTTCCAATTCCGATCACCACCACTCTTCTTGCTGACTTCAGCCACCACCACAGTCCATTCATCATACAACTTCCCTGCCAAGTCAACCGCCAACCTAAACGTGCTCGGCCGGGCAGTGATCATGTGCCTGCGAATGTCTGCCGGCAAGACTTGAATATACCTCTTGATCTTTCGTGTTGGACCAAAAGAACCAATGAGCCTGATCAGAAAAACCTCTAAGTCCCACAGACATTACAACTGCTGAAGAAGATCACAACAGCTGAAGACATCAGCTGATTACAAAGGTCTGAAGACAAAGTCTGAAAGTAAAGAACTGAAGACAAAGTCTGAAAGTGAAGTACTGAAGACAAAGACTGAAGACCAGAGTGATCAGTAGTTGTCACAACAGCTGAAGTTGTTAACTTCAGTAGTTGTGATGGTTTTTCCTTTTCAGTACTTGTAATTTTTCCTTTCAGTAGTTTATTGTTTCAATAGTTTTAAGTCAGTAGTTTTTGTACTTAGCATTCTCTGAGATGTGATCAGTTGTTGAGAACATTTCAGTAGTTTGCTTTATTTTAGTTGTTTGTATAATTCTGTTAGATGTCACTATCAAGTGACATCAGCAGACGTCACATTCCTCTATATAAGGGATGTTGACCTAGTTGTATTATAACCGAAGCATTACGCGTGAATGAAAACATTCCTTCAACAGAAATATTCTCTCTCTATAATTGTTATCGTGTGTTTGCATATTCATCACTTTCTTGCTTGAATTCGATCTTATTTTTTTATATTCCGCTGCAAAATTCAAATCTAATTGATCCGATCCTATCAAATGGTATCAGAGCTGGTTAATCATTGATTGATCTAACAATTGATCATTGAAACTGCTCTTTTGATAGCTAAGGTTGATCGAATTAGCATTTTTGCAAGAATTGATTATAGAGATTGATTTTCTGTTGCTTCCGGTTAAATAATTGAGATTCTAATTGTGTTTTTAAATTGTGTTGTTGAGTTTTCAAACTAGACCGATTTTAATCTCATTGAATTCGATTGAATTAGTGAAAATGACTACTTCAATCAATGATCCTCACAATACTGGCTCCTCAACTAAACCTCTGATGCTTGTTAGGATTGAGTATAACGTATGGCAACGCCGAATGCTCCATCACCTGTCTGTTAACAGTTCAGGTTGTTGGAAGTCTGTGGTTCATGGACCATACAAGCCTATGGTGAGTAATCCTGAAACCAATGAGATGGTTCCTAAAAAGAAGGAACAATATTCTGATGAGGATTTAAAGCTGTTTGAGATTGATGCTAAAGCCCATGGAATTCTGGCCATGGCACTGCCTAATGAAATCTATTCTGGGCTTATGCATCATGAAACTGCTTATGATCTCTGGGTTGCTCTGAAGGAACAAGTTGGAGGAACTGATGAGGTCTTAGCAAACAACAGAGAAATCCTTGCCCAGCAATATGAGACATTCTCTCATAGGAAGGGTGAGACATTGACTCAACTGTTTGAGCGGTTTTCATGTTTGATCTCTGAGCTTAAAATGGTTCAACATGAATACACAAACAGCCAGATGAATAACAGATTCCTCAGATCCCTGCCTGAGAGATGGGACACTTACACCATTGTCCTACGCTCTAGTGCAAAATCTGGGTACTCTATCTCTCACCCAACTTCATGGGAAACTCAGGTTTTAATGTTGATAATTTGTGTTTTATGATGGATGATTTGAAAGGAATTGCTGATGATGATCTGGAAGAGATGGATATTCTGAGCCAAATGGCATTGATCAATATCAGATCTCAAAAGTTTTACAAAAGAACAGGTAGAAAATTCCCTGGTCTCTCTGGCAAAACCAAGGTTGGTTTTGACAAGAGTAAGTTGAGATGTCACAAGTGCCATAGACTTGGACATTTTGCTAGAGAGTGTAGATCATCTGGATCTAACTCACCTGCACCCTTTGTGACTTTTCCAAGCAATAGCTCACAATCCAAAGGGCAACATTCTACCAGTTCTGATCATCATTCACAACATCCATCATCTCCTGCATACTTTGTCCCTCAAAGCCCAATGCCATATCCTTATCCATGTTTTTACATGCCTCAGTCTGGTCAAGTTTCTGTACCCATGGCTCAACAACCACATGCTCTACCTGATCCTCAACCATCTCAAACAAATCAGCAATCTCAATCTCAATCTCAATCTCATCAGAGCTTTTTCACCCCTGAGGTTGTTGACTGGAGCAGTCTACCAGATGATGTCTCTGGTTATTCTGAACAATTTGTTGGTGCTGGTCAACATGGTGGTGAAAACCCTTTTGGAAATCTTGCCCTAATGGCCCTGGAATCTACTGATGAAACTCCTTCATCATCACAGGTACCACAGGTATCTTCTGAGGCTAAGGCCAAGTTATGTTCTGAGTCATGCATAGTTGCTTTTATTTCTATTAGGGAAGCAAATGTAGCTTTAATTAATCAAAACCTTGACTTAGAAAAAGCTATTTCCAAAAGAAAAGCTGAGTTTGAGTCTGTTTTAAAAGAGAAGGATGAGAAGATTATAAGCTTAAGTGTTAAATTACTGATGAAAAAGCAAAGGTAGAAGTCATTCTAGAAAATCACAAGAATCTCAAAGAAATACTTGCAGCTACCCAAGTTGATTGTGAACACTAGGTAACATCATGCAAGGGATTTGAAATACTTCTCAGTAAGCAAACTGCTTCTAATGTGAAGTTTGGGATTGGGTATAATCATACCATACCTCCCACAGATTTTACTCCCAAGTTAGAAGTAAAATCTGAGGATGACTGTCATTCCCAAACCACATCATCAGGTGTTTCATCCTCAAATGATAATTCAAAATCTGAGGATGAAGATAGTGTGAGTACCTCAGCTAATCAAATTACTGATGGTCCCACTGCTTCGAAACACTTGATCAAGAAGAGGCTGAGAAATTCAGGTGTTGTTCCACAAAGTACTCAAAGTACTGAAGGGCAAAACACAACACCTGAAGAGCATTTCAAATCAGAGGAAAACAAGCATTCCTTGACAACTGCTGAAAAATCTATCAGGATTCTCAAAAGTACTGATAGAAAACTTCTGAAGAAGAAATCTTCAGTTGTTGAAAATCCTTCAGTACTTCCCAAAAGTACTGACGAACAAATCTTCAGTAGTTTCATCAACTTCAGCAGTTGATCAAGAAAAGATGAAAAGAAAGCCATGTGAAATATGTGGTTTGTTTAATCATCTTACTGATGAATGCTGGTATAACAAGGGTTTAAAATTCAACAAAGAGAAAATCATTAAGAAGGAAATGCATAAAATGAAAAATGAATTTCAAACCAAGTTTGTACCACAATCATCTCATTCTGATAAACCTAAGCTTTCTCAAAAAGTCACAAAGAAGGAAGAGGTTTGTCAAACAACAGCTGCAAATATTCCTCAGGGAATATTAAAAACTCAGACTAAGTCTGTGTCTTTTCAAAAGAAGAATGAAGTGAATCACAAGAACAAATCATTTACAAGTACTGATGTGTCAACTGAGTTGAAAACTCTGACAACCAATCAGACACAACTTGTGATGATGGTTCAACATCTATTGGGGAGAGTTAACCAATTAGATGTTTCTGTGATTAAACCACTGAAAAGGACACCTAAGCCAAAATCCAAGGAATCCTTTTCAGCACCATCTACATCTTCAAAAGCTGTTAATCATGCATAATCTGTTAGTTTATCATCTGTTGATGAAAACAGACCCAAAACCAAAAAGGGTTGGGTCTCAAACGCTAACTAATGTTTGTGATAAATGCAGGGTTCTTCAGCATGCCAAAGAAGCATCTGGTATGTAGACAATGGAGGATCCATGCATATGATAGGGAGCAACTCTCTTCTTCATGATTATTTTCAAAGGAAGAAGGGATTTGTTTCTTTTGGAAATGATGCCAAGGGTTACATCATTGGGAAAGGTTTTGTCTCAAATGGGGAGATAAGATTTGATGATGTTAACCATATGGAGAACCTCAAAAACAATCTTTTGAGTGTCAGTCAAATGTGTGATAAAGGGCATGTTGCACTTTTCACAAGTCAAAACTGTAGGATTCTGTCTTCTAAAGTTTTGCACAAGATTGACAAGATATTGGATGAATATACTCTCCTGAAGGCCAACAGGATTGGAAGAGTATATGCTTTAGATCTATCAAAGAAAATTGATCTAAAAGGCCATCCATGTCTGTTCTCCAAAGCCTCTCCTCAAGAATCTGAACTATGGCATAGAAGGCTTGGTCATGTGAATCTCAAGAACATGAATCAGCTCATTCATCATGGTTTAGTGAGAGGTTTGCCATTGAAGGAGTTCAAGTGTGATGATAACTGTCCAGCTTGCTTAAAAGGAAAGCAACACAAAGCTTCATTCCCTCCTATAGAAGAACCCAAGTCCACTGCCTGCTTGCAATTACTGCACATGGATCTCTTTGGTCCTGTGAGAATAATGAGCATGGCAAAGAAAAAGTACTGTCTGGTAATTGTGGATGATTATTCCAGATATGTATGGACTTTCTTCTTGCATTCCAAGGATGAGGCTGCTCAAAGTATCATCTATTTTGTGTTACATGTGGAAAAGCAACATTCACCTCCAGTCAAATGTGTGAGAAGTGATAATGGGACAGAGTTTAGGAATCACACTCTTGATGAGTTCTATTTGTCTAAGGGAATCAAAAGACAATATAGTATTCAAAGAACTCCAGAGCAGAATGGAGTGGTGGAGAGAAAGAACAGGACCCTTATTGAAGCAGCAAGGACAATGTTGGCTGACTCAGGTTTGCCACTAACCTTTTGGGCTGAAGCTGTCAACACAGCTTGCTATGTTCAAAATAGAGTATTACTGAATCAGAGGTTGATGAAGACTCCTTATGAGCTCTTACATCATTTGGCCCCTTTGATTTCATTCTTTAGAGCATTTGGGTGTCCATGTTATATTCTTAACACAAAGAATATACTTCAGAAGTTTGAATCCAAGGTGGATGCAGGGTATTTTGTTGGGTATTCATCTACTTGCAAGGCATACAGAGTTTTCAATTGCAGAACAAAGATTGTTGAAGAAACTTTGCATGTCAAGTTTAATGAATCTCCAAAAGACAAGATTCCTCAAAACCCTGTTGAGATGTTTGACTTGGACATACTGCAATATGTTCCATATCAGCCTCCACCTGTTGTTGTTTCTGAAGTTCCATCCTCTCCATCTGATGATACAAATGCAAGTTGTAGTGATCATCTGCCTGTTTCTACTACACTTGATGTTCCTGTAGCCTCAACAGCTCCATCCACAACAAATGCTGATGAAATCTCTAAATCCTCTACTTCATTTGAATTGCCATCTCAGTCTAGGTTTCAAGAGTCTGAATCAACATCTGTTGCTGCTGAATCTCCTACAAACACTTGCACAGATATTATTGCATATCAAGAATTGAAGAATCATCCCATGTCCCAGATCATTGGTGACATTAATGCTGGTGTTTCAACAAGAAGTCAATTGTCTAATTTTTTTCTCTATGCTCTCTTCATCAGTCAGCAAGAGCCAAAGAATTATCATGTGGCCTTAAGGGACAATGGATGGGTTGAAGCCATGCAGCTTGAGCTTCTTCAATTTCAAAAACAGCAAGTGTGGGAACTGGTTCCTCTACCCCAAGGTAAGTGTGCAATAGGCACTAAATGGGTGTTTAGGAATAAAACTGATGAAAAAGGACAAATTGTCAAGAACAAGGCCAGACTGGTTGTATAGAGGTTTTCACAAGAAAAAGGTATTGATTATGATGAAACCTTTGTCCCTGTAGCCAGACTGGAAGCAATTAGATTGTTTTTAGCTTATGCTGCTTTTCATAACCTTCAAGTTTTTCAAATGGATGTTAAAAGTGCATTTTTATATGGTAAAATAAAAGAAGAAGTTTATGTGTGTCAACCATCAGGTTTTGAAGATCATAAACACCCTGATTGGGTGTATAAGCTTGATAAGGCTCTTTATGGGTTGAAACAAGCACCTAGAGCCTGGTATGAAACATTATCTAATTTTCTTCTTCAAAATAATTTCACTAGAGGCTCCATAGATAAAACTTTGTTCATAAAGAAAGCAGGCATGCATAAGCTCCTTGTTCAAATTTATGTTGATGACATTATTTTTGCATCATCTGATCCACAGTTGTGTGATGCGTTTACTAAATTGATGCAACAAAAGTTTAAAATGAGTGCAATGGGAGAATTACAATTCTTTCTGGGTTTGCAAATCAAACAACTGACTGATGGAACTTTCATTCATCAGTCAAAATACACAAAAGATTTGTTAACCAAGTTTGATTTACAAAACTGTAAACCCTATTCTACTCCCATGTGTAGCAACACACAACTGGATCCTGATCAAAAAGGTAAAGCAGTTGATGAAACTCTTTACAGATGTATGATTGGTTCCTTGATGTACCTAACAGCTTCTAGACCAGATATTATGTTTGCAACTTGTGTCTGTGCTAGATTTCAGGCTGCTCCTAAGGATTCCCATATGATTGCAGTCAAGAGGATCTTTAGATATTTGCAAGGAACTCAATCTCTAGGACTATGGTATTCCACTGGGCACTCTTGCAAATTGGTTGTTTTCTCTGATAGTGACTATGCAGGGTGTAAGTTAACCAGAAAATCAACTTCTGGTGGATGCCAATTTCTAGGCAACTGTTTGGTTTCATGGCAGAGTAAGAAACAAACTTCAGTTGCTACATCCACAGCTGAAGCAGAGTATATTGCAGCTGCAAGCTGTACATCTCAGGTACTCTGGCTTCAAAATCAGTTATTGGATTATGACATTACAGAGACTAAGACTCCTTTATTATTGGATAGTCCTTCAGCTCTTTGTATTGTTAAGAATCCTGTCCAACATTCTAGGACCAAACATATTGAGATCAGACATCATTTCATCAGGGATTGTTATGAAAAAGGTCTGATTGATCGTTTGTGCCTAGTACTGATGAGCTTGCAGATATATTTACTAAGCCTTTGGATAGTGCAACCTTTCATAATCTTGTACTCAGGCTTGGTATGCTGCAACTAGAATAATTTGACAACTACTGATGCTCTTAGTCAATAAATACTGATGAGCATTAGTATACTTTTGTCAAAAATAAGTGCTGATAAGTCATTTTATCTTCAGTATTTTTATAACTACTGAAGACTAAATTACTTAAAAGTACTGAAGTACTTCTTTTGTTAGAAAGTACTGATGTAGTTCAAACTACTGATGTCTTTTATAATAAATAAGTACTGATAATGAAACATCTGAAAATCAGATGATCTGATGAGTAAGTGTTAAGGTCATTGAAACAGCTGAACTTTGTGAATTGACGACAACTACTGTTTCATTTCCAAACAACTGAAGCCAAAACCAAGTCTTCAGTAGTTTTACAACTACTGATGACCAACACCAAGTCTTCAGTTGTTTACAACATCTGAAAGTTAAAACCATGTCTTCAGTTGTTTTCTAACACCTGATGACTAACACCAAACTTTCAGTTGTTATATTTCAGCCGTTTCATAACCTATATATACCTAACCCTAAGTTCAAACTTTTCATAACCCACTTTCCAAAAGTTCATCTTCCATTAATGGCGACCATGCAAATCAAACCTCGACACAACTATGTCGCTCACCTTACCAAATCACCCTTCTGGAACAAGTTTGATGCTGTTATTGACTTGATGGTTGATTCCCAATACCGCACAACCTTTCTCTTGAATCCTACCATCTACCCCGATACCCTGTGCCAATTCTAGACAAACTCACTGTTCATACTGCTGAGAATGATGACACCATCACTCTCCAGTCATTTGTCAACCAGAAACGGGTGGTCATCACTCCTGAGATCATTCGTCAAACCCTAGACCTGAATGATGCCACCTATCCCACCAAATACCCCAAAGGCACCATTGATCTATCTTTTGCTAATCATGGTTATGAGGGTGACCTAAGTGCTACTACCATTCTGAAGAAGCACTTTCATGATGCTGAGCGACTCATTTTCCACATGATCAATGTCTGTCTTGCTCCCAAAACATCCTCATGGGATCAAATGTCCTCCAGATGGCAACAGGTATTGTATTCTATCCTTGAACATCAAAATCTAAATTTTTCTGAAATTATCTTTTTGGAATTGAAAGATTTGGCAATGAAACCTGTGGCAAATAGATGGATATTATATCCAAGGTTTCTTATGGCTATAATTTTAAATCAATTAAAATCTGATGGCCTTGTTGGCCTTGGAGTCCCTGCTCTGGTAGTTTTGCCAGACGTATACTCCAGGCACAACTCAAACCCACAACTCAAAGAGGCTGCCAAATTGCTAAAACCCAAGCAGAGGGAACGCACAGCCTCCACCTCTAAATCTAAAGTCCCCTCCAAACCAAAACCAAAGAAAACCAAAAAGGCTACTCAGGGAGTTGAGTCCCCTGATGATGCCCCTGCAGCACAAACGCAGGATGAAACTACAAGTCTTAATCCCCTTGAAGTTTCAATGACTGCACCAGCTGAAACTGCTTAGGTATCCTCTCAACAGGATCCTGATGCAACCAACATTGGGGAAACCACATTACTGGAATCTATCTCACTTGAGAAGATTGGCATTGAAGAGCACCACTCTCCCCAGGTGCAAACCTTTTCACCTCCATCTCCTACTGATACCACCCCTACAAGCCCAACTGCAGTCATTGCATAAGTGCTGACTCAACTACATTCCTCTACCCCTCCCCAAAACCTGTTAACACTGGGAAAACCTCAACAACTGAGGGAGAGGATCAAAATGTAGTTGACAACCCACATCATAGGGATTATAAAGTTCAATCTCCTAGTGTAGATGTGGAGACTAGAACATCTGGTGAGGCTACCTCTTCCCCTGTTTCAACACATGAACATGATGAAGCAGGTATCATCTCTAAGACCTCACTAGAGGCAACTGCCAATGAAGGACTTGCTCCTGAGGCAGGAAGTCCCCAGTTCCAAGACAAAGGGGCACATGTGATTACTGATCTACCTGATTCACTCAGGAGGTCAGTTGATTCAGCTTATACTGATGATGACCTGGGCTTTTTCTTTGAAGTCTTAGCCCAAAACACCATTCTTGAGACTGAGGTTTGCAAACTAAAAGAACTGCTTGCCAAAATGTCTCAGGAATCAAGTCCATCTGCCCCAATTAACCCACAGATAACAGCTTCTGTTGAAGCTTTACCAAACACTGAGCCACTCAAATCAAACAAGCCACCAGCCTCTGTTTCAGGCACCATTTCTCATGGAGAGAACCCCTCTGAGCAAATGGTTGTTGTTTTTAAATCCTCCTTACCTCTCATCACTCCCATATCACATCTATTGTCCATCAAACCATTGATGAGAGGATTTCCTCAGATCTTAAAACCCTTGTGGATGATGTTGTGTCAAACAAACTTTCTGACATTCAAACCCCTGAACCCAATGCAACCAAAAAGGGGGAGTCTAAGTCAGTGAAAGATGATAAAAGGAAAAGAGTTGAAGAGGAAGAAGCCAAGGAGGAAAATAAAGGCAAAGAGATCATCACTTACAAGAGAAAGAAGAGTGTTGGTGAACAAACTGAGGATGAGAAGAGATTGGATGAGATGATCAAAGAAGCTGATGAGCAACATAGCAGATCCATGGACAGGATCATTGATCAGCTCTTCAGGCAAGGATTTGATACTGCCAAACTTGATTCAGAGATCAGAAGGCTTGAGATTCAGGAATTGAGAATCGATGGGCAGGCTGCAATGAAGAAGAAAGGGAAAGATTGGAGGCTATGATCAGATTTCTATCCAAACACTTGGGAAGACCTATCATTGAGATCAAGTCATGGTCCAGAGATAGCATTTTGGAGATAACCACCAAAATATGCTCCTCTGAAAGCTTCAACAAAGGTTTAATCATAGAAGCTTGGATGAAGCTGGTGCTGGGAAGAGATCTGACATGGCTAAGTTATCCAAAGCCACCCTCACCAACAAAATGATAGAGCAGCCTTTAAAATCTCCTCAACCAAAACAACCAATCTCAAAACCCTCAAAACAACCAACCTCTCAACCTCCAAAACAATTACCCTCACAATCCTCAAAACAACCAACCTCACAACCGTCTAAGCCAACCCCTTTACCTAAGAAACCCATTCAATCTACCACCAGTGATGCACCTAAAAGAAAAAGAAGGCTGCTGAGGATGGAAGAAGAAGAAGAAGAGGATGAAGAGGATAATCTGCCAATATCTGCTATTCATGAAATGAAGAAACTTAAGCCTAGGAGTCAATCACAAACAATAACTCTGAAACTCAAAGGCAAATGGTTAAAGTCAAGATTGAAGAAGAAGAACAGCAGAAGGCAGCATGATGAGCAATTTCTTAAAATGGTTGACAAGGACTTCCCTCAGTCCTCATCCATTCAAGCAATGAAGAAACAAGCTCAGAGGCTGTACACTCTTAGACATACCTTCCAACATCAAAGAGAAAGAGTGAGGATTTGGCCAGACCCCAGGGTAAGTTCCAGAATACACAAGAAAAACTTACCAAGTAGATATCATGGCCAAGTAAGAAAGACTTTGAATGCTGCAATTATGTTGGCCATGGTAGTTCACCCTGGGAAATTATTGAAGAATTCAAGAGAGCACACACCTCAAAATCAACCCCTTTATCTATACTTGAGAACAAAATGATCAAGAAGGGGTTGTTATACAAAAGACTTGAAGATCTTCAAAAGAGTGAACTCCAGTTGCTGCTTGAAGGCTCTCACCCAGATGAATTTGCTTACAGAGAGATAACAATTGTTGAGTTGAAGAATGGGAAGACAATAAGGTATTTGTCTGAATACTATGGGCCTGAATTCTTCTTTGAGGGAGAAGCAGAAGAACTCACCAAGGAGGAACAAGTTGTTCTCCTTGAGGCCTATGCAAGGGAGTCTTACAGACTCATCAATGGGAAATAGGTTTCATGGTTGGGACAAGACTCTGTGTCCAGTTTCCCCAAGACAGAGTTCCCTTCCATACTTAGCCAATCAAAAGATTAGAAACCTTTTCCCGGCCTATGCTTATTTGATTACCTCTGAAGCTGATCAAGAGAGTATTTCTGCCAAAGAATAAGTGGGATCATCAATAAAGTTAGAGGTTTTGTCTGCATTGGTTCAGGGGGAGTTTGTTGGACCAAAAGAACCAATGAGCCTGATAATAAAAACCTCTAAGTCCCACAGACATTACAACTACTGAAGAAGATCACAACAGCTGAAGACATCAGCTGATTACAAAGGTCTGAAGACAAAGTCTGAAAGTAAAGAACTGAAGACAAAGTCTGAAAGTGAAGTACTGAAGACAAAGACTGAAGACCAGAGTGATCAGTAGTTGTCACAACAGCTGAAGTTGTTAACTTCAGTAGTTGTGATGGTTTTTCCTTTTCAGTACTTGTAATTTTTCCTTTCAGTAGTTTATTGTTTCAGTAGTTTTAAGTCAGTAGTTTTTGTACTTAGCATTCTCTGAGATGTGATCAGTTGTTAAAAACATTTCAGTAGTTTGCTTTATTTCAGTTGTTTGTATAATTCTGTTAGATGTCACTATTAAGTGACATCAGCAGACGTCACATTCCTCTATATAAGGGATGTTGACCTAGTTGTATTCTAACCGAAGCATTACGCGTGAATGAAAACATTCCTTTAACAGAAATATTCTCTCTCTATAATTGTTATCGTGTGTTTGCATATTCATCACTTTCTTGCTTGAATTCGATCTTATTTTGTTATATTCCGTTGCAAAATTCAAATCTAATTGATCCGATCCTATCATTTCGTGATAGAGGTGTCACTTGATCTGGCACTATCCGTGCCATCTCGTTGAATTTGGTGGTGTAATGCTGGTGTGTCATCGTCCCCGCATCTAGCTACAGGAACTCTCTCTCAACCTTGTCCATCTCTTGGTGAGGACAAAACTCCTCAATCACTAGCTTCTTTAACTCTGGCCACCTCATTCTTCTGATAGCCCTGCTACCCTCAACTTGGACAACCTTGTCCCACTAGCATAAAGCCGAGTCTACAAACGAGTGGGCAACAAACTTCACCTTCTGGTCCTCTCGGCACTCGCTGATATCCAGTATAACCTCCATCTCTCTCACCCATCGGTGAGCGGCAGCAGCAGTGTCATTTTCATCAAAGGTTGAGGGCTTCCATCTTTGAAATGCCCCATAGTTACAGCCTCGAGTTTCCTCAGGCACGAGCTCTTCCTCTTCCTCTTCATCAGTAGAGACAACTGTCTCAGTCTCGGGTTGCTCCCTCTCCCCCGCATGCCTTCTCCTTTCCATCCTCTCTTCTTCTCGTACAACTTTTATCACTTTAGTCACCACAGAAGATAAGATCGTCTGCATGACCTGATGCACCTCCTCCACAACAGCCTCCTTCACTAAGGCTCTTAAGTTAGCACTCTCATCCCCAGCCTCCGGATGAGGATTCTCGAGCTCTTCATGAACCACCTCTTCAGCTCTAGGCCTTACTCTCGTGGCCCGTGGTCCCGCACCACGTCCACTACGACCTCCACCACGCGAAGTCTTTGATGATCTACCACCGGCCATCCTCTAAACACACTATGAGATTCAAACACTAACAAAGTCATTCAAGGGAATAGCTCAGTTTATGTCATGTATAGTAAGTCCCTAATTACAGTGGCCAGTTGTGATTAGCCACTTACTTTACTCTTCATATCCCAAGCATTTCCTATCCTGACTACATCAGTATCTAAATCTACTAAAGGCACATAAACCACATAACATGCGCACATAATGCCGGTTAATATTAAAAAAAATACCTGATGGCACGTAGCTACTCGGACTGGCATCCCTTCCCTTTCGTCCCATTTTCAGTTTAAGTTTTGGTTTCTTTTAAAATTTTTAACCCGTTGCACTTAAACTTTGGCTCTCATACCAACTTGTAAGGCCCCGTTTCTGGGACGCTTACAGCTGGTCATTCCCTTGAAAAAATATATTTATATTAACTTTAATAAAAAATTGCAGCGGAAACATTTAAACAACCATTTTATTATAATAATCACTTTTGCAAAATAATACAACATTCATTACAAAATATCATTTGTTCGCATTACAATGCAAAAACATTATACAAAAGAATGCCATCCAAAAAGGGCCAAGTAGCCGTCTCGTGCCATCCTCAGCAACCATTACCTGCCAACTGGAAACACATAAAAGTCAGCGTTGCTGAGTAAGTTCTAGTTTTAAAAATAAAATTTACCTGCCAACTGGAAACACATAAAAGTCAGCGTTGCTGAGTGAGTTCTAGTTTTAAAAATAAAATATACATTACTTTCTTTCAAAATCATTCTATACTTTCGCATATGATCACACATCATACGTACACATATATAATATCATTATTATCTTCCTTTACTGTTCACCACTTTGTTTCTTTACTCTTTCCGGATCAGTGTCTTCAGCTGTACCCCAAACATATGCACAAAGTGGGTACTGGGCCGAAGATCATAAATGACTTCCATAACGCACATAGCCTGGCACCAGCACTGGGGCTAGCGACAAAGATCCCAACTGTATACTACACCCAAACGTATGCACAAAGCGGGTACTGGGCCAAAGATCATAAATGACTTTCATAACGCACATAGCCTGGCACCAGCACCGGGGTGAGTAACCACTATACTCCATGTACTATACAACTGGTCAGTCATAAAGACTAGACTCCTGTGTGTATCCTTATGGGTTAGCTAAACCACACATTGTTGAGCTTACGACATTTTAGAGTCGTGCACCTCCGTACATTTTGCTTGCACACTTTCATTAATGCATGCATTCTATCATTATGTTCCTCTTTTTATTATCTTCCACTTTACGT
The DNA here is from genome assembly GCA_025215565.1 of Flaveria ramosissima. Lineage (NCBI taxonomy): Eukaryota > Viridiplantae > Streptophyta > Magnoliopsida > Asterales > Asteraceae > Flaveria > Flaveria ramosissima. The sequence goes on from CM046035.1 coordinate 11,571,666, forward strand.
TACATAATACTTTATCATTTCTTTCACAACTATAACACGTAAAGCCATGGAAAATAAACATACATAACATGGAATATAAACATAACCATACAAAACATCACCATATAAGGCACCATCATACATGACATAACAATAATCATACATGCCATAACATACTCCATACATCATCAAAAGTCAACCTACTTCACCCCCGAGAACATCCCAAGTCAAAGCCTATATTTTACTTTTTCCTCAAAAATCAGAAAAATAATCTAAGTCTTAGGCGCATGGGCACTATTCAGGCGCATGGCCTTTCAGGGGCATGGGGAACACTTAGGCGCATGGGGAACTTTTGGGCGCATGGACACTATTGGGGCGCATGGGCAATACTTAGTCATTCTGGGCAAATTCTAGGTGCATGGGCACTATGCAGGCGCATGAATTCCTGGGCGCATGGGCTTTCTAGGCGTCTGGACACTTAGTTAATTTCAGCCTTTTTCAGGCGCATGGGTACTATGCAGTCGTATGGGATTTTTGGCGCATGGGACACTTTGGCATATTAGACCGTTGGGCGCATGGGCCTATTTCAAGCGCATGGGCAGCCAACACTTGCAACCAACCACCATAATTTGTCCCAATCATCAGACTAACATGTTCTAAGCTCATATCTTACATTCTAAGCAACACAACATGAACATATCATCATCATAACAACATACATCACCCAAAATCAAACCCACCCACATTCATACACACACATACATACGGGTACACACCCACATTTATAAAAACATATAAACATGCGTTTCCAGCCCCAAATCAGTCAAATCAAGTAAAAAGGGGGTTCTAGAACTCACCTTAGTAGCTCTTGGTTATGACTTCTTCAAAAGCCGTTTGCGAATTGAGTTCAACACCTAGAAACCCACCAAAACACACAACCGAACACACACACAAACAGACATAAGCATACAACCGAGGCAAAGGCCGGTCAAGAACAACTTTGAATTCAGTCTTCTTTTTGATCTTCTCTCTAAAAAAACCCCGAAAGCTCTGCTTTCTCTCTCTAAAACCCGAATGAAGGGATATGTGTAGACATTATGCGCGGCCATGCCCACTTTTACACCAACTTTTGAAAGTTTTTGTCCTTTTGGACACTCTTTACCCCTCAAGTTGGGTTTTATAGCTTTTCTTTCTTCTCCTTCACTTTTATTCTTTATTTCTTAACTTTAAAAAATAACCGGGTGTTACATGGTGGTTTTCTCAAAGATTATCAAATGGTTTTACCATAATAATTCTCTCATTGACCTAAACATGAGATCTGGTTATACATATATGTCAGGTAATTAAGCTGAGAATAAGTGCTTGCTTGCATACCTTGATGAGGGTTGGATTCTCTAAGTCTAAGTGTGAGTTCCATAATATCATATCTAATAGAACCTTAATAATCCAAGAATTAAAAAAGTAAGTGTGCTGATACTTTTACCAAAGTACTCATTGTCTGTTTGAATGTGATAGTATGTTAAAAATAGAACCTGAAATTGTTAATGGTACTAGATTGCGACCTGTTTAACATCATCAAATCCAAATTTCATCACAAAAGTTTTGAAGATTCGATGATCATCAGTAAAAAATAAAAAAAATAATAATAATAAAATATTGAACTTGAAATGAATCGACAAAATGCAATGTCCAAACTAAATTTGCCTGTGAATCATTAAATTCAATTTGTATGTTCAAATCAACTAGAAACAAATCACTTAATTGATTGTATATCTTAAAATTTGATTGAATCATTAAAACATTAAGGTCAAAACACTTAGAAATATTTAAAATGATCAAATTTTAAAATATAAAATTTATTAAGTAATTTCTAAAATCTATTAAAGGAATTATAACTTGTTACAAGTTTGTTAAAAACTTAATTGATCCTTAAACCTTCATACTAATTCATGTTTCTTTGTGATTGACAGATGGCTACATTGAAGTTTGAGCCTAAGCACAATGTTGCTGCATTTATGAATGATGAAGTTACAGAATCTGGTGGATATGAAGAGATTATCATATTCTTCTAAGGACAAAATATGTCTATGCTATGTGTTCCAGATCGGTCATATATGCAAGGTTGATTAAGAAGTTCTGGAGAACAGCAGAGATTGAGCTTGATGATAACAGAAGGAAAGTTCTAAGAGGATTCATTACTAATGATAGAATGATTGAAGTCTCTAAAGATACTATAAAGGGTGCACTAAGATTGGGTGAGAATGATGCACAAGATTTATCTGAGTATACTTTTAATGAGTGTAGGGAGATATTCATATGGATGGGTCATCCAGATAACTTCCTTAAGAAGCAATTCTTTAGAGCAAGAGTCCAAGAGGAGTGCAGGATGGAACTCTTTTCCAGTAGACATTGCATCTCCTATAGTAGCCATAGCCACAAATAGAAGATTCAACATGGCTAAGTGGATAATGATGGGTTCATATTCAACTTGGAGAAAGGAAAGAGGAACAAGTACGTGATGTATCATAGGTTTCTCCAATTGATCATAAATGAAGAATATCCAGACATTCAAGCTTTTGGAGTACAAGGTGACATATTTGTTTTAGAGCATATGTCTGAAGGTGTGTATAAGAGACTTGTTGTGATTACAGGAGCTGATAATGTACCTCTATTTGATTATATGAGGAATGCAGCTGATGATAATGTTGATATTAATCAACAACACTTCCATTTAACTGAGAATGAGCCTGTAAATCCTAATGATCTTATAGAAGATGTAATGGAAGAAGAAGTTGTTAAAGAATCTGAAGAAGATGATGATGATGATGATGAGGATCATAATAATGAGAGTTCTACCAATAATGATGATGACAATGATGATAATGATAACCACAGTGGTGATCAAGGTGGTGAGGTAGAATGGAATAATGAAGAACCTATTCATGACATGGATAGTTAACAAACTATTTTTTATCATAGAGATGATGAGGATAGAAATGTATATGATGATGTTGATACTGAAGTAAATAATCAAAGAGATGACGAGTATGTTGAGAATGAGAATGTTGAGAATGTTCATTTCAATCAAGCTTTTGTTTTTGATGCTATTTGGTCTGATCATATCACAGAGAATGTTATTTCTGCTGTGTAATCTCCAAGTGTAGAAGTTATGATTGTGAAAGAGAAAGAAAAAGAAATGAAATAAAAAACTGATGTTTGTGTTCAAACAGAAATTGATGATAACTCAGATGTAGTTGATGAGTTGAAGTCTCAAATTGCATATCAAAATGAAGAAATGCTTCGTTAAAAGCAAATGATGAAAATAAGAACATCATAATGAATGAACTTAAAGAAAAGGTGAAAAGAATGTTTTGAAGAGATAGAAAAGTTAAAAGAAAGTTTGAAGGAACCAGAAAAGGAAAATGAAGTAATAGTTGTTAATAAAGAAACTATATAAGAACATCAAGAGATTATAACTGGAAAGTTTACTGAATCTGAGAAAGCTAAAAGAAAGATGGATGAAGTTGAATCATCTTCGAGTTCCTTCCAATGTTCAAAAGACTGCTGATATAGTTGAGAATATAAAAGAAACTGAGATGCAACAGAGAATAGAAGCCCTTGATGATATAGTGTCAGATTTACCAGATGAATGGTATGACGAGGTGCTAGAAGATGAAGATATATGTGATGTTTTTGTCTCACCAGTTGAAATAGTTCAAGATGATATTCCTATAGACTTTGAAGACAGATATATGTATCTGGTCAGACAGAAGTACAATAGAGTATTCTTAGATGGATTGACTGTGTCTCAGATCAACGAAGAATACGTAAAGTGTATGATATCAGAATCATCAGCACCTGTTGATCAAAATGAGATAAGTCTAGAACATGGTGAATGGGCACCTATGAGTGAAAGTATAACATAGATGATATTCCTGAGAAGGAATTGCACCATCCTGATCCTGAGGATATGAGTTTTCCTACATTAATGATGTGGTTGCAATCAAGGAATTATCCTTGGAAAAGACTAAAAAGATTGCAAGGAGAATCATTGAGGAAGTTGGTGAGAAGTTTTTAACAAACTGAGAAGATGTATAACAAAATGATAGTGCTAGACATGGATAATCCTCAGTATCTGGAGATTACAAAGAGAACTAAGATTTTAAAGCCTCAAGAGATAAAATCCATGGAGCTAGTGAGAAGAACACATGAAAGAAGGAAAGACTTGATGAGAATGTTTCCAAACATTGAGCAGCAAGCCTACAGAGTTGATTTGGATCAAAAGCAATTATGGAACAAGACAAGATCTGCTGGAGATTTAGTAAGGAATGTGTTACAGACAGGACAATCTATATTTGAGCTTTTAAAGGCTATGGTTGTGCCTGATAAAACAAAAGATGTAAAGATAGTAGCATGGAAGTATGATGAGGTGTTTGATGCTTTCTTTATAAAAAGAGTAAATGCTATATGTGATGTGTATCATTTTTACTCAAGTATAGTTACTCTTCCAGTGCAAGATTTAAAGAAATTGCATAAGTTACCTCTCATTAACCCATCCAAAGCTGCTAGAGGAGAGAACTTTGTGAAGTTACTGGATAGAGGAATCATCCGGATGCCATATTTTCTTCAAACAAGATGTGATCAAGAGGACAAGGCCTATTTTGATACACTGAGGAGAGATGAGAAAAGAGGTGAATCTAGATCAGAAATGGCTGATAAATATTTAGAAGCATTTGGAGATCAATACTTTGAAAAAGTAACCAATCCTGGTCCGAAAGTGATTGATGGTACTCAGACATCAAAACCAATCAAGAGATGGTTTTATGATTCTGATACATTTTATTTGAAGCTGGTGAGAGATGAAGATGATAGGGAAAAAGACTTGATAAGCTTATTTGGAGTGTTTGAGTTGAAGTTATTTCATCCAAGCTACATATCATTTTTGTCAAATCAGAGATTTGAGCAAGTGTCATAAGTTGAAGCTGAAAATGATAGAAAGTACTTTATGAAGATCACTAAAGTGATGAATGCAACCATGGAGAGGATTTCTTTGAGGAAATCTCTAGCGTATGCAAATATTGTAAAGAAAGATATTCACAACATAGAGTTCATGAGAATATCAAGTAAAGGAGTGTTAGAGGTGCATGTGAAAGATCAATCTGATCTGATTGAATAATGTGGATATAGCAACATTATCTAAGGAGACGTTGCAGGTGATGGATGCTATGGAGATCAAAACGAATGATTCAAAACCCGAGCAAAGGAAATTTGCTGAAAAGTTCAAATCTTCAATAACGAAAGCTCTGAGAGAACTGGAGCTATACAAAGCGAAGCCAATGTTTAAGATCAAAGAAGAACCTGAAGATTTCTTTGATTGAAGACAAATGCAAATCTTAGGGGGAGTATTGTTAGAGCCTTAAAGATTTGCATTAGTTTTTAGTTCGTTTTTGTTATAGTATAGGGCCTTATTGTGTAAATATATGTACCTTTGTTTCTTGTATTAGTATCAATAGGATTATTTGTATTTTGCAGGTAAGACTTTTGCAATAAATTTTTTTTATTCTGTACTTGTAATTCTTTGCTAATATCAATGAAATCACTATGAATTTTTCTGATAATTTGCTTAGTTGATTACATTGTGCATATTATTATTAATTGCAGTTCATCATTAACACAAATCGATCCATTTGAACCTATCAGGTTAGGTTCTTAATTAGTTTATTCTTTAGCTTTTAGGTTAGGCTTTTAATTAGGTTTTTTCTGGCTTTAGCTTTTGGGTTAGGCTTTTTGGTCAGGTTTTTAGGTTTAAGGTTAAAATTTTAGCATTTACTTTTATGGTTTAAGATTTAGCATTTACATTTTAACTTGTTTTTTCATTATTTCAAATGTGTGGATAAGAATGGGTTCTCAATTCACTTGGGCTGGCTATAAGCGTCTTAACATTATTTTTTAGGATTTTTATAGTTTTAAGCGTTATAGGCCAACCTTAATATATTGAGTAAATTTAACATATAGTCCTTATGGTATGTCCAAATTGTGGTTGTTGTCCCCAAGTTTAGAAGAATACAAGCTCAATCTCAAATTATGCATAAACGTAACATGTTTGGTTCTTGATTTTGATACAGTTAACTTTTTCTATTAAGTGGTGTGAAATGACTATAATACCCTTAAATAAAAACATTAAACTACTCAAATACTAATGGTCATACCATACACATTAAATTAAAAAAATTAATCCCTTGTGAGTTAATAAAACGTATTGAACACTACCACCACTATTATCATCATAATCCTTATCAATCATCATACTCAACCATTATAGATCCACTACCTACCACCAAAACATCCTCTTAGTAACCACCATTGCTCACCAATACCATCTCTGTTACTATAATCTTCCATCGTTGTCGCCCATCACTAACATAAGTACTGCTTACCACCACCGTCTACATTGTTAATCCACGATGCCAAAAGTCATCTTTCATCAACCCCCATCACATCCAACACCATCTTCGCTTGATTTTGAAATAGACTTGAAAATAACCATCATATCTATAATATTTCTTAATCTAACTTGACATTTGCAAGAAAAGCTACATAAATGGGCAACGATAGTTGCAGGCAGTGATCAGAGGTTTTTCGTTGATCGAATAAGGCGTTTTATGGTGGTGATGGTGTTGGTGTAGATTGGGGAAGGTGATATATGTATGTGTGTGTGTGTGAGAGAGAGAGAGAGAGAGACAAAAAGGGTGTTTCTAGTGGTGGAGGTGGTGGCCTTTCTAGAGTGGCGGTGGTGGCCTTTCGAAAGTGGCGGTGGTGGAGGTCTCTCCGACATTGGTGGTGGTGTTTCGCCGGTAGTAGCGATGATGGAGGTGTAGGGCGGATCCATGTTAATTTTTAATTAAACATGAGTTTTGTCTAATAAAATTAGATTATTTATTATTTATTTTGGAACTTAAGGGTATTTTGGTCATGATATGAAAAGTTAATGGAGAACTTAACCTCTATTCAAATCAAGGACTAAACATGATATGTTTATGTATAACTTGGAACTGAGCTTATAGTTTCCTAAACAAAAACCGTAATTTGGATATACCACAGGTACTATTCGTGTAATTTGCTCTACTCTATATGTAGTGAAGACATAAAGAGAAAATCATCAAGTTATGAGAAAACTAAGAAACATCATCTCAAGATAATCAAAGAATTTGCATATATATATTTTTAATTTTCTAAAGTGTATTTGAGTAAACTATGACCTCACTTGTTTAAATTGTTATATAACTTGGGGACCAAAAAAGTAATTTGAACATAGCACAGAGACTATTTGTGTAATTTACTCTATTATATATATAGTGGAGACCTCATGAACAATTACCAAGTTATGAGAAACCTAAAAAAAACCATCTAAAGCCAATCATAGAATTTACATATAAATTATGTTTTTAATTGTCTAAAGTATATTTAAGTAACCTATGACCTAACTGGTTTAGATGATTATATACTTTTCAATTTAAATCTGACGGAACACAATTTATTTTATGTGTGCATAACGTAAATTTTACATATATAACGCATAGAAACAAATTAAACTCATAGTTTAGCAAATAAATTAATTTTTCTTAATCATCTAAAGTGTATTTGAGTAAAGTGTGACCTCGTTGTTTTAAATGATTATATATATCCGATGGAATGAAATATAGTTTATGTGTTTGTAACCCAAAGTTTTACATATAAAACTTATAGAAAAAAATAGTTTTATTTATATAATTCTCTTTACGTGTATTTGAGTAAATTATGACCGTATTGTTTAGATGATTGTATACTTTTTAATTCAAACCCATAGTTTTGCAAATAAATTATTTCTCTTACTTGACTAAAGTGTATTTGGGTAAATTACGACCTTATTGTTTTATATGATTTTATACCTTCTCAATTCATATAAACAAAAAATTGGATTGTAAATATTTAATATATATGTTGTTTTTTGCATATCATAATCGAACTGATACTTTACAAAAATAAATAAATAACTTTAGATTACTCTAATTTAAGTTTCCTATAGTTATCATTTATAAATGTTTGATTAATTCACCAAACACCATGATAATAGTGAAATGAAATGTAGTTACGAAGAAATTGTTTTATGCATATAATCCATAACTCATTATTCTTTTTGTCTACGAATATTGTATTAGAATATTAACTTGAAATTAATGACTTTAAAATTAGAGTAAACTTCACTTTTGCTCCCTGTGATTTGGTCCAAATAACGATTTTCATCTAAAGGTTTCAAAATCTTGATTTTGCTCCCTGCGGTTTGCAATTCGTTTCAATCAACTCCAACCCATTAACACTGTTAGCTTTTTTCTGTTAACTCTAAGGGTATTTTAGTCAATTTATTGATAAGGACTAATTATGGCATTTATTCAAACTTGTTTAGTAATTTAAAGGACCAGCTATGTAATTTTATTAAAACTCCAACTCCAATCCCCACCGCCATCGGCCACCATCACCGACGCCGACCACATCACCGATGCCGCCACCGGCCACCATCACAACCCCTCTTCCATCTCTATCTCGACACCAAAACCCACCCCACCACCTCCTGCTACTAACACCCACCTGGCCACCTCCACCGTCACACCACCACACACCTCCACCATCACACCACCACCCACCTCCATCATCGCTCCACCATTGCAACCCACTTATCATTTCCCATCACCATCGAACCCCACCTGTTACACCAACCACCACACCACCACCACACAACCCTAGATGAAGCCTTATCACAGGCGGCCAGCCACCATCTCCCTCAGATCTCCACCATCGATCTGCCTCATAAATCAATTTGTTCAAGAAAAAACCCACAACAAAAACCCTAAATCAATTTGGGTATGCAGAGGAAGATGGTCATGTGGAGTGTAGATTGGACGATGAAGATGACGATGGTGACAGATGAATCTGGTGGTGGAACTTGCGGCGGTGCTATGGGGTGGCGCCGATGGTGGAAGTTACGGTGGTACAGGTGGTGTCGGGTGAATCGAGGCGCAAAGGGGAAGCGAATTTGGGTGGTAGTGGCGGTGTGTAGTGATGAGGTCAGAGGTGGTGGTGGTGGTGGTTGACGGTGGTTCAAGGGGCTGACGGTGGTGGTGGATGTGTGGTAGTTGGTGTTCTAGGGTTTTTTTGGGGGAGAGTTAGAGAGAGAGTGTATGAGATTTGTACATATATATTTGTATTAATAATATAGTTTTAATAAATTACATTATTAGCCCCTATTAGCAAAATGTCTAAAATGCCCTGACGGTGTTAGTAAGTTGGAATAAATTGAAATGAATTGCAAACCATTAGGAGTAAAATCACAATTTTAAAACGTTTGAAGGAAAAACGTTATTTAGATCACCAAACCACATGGAGTAAAAACGAAGTTTACTCTTAAAATTATGATAACAAAGTTTCAACAAGCTGTTAACACTTCACTATGGTCTTGTTCCCTAGTTATAATCAATACTGGCTATGTTAAACAAGTGCTAGATAGTATTAAAATATTTTAGTGTTATTGGTTCACGGATATTATAGGAATTAATACCTGGGGTAAATTTCATCATAAATTAATAATCACTTGTAAGGGATGGAGATGGAATTGAAATTGAATTAATCTGTCTTTTTAAAGATTTCATCAACCCTTTAGGCTGGATGTAGTGGACATGTTAAGAGCGCCAAACATGATGACAGAGACTTGAGTGAGGCTCCCAACATTATTATAAGATAGTTAAAAGTGGGCTTCAAATTAACACATACGACGACAAGCCTTAAACGGATGTCAAACACAACATTTTCTATATTATTGTGTCAATAGGATCTCTAAATATTAGTTAACAACTACACTTTATTTAGATGAAACTTTAGTAAAATGGTTTTTTTTATCTAAATGACATTTAGGTAACATTTTAACCAAACGACTATAACACATAGTTTAATTAGGTGTTTTAGATTCAAAACATTCAAATGAAATTTCTGAACATAAATCCAATGCCCTTTGATTACCGATGAAAATTAAGATGGCAATGGTGCTACCTTTTATGATCGCAGTTGAGAACGACAAATTGTAGTTCAAATCTAACAAATAAGTTGACTTACGATCTTCCCCGGCCACTATACAATTGACTTTGAATTAAATATATGTTTGTTTCAATTCGATAAAATTTGTTGGATAGTCAAAAAGGGTTCAAATGGTGATGGGCAAATTACGCAATATATAATATATGGTTTTAAGTGTAGTATCTACAATGAAAGGAACTTAATGTGGGAAAAATAATATATGCAGTATCTTCATAGCGCTAACCCACGTCTTCCACACTTTGTTCATCCTTTTTTCTTTATCTCCTATAGCCATGACATCTCTCTCTATGTTCGTTAGCATTTTGCTTCCACACTTGGTGTCTATATATATCTTAGGGGCTATTTGATTACTGTTAACTCGATAAGATCTGACCGAGTTAGAAGCTAACCCAGTTAAAAGTTCTGCCTGAGTCTGATATGATTGAAACTTGGCTGTTTGATTAGGTATCTGACTGACTCTGCTAAATAATAAAAATAACCATATTTTTACATTTTCATCTTCATTCTAATATTTTTACACTTTTTATCTTAGTCCAACTCCCCTCACATCTTCTTTCGTTACGATATTGGACAACATCGATCATACCTTAAAGGTGGTCAGGTTGCCCGAAGGTTGAGATGAAGTGATGAGGAGAGCATATAACTTTTGTATTAGGGTTGGGAGGATGTGTTAACCCCTTCAAGCTTTGAAACATAATTAATTGATTTAATAATCTTTATGAACTAGAGCAAATAGTTTATAGTGATGCATATATCACCGACGCTACTTGGAGATGAATGGAATAGTAATTAATTATCCTATTATGAAAAAAGCAAGATGAGAAACAAAAAGTTTTGCATTTTGGGTATTGACCATCATTTTCTTCCATGGTTTCATGTTTGGCTCCTCTGTGTTCTTTCTTAAAAATCAAGAGTTTCTTTTCAATGGGTTTAAGATGCAGATTGGAGCGTGGGTGGCCGTCACCATGCAGGTCGATATTCCGCTTCGCCACCCTGTAACATCGCCGTCGTTACCGATAGTGGTTGCTCTGTTTTTTTCGTCGGCGGGTATGGTAACCATTGGCCTCCCTATTGCTATTGATGTCGACGATGGTAATGGCGTCCATGGCGGTTACGAGGGGAGATGGTGTCGACGTCGGTTGCCACTCTACGTCCCGTTTTAGGTTGAGGTAGGGCCGACAACGACGATGACGGGGATGGTGGTAGTACAATCACCTCTGTTGTCTCTTCCCCTCACGATCTGTTGGTTACCCTATTAGGGTTTTCAGATCTGGTTGTCGGTCATCACTGTTGTGTCGACTTCTGTTGCCGCTCCGCCTCCCGTCTTAGGTTAGGTGGGGCCGACGGCGGCAACGGCGGTGATGTTTGTTGTACGACACTACGACCACCACTATTGTCTCTCCCCCTCACAATCCATTGGTTACCCTATTAGGGTTTTCCGATCAGCTTGCGCCCATCGCTATGGCTTTCTCCGGTTGAGCACTCTAGCATGATTTACTATGCCAACCCTTACAGTCCTTGCACTAGTCGATGATGATGACCAATGGCTCATCTGAGACATATGCCGAAGCCAGAGAGATAAAGAGGATGACTGGTGTTAGGAAGGATCTACTTTTTAAATTCTGATCATGACTTGCATGATCGAGATTCCACCAAATCTTGCCGTTTAAGTAGATATCATATGAATTCTATTACAAATTAATTCGACCATGTCATAGTTCTTGGTCTGCAGGTAAGAAATCTTGACTGCCTTTAACTCATCATCTTGAGTGTTTGGTCTAGGGGCAGCCCTGATTGCAGCTTCCATGAAGCCTGAAGACCAGTGAAACTTTGTCCCTTTAGTTTCCTCTTCCTCTCTCTCTCCTCCTCCTCAATCTCCTCAGGAGTCATTATCATTTTCCCTTTGTTACCAACAGACCTTTGTGACTTAGGATGGAGAGAGTTTTGGCCTTCATTGCTTGGAGTAGCATCCAGGCTCTAGCCAGAGAGAGGCTGTGATACACTTTCATCAATAGGTGTTTCACTGAGGGAATGGATTGTTGAAGTTGCTGGTTCTGTGACAGTGCTCATAGGTTCTGTCACTGGGTTTTCAGTTAAGGTTTTCCTTTTGAAACTAATCTTAGGCTCCACCTCAACATCCAGTTTACCAATGAAATTGGTTGCTTGCATTTGTCTTCTTGCTTTAAACACTTCAGCAATCCAGTCTTGAATCTTGCAGGACCGGTGAAGGGTATGCACTTACAACACAACAACACAATGAGGAGAGTTGCTTAGAACACTTAACAGATCAAATAGGGAACTGATTAATCTGTTAATGAAAGATGCTATGAACACAAGTAAATATGAGACAAAACAAGATGGCAAAACAACAAAGGTAATTGGTTTTCAAGAATGATGTATATTGCTTCTCAAGTTCTATTACAAATGTTACAAAGCATAAAGGAAAGTTACAAGTACTTGAGATACATATACTACATTCTACAGCCCTCCATACTTTGAAGGCCAGCTGGATACAATTGACTAGACAACTACAAAATCAAATGTAGAGTCAAAAGGCAGATTTGCCTTTTGACTAGTGACTATGACATGCCATAGCTCACATCCTAATATATTACAAAAAGGATAAAAGTACGTAAAGTAGAAAGCATGGACTAAAGACCTCAATGTATAGTTACCAAAAGCATGGACCTTTTCACCAACTCATGTAAGTTGGTGACTTTACGGAGTTGCAGCGGATAGGTGGTCCAACTTTATGGTAAAGTACATCAGATAAAGGCATATCTCTAAAAGTCTTCGGATGAAGTCTGTCTTCACTTAGAATATTTCTAGTGCATGGTGTAAAACATCCGAAGCATTTCTACTTTTGTTCTTCAGTGCATGCATGTAGAGAGACTTTGGATGTTTTGGTTGCATCAGACTTATAGGAATCCTTACAAATCCTTTGAGTCATTATGCTAGCTTGCCTGAATTGACTTGGGTTGGCAAGTTGCATGTTGACTAGATCAAGACCTGCATAGTAGTTCAAGGTCTTAAATTGAAGACTTCTTGCTGTCCTTGAACTCTTTGACGTATAAGGGCTCTTCTATCAGCATCATACCTCCACCCATTTATGAAATTAGAATCTCTTTAGGGTGGATTTGACATAACCCTTTGATTTCCCTCATCAAAAAGACTATGATTGAGTGAGTCCACATCAATGTGACTTGAGAAGGTTGTTGAGTATGGACAACTGCAAGTGAGGATGATGAGTCCTCAATGTCCATACTATGTAAGAATTCCCAGGTTCTGTGACTGCTATGACTTTCTCCCCCTTTTTGGTAGCATCACCACTTGCACAGGCGAGCTAGGAGTTAGGTCAATCACATCCACAAGTTCTTGTGTTCCTGGATGAGCTCCTCTTAAAGGCCTCACAGCTAGTTTGTCTTTAAGATAAGATATCTCAAGTTTCTGATCATTGACCCTCTTTTGTAAGGTAGTCACCTGAGATTCCAGGTGGCTAACCTTTGAGACTAAATAGGAGCATGTTTATGACAATTTGCTGTACCTTTAGTGTCATGATTCCCTCATCTTCATCAGAAGAATCATTGGGGTATGATATAATTGGACCAAAGTCTTCTCTCTCACCACCAATGTGGTGTTCTTGGGTGCTGGATTTCCCTTCCTCACTGACAACTTCAAATGAAGTGTTAATGGGCTGAGTTGCCATGGTTGAGGTCTTAATGATGTAATCACTTGCAAAAGTGAGTGCCTCTTCCATATGGACCTCCTGAACAGATTGAGGGAGATCCACCTTAGTGATGGTTAAATGATATGGGCTAGACAAGGGAGAGGCAGGGGCACTCATCTCTTTTTGAGTGGGGGAAGAGTAGAGAGACTCTTGGTAATCACTGAATCCTATGTCTTCATCATCGTAGAATTCTAGGTTGGAAATTGGTTGGTTTAGATCAAGAGGCTGGAGATGATAACTTTCCTTAAAGGTTGTTTACTAGAGTTTTGAGACTCTGAGTGAAAGCTTAAGGCTGCTTGGGTAATGAGTTCATCAAGTTGAGCATGAGGAACCTTAGCACTGATTGTATGTAAGATGGAAGCGGTTTGCTCCTCAGGAGAAGTGGGAGCTCTGGTGTCCAATTCTTCCTGTATTGGTAATGATATGGAGCCTTGCACAAGCTCAATAGCTTAAGCACAGATTCGTTTGGATTTTCTTTAGTAGGTGAGGAAGTGTGTGGCTGTTTAGGAGGTTAAAAAGTATAAGGTGTGGGTTCAATACTAGCTTGTGTTGCTAGGTTGTCACCTTGAGTAATAAGCTCTAACATTTTTGGGACAAGGGCTCTTTCTACCCTAGAGAAGCCAACAATTGGCTTCTTTATAGTTTTAAAGATGTCGGGCTTCTTCATAGTTTTAAAGATGCTGGGCTTCATCAGTTCCAATTTAAGAATATTACCTGTTTCCCTCAATTGTGAGCCTAGTTCATAGTTGAGAATGTATTGAACATATATAGGGAATATATAATACTCTAAGGAGTCCAAATATGCAAGTAAATTTGTATAAACAAATGTTTAGTACCTGAATCTCACCCCCTGGACCATTCCATAGACTATAAAGGAGAGATCTTCAGGAATCTGGTCCCATCCCCCATGCTTGTGGGATAAGCTGTAGATGACCACATGAAGTATGTACTTCCACTGGATGAGACCTTCCCTTTGCTGAAGGTATTTACAGAGAAATCCCCTTCATATTCCATCTGCGCAAAGGAATGATTTACAACTTCCTTTGGGAAGGAAAACTCACCTTATTCATCATCCAGCTGAAGATAGGTGTTGATGATGGCTGGAGTGATGAAGATTGTCCTCCCCTGCAGTGTGGCAGAGAGTGCCTTCTCGCCGTCCATAATGACCATGATGGGCTCCAAATTATACATACAAATCCTTTCAAAAGCACATCAATTATTCCTTAATATCTTCCTTAAAATGATGAAAATGTACTTAAAAGTGTTAAATTGTGTTTTCAGGTGTTTAAAAGGGCAAGATGGACAAAAAGAGTATATATAACAAGAAATTGAAGTGATCCGAGCTTTGGACTCCAAGCATGGGGTCGTGCCTCATTAAGCACGCCCCCATGCCTTGCTAGAAACACACCCCCGTGCTAAATTAACACACCCCCGTGCTTGGACATCTGACAGGACAAAAAGTATTGTTCCCTAAAAGTAGACACGGGGCCGTGCCCCACCTCCAACACGGGGACGTGCCCTGTTTAGCACGGGGTCATGCCAGACACAACCTGCATGTACGAGCCGACCAACTTTCGTAAGCATTGTACTAGCACGGGGCCGTGCCTTTTAGGCACGGGGCCGTGCTTAAACACTCCGGAAAGCCTATAAACAGAAGCCTAAGTTCACCATTTTTGGTAAGCTTTGGTGGGAGAGTTACTCTGCAGAATTCTCTCAGGAATCAAGACTTCAAGATCATTCGGAGGCTCGGGAGGTGCATACAACACTTGGAAGAAGCTTGGGATCGTCTAAACGTCATCCATTGTGGATTATCGGTTTGATTGTTCCATTTCACCGATGATCACATATCTATCTTCTTTGTTATCTGTTGTTATGTTCAAGCTCATTATGAGCTAAACTCTATTTATCATCCTAATCGGATGAAACTTATGTAATTTGTGATGAGCTAATGGTGTGATAAATATTATGTTAATGTTATGGTGGTCTTGGGAAAACTATTGATGGGTAGCATCTACATTTGAACGGAAAGTTATAAATTTATGGTTTGTGATTGTGATTGTCATACAAGGTTGAAAACCGTATGATTAACTTTCATTCGCGAAACCGGTCTTCATAATATATCCATGGCTAATGAACTAGAAATGGTTATTAGAAATTATATCACTTTAACTTTCTGATCATTTGCGGGTTCCCTTTTATTAGTTCGGAAACTTCAGTAATTGTTGCGGTTTTCTAAAATTAATGGTATGTTAGGAAGGAACCTGATCAACTCTCTTTTTAACATTAAGTTATGTTTTCAGAAATCCTATGTCAAATAGGTCACAAAAGATTTACCTACATTACTAGGGCTTTGATCTGAGCGGTAATCTCAGCCTGACAGGATCAAGTCACTACGGCAGCAGGATAGACGAGAAATCGCGCGAGCTCATCTTTATAAACATTAACATAATTACATTAATCCATATCTTTAAATCACACCACCAGAACAACAATATCTTCTTCAACCTTGCCTGAGAAATCGCGCGAGCTCATCTTTATGATTATTGCAATGACGTTCTTCTTAATGGAAGATTCTTGAGCTCTGTCTCTCTTTAGTTCCATAATATCTTCTTCAACCTTGCCTGAGAATAGATCCATCTTATTAGTCATCCGAAATCTGGTCTTCTGTCACACCCTCAAAATCTGCGAGTCGAGTGAACAAACAAGGATCCAAGTCATTAGATACTCAGAACAACAATATATGAATCATTTAAAAAAATTCAGAGTTTAAACTTTAAACATTTGCGGAAGCATTTTGTAAATATTTCTAACCCAATGTACTAGATATAAATTGCCCAAAACACACGCCCAAACCAAAGTACGTAAGTATGTAATAAGTCAAAAGTAAATAAATGTTTGTTCAAAGCATGCTTGACTCGTGCATGCTCCTACGACAGCTACTAGTAACGACCTCAGATAAGCATACTTAAGTGTCAACACGACGGTTGGTGAGTTCAAGTGTTTGTAATAATCATAAACAGTAGTGTTAGTAAAATATAAACAAGTGTATTGAAATAGATAGCTGGTATAATTTCATTAGTAATAAACAATTATGATTTCGCGATCGGAGCTGACTACGTTTGTATGTTTGCCTCCTGCCATGACATACCAAGTCATGACGCTGTTAGTCGTTTAGGACAATATAACACCTGCTTGACGTCCAGTCGTACAGGTGGGGCTGGTTCTGACCTAGTAGTACTAACCAATATTTCCCGCTAGATTCCAAAATTAATGATCCGAAAGTGTAAGGACTTTTTTATCGTATTCCCACTATGTATTACTAAACACATGTTATAATTATAAAGTGTTTTAAAATATATTTTGCTTACTCCCCCCAAAAAAAGAGTTAATAAAAGTGGGGCATTGAACTCAAGTGATACGCAAACGAGCAATAACAAAGAGCTAACGGTGAGTAGAAAGACAACCTGTCAAAGGTTATATAGAACACGCAAGTACATAAATATGTGTACAAAGAAAATTTGATAACCCTAAGTGCTCAATAAGCATGTTAACCCAACGTTTTGGGAAACAAGACTCATTTGACCTAGTTGACCCGCTTGACCCGTTGGTGACATGTTACTTAAAATCTTGTTTAATCAAGTATTGCAACTCATTACACATGGTTATCATAAAAGTTATTCACGTATTCCACATCACAAACCTTAAGTTCTATAAAGATCATCATACTACCAAAGTTCATCATACAGCTCATGCGAATCTCAAGAAATCAACATGCTCAACACAATTATAACTACAACATAACTTATTAATCATACACCACAATGATCTATCATAACTCCAAACATAGTTCCAATATCTCCTAACATAACCCAACATCTTGCAATATTGCATAAAAACCTAAATTTCTCAAATAATCCATCAAGTAGCCTTACGAGTCAGTTAACAGATTGTTGGACCCTAAAAGGATCATACATGCAATTCAAGAGGTGGTTGAAGGTTGTTTTGTTGGTCAAATCCCACATGTCCAAGAAGATATACGGGTGAAAAATAAAGACCAAGTGTCGGCTATCCACATTTGTATATGCAGATGACCAAAGAACAAATGATGACAAGTGTTTGTTCATCCACATATACAAATGTGGATAGTCTGAAAAAATGCTGACAAGTATTTGTTCATCTGCATTAACTAATGCAGATACTCAGAAGACAAATATGTTGAGTATTTGTTCATCTGCATTTGTCAATGCTCATGAACAAAACTTAATGCTAAAGACAACATAAGAAATGCTAATGAAGATCAAGACATCTGCATTAGTCAATGCCGATGAACACATACAAATACTGAATTGATTTTTGTACTTAGATTAGTATTCTGATGTATAGTGTTAGGGTAGTTTAGTCATTTTGTACAGATATTATGTCAGCCTATAAATAAATATAATACCCTACTTTTAGGTAAACTAGAATATTAGAATCTTTGATTGTCATATGTTTTAGAGGTGTCAACTTATTGTATATTGCTAAAACCCTAACATTAATTGCAACTTGTTTACCATCATTAATAGAAAGCATTTATGACTATTTTTAGCATTGAATGATCCTTGACTGTGTATTTCCGCTGCATAATCACTAACTCAATCATCATATTTGATCCTTGTTGAAGTCACATCAACAGAATTCATTCTCGAACCTAGTCAATTGGTATTAGAGGCTTAGCTCTTAAATTCAAACAAGATCAGTGCAGATCTTGAATGTAAATCGATTGATCTGGTGATTGAGTTGCTATTAACAAGTTTTTCCACTTCTAATACGTGTTCATTCTGAAAAAATCTAAAATATCATTATCCATCACTATTCTACCGACCTAAAATCATAAAAGCTCCTTTGAAGAGTCGATTCACAACAAAATTAGACAAAGACATCATCATCATCTGAAATTATTGACCTAAAATCCACAAAAATCATCTCAATAGTCAACTGTTCATAATTTAAACCTACTGATGCTGCTATTCACGAGAATCATACAAGAATACCTTGACTTTGCACTGTTTGAACAATCTGGACATAAAATCAATCTAATCCATATTCAAACCTCTTAAAACAAGTTTATTGAGATGGATTCCTTTAACTTTTTTGA
Organism: Flaveria ramosissima; assembly: GCA_025215565.1. NCBI lineage: Eukaryota > Viridiplantae > Streptophyta > Magnoliopsida > Asterales > Asteraceae > Flaveria > Flaveria ramosissima. The sequence continues at coordinate 11,590,634 of CM046035.1, forward strand.
ACTTCATCATGCTTCCAAACCACCAATGCTTATACACAAATCTAAGTTTAAGCAATGGAAGATATGGTTTAGAATTATATTACATGTGTAGATCCTGATTACTAGATTTCAATATGCAAAGGACCTTACATTCCTATGTCACTAACTACTGATCAAGCTGTGTAATACAAGACAGTCATAATCACCATTGAGGATCCAAGTTTAAATCTTGATGATGATGAATACAAGAAAATCAAGATTGATCTCAAAGCATACTCCATTCTTACACAAGCCTTGAAAGTGGATGTTCGGCAGATAATGTTTGAAGGAAGCAGTGAAGTAACTGATATCAACAAAGACAAGTTGGAGAATCAATATGAAACCTTTCATCACACCAAGGGTGAATCAATCTCCAAACAACTGGATCGGTTTGTGCAGTTGATGAATAAGTTGGAGATCAAGGGGGTTACTTACAGGGGGAAAAAGATGAACAAAAAGATGTTGCATAGACTTTCTGAAAGCTAGAAGTAGAATGCAACTATTCGGAAAGATACTCTTGATCTGGAAAGCACCAGCTTAGATATTATGATTGCAAAAATTGAAGCTATCGAGCTAGATGAAAGAAGGAAAAATCTTTGTGGACCACAAGTCATTAAGGCTTACAAATTTCCATCAGAAACTCATTCTGTGGAAAATGCATTTATGAATGAGGAACACCATTTTCTCTCCTTAAGAGATCAAGCAAGAACAACTGGGTTCATTGCTACTCCACAACAAAGCAAACCATCATCCTCTACTCAAGCAACAGCAACACCTCCAAGCATGCCTACTGATCAAATATTAGAAGACAAAAGGCAACCTACAATGCTTTTGTTGCTAGTTTTGAAGCTTACCTTGGAGGAAGGCTCACTTCAGCTCATCTAATCTAAGAAGATCTGGAAGAAATGAATCATATGATGTAAATGAAATGAATTTGCAACGACATATATCCATGATTGTTATAAGGGCTAAAATTTTTTAAGAATAGGGAAAAAGCTAAGTTTGAGTGAAAACACAAAACTTGGATATGATAAATCCAAAGTTAAGTGCTTTACTTCTTGTATTACCAGGCACTTTTCTAGGGAATGTAATGCACCCAGAAGAAGTGGCAACAACTTTCAAAGAAACTCTCATGGTCAACCATCATCACAACCTAGTTTGAGCTTTCATTCAAGCAATAAACAACAATATCATCATCAAAATCAGCATCAACAAACTCACCAAAGTCAGCCTCAATTGACTTATCAAGATCATGGAAGCAACCAAACTACCTCTAATGCATTTGTCATCAGACAAGATGGAGTTTGTGATTGGAGCCTGTATGTAGAGGAAGTCAAGCCTCAATTTCAAAATCATGCTCTTATGGCCCACATATATGATGGTCCAACTCCAATGCCATCTAAGGTAAAATCAAATCTCTGTAGTGAAAAATGCATTAATGAACTACAGGGATACAGAGAGCATAATCACAAGTTGGCTACTAAAATCAAAGAAGAAAGATTCAAATATGAAATGATAAAACATGAAACGAGAAGCTTAGAAATTAAAATCAAATCATTACTTTCAAATATTGAAAACTCCATGGTGAAAAATACACTCTTGCTGCTGAGAATGAGAGGTTAACTAAATTGTTAACTAAAACCAAAGCAGAGTAATCAACCACTGAAGTGAAACTTGAAAAGTTTAAATTCACTTCAATCAAGCTGCAAGAGTTACTTGACTCATAAAAGAGCAAAAGGACATGACTGGGATAGGATACAATTCTTGTCCTTCTCTATATAATGAAAACTACACATTTATGCCTAACTCACTCTTTCAAAGTCAAATGATCCTAAAGTTATTGAAACTAAAACAATAGTTTTATAGATAACTAATCCTCAAAATAAAGCAAATATTTACATTGAATTAAATGAGGATAAAATCAAATTAGGTTATCCAATCAAAATCAAAGAGTGCTCAGACAAACCTATGTATATGAAGAAACCAAAGAGCCCAATTAAGGCCATTGTGCCATTGTGAAGGTGATTGATGGTACTCAAACATCTAAACCAATTCTGAGATGGTTCTAGACTCTTATACCTTTCACCTCATGCTCGTGAGAAATACTAATGAATAGGATAAAGACTTGATTAGTTTGTTTGGAGTATTTGAGTTGAAACTCCTACATCCAAGTTCCATATCATTCTTGTCCAATCAAAAGTTTGATCAGTTATCTTCAGTTGATCAGAAAATGATAGGAAATATTTCATGACAATTATAAAAGTAACAAATGCAGCCATGGAGCAAAATTCCTTAAGGAAAGCTTTGGCTATGCAAATATTGTCAAGAAGGATATTCCTAATATAGACTTCATGAGGATTTCGACCAAAGGCGTGTAAGAAGTTCATGTAAAAGATCAATCAAATCCACTTGAGTTCTATGCAAATGTTGATATAGCAAGTCTATCAAACGAAACTCTCCTGGTGATGGATGTTATGGATATTATGAAAAATGAATCTAAACCTGAGCAAGGGATTTTGACGGGAAAATTCAAGCCTTCGATAACGAAAGCTTTACTAGAGTTGGAGCTATACAAGGAAAAGCCAATGTTCAAGATCAAAGAAGAGCCAAAAGACTATTTTGACTAAAGACCATATGCAAATCTTAGGGGGAGTATTGTTGGAGCCCTTGAAAATTAGTATTTAGTCTTTCCTTTTTGTTTTTGTCATAGTGTAAGGACTTATTTGTAAATATATGTTTCTTAGTTTCTTTGATTAGTATAAATAGGATTATATGTACTTTTGTGAAGGAAGACGTTCAGAGAATACTTAGAACTCTATCATGTACATTGTAATCCTTTGCATCTAGCAATGATACTTCTGTGAATTTTTGTTATAATCGAATTGTTTGATTACTTTGTTCCTATAATTGTAAATTGCATTACATCATTAACACAGATTGATCCATTTGAACCTATCACATGCAGAATCGATGTTTGTCTCTTAACACAAGGTTTATCTCTCAAACTCATTTGATAATAATATACTAAGTTATTGAACACAAGAAATGGTTTTCCAAATACTTGTACATATTACTTCTCAACTCAAAGTTTACAAGACTCTTACAAGCATACTAAATGAGTTAAAATAAGAAACTATATATACTACTATCTACAGTCGGTTTATACTTAGATTACCAGCCAGAACTTACTACTAAACAAATACTACATTGTTAGAAGTAAGGTATCTAAGATAAAATACTATCCTAGACTAGGTAGTCATGACAAGTCCATGACTTACCTGTTGTCACCAACTAAAAGTGGTAGTTGTACTAAATGATAAAAGGTGAATAGTGGAATAAAGTATGGTCAACTACATGGGCATGGGAAAGCGCCATGAAGTATCTCAAAGGTGGTAGCAGTTGTCAGACCGATCATACTTATGTCCACTGGTTCATAGCTGGTTCATTTAAAGGATAACTGGCTTCAGAAGAATAAGTTCTTCCAAATCCATTTATACCTCGGAAGAGTTAAGTTCTTCTGAGAACTCTGCTAGTTAACTCCCCCTGGGCTGATGCTACCAAAACTTCACTACTTTTTACTTCTCAAAACTTTTAGCACCAAGGAAAGAAGGCATTTATCTATTTCTTTTTTCTTTTCTAATGTTGTTCTGAGAAGTATGTATAGGTAATTTTTAGTCAATAGATCCAGTCTGTTACTCTGGATGACATGTACCCTTTGTTATGGTCCTCTATAGAGAGTTAGTTGACGGGAGTTGTATTCATACTCCCATCTAACTATAGGTTCCAAAGCTAGGCCTTCAACCATCTCCAGGAAAGCCTTTCCTTTAGTACTTGACCCTTCTTTTTCTTCCTTTGCTCTCATCTTTAACTCTTCTTCAGTCTTTGCTTTCATGGTTAGTTTAGAAAGCTGAAGACTACTCAAGTGATTTTTGATGTGAGCAGCTACTTGAGAGTTGGAGGGGTTTGAGAATGGTTTCTCTGCTAAATCAACAATGTCAAATCTGCTTGAGTGCAGTAGAGATGGTGTATCAAATCGATTGACTTCACTATTCTCCCTTTCCACAACAAAGTTATGAGAAGGTTCATCAAACCTTCACTATACAATCTTCTTCATAGGAATGAGAGGTTGGTTTGACAATTTGTCCCCCTTTTTGGTATCCAGCAAAGTCACCAGTCTTCTCTTTACCTTCTTCTCTTTTTCTTTGTAGGAGTCTAAGTTTGTTGCTAGGAGTTGAAGAGCTTGGTCCAAAATTCCCATAGGCAAATCAAGAAATGCCTCTCTTGTGAGGGAACATTAAGAGCCATCAATGTGTGACAGCTTGATAGACTCCTGCCCATAAGAGATTTTGCTTAAAATGGTGCAGTTCATGAGCTTCCTCTTGATCTCCCTAAATTCTTCCAATGTTAGAGGCTTTGATGATTCAAAGGATTGCTTGGGTGATGGATGGGTAGTGGATGGTTAGCTTCTGGGTAGTGTTTTAGGTTTAAGGATAGGTAGTGGTGGTGGTTGTTGTAAGGCAATGGGTAAGGATGAAGGTATGGTTGATGCGTAGGTTTAGGGGTGATTCACACAGTAGTGAGTTCAGTTTTGATAAGGAAAGGAAAAGATGTGGGTTTAGTTGAGGTTGTGGTTTAGGTGCAGGTTTGGGTACCATCCTCTATGTACTCTGAGTTTGAAACACCTCCTTCCTTCTTCCTGAGCGAATGTCAACTTTGATGTCACTCACATGTCGTTGCAGGGTCTTCTCAATCATGGGACCTACTTTCTTACTTGAGAAGCCCTGGACCCTGATATATGCTTTCATCCAGGCTTTGTTTCTCACCTTCTTAGCAGCCGTATGTGGGGCCTCCTCCTCCTTATTTTTCTTCTCCTTCACCTTCTCTCTTGCAGCCTTCTTTCTCTTTTTAGTGATTTGATCTTGCTCTTTATGAAAAAACCACAAGATCGTATCATTGTCATGAGGAGTCAGCTCCTCCTGAGAATAGCCCCTTGAGCATAGGAAGGCTATCCTCTCAATCCTCAGCTTTTGTTCAGCCTCTTCCTTCTTTTTCCTCCTTTCCTCCTCTTTAGCCAACCTAGCTGCTTCCTTTTTCTCTCTTTGCAACAAGGTTGCCTTTTCCAAATGCACCATCTCATCGAGTGGGAGTAGTAGCATTTCTTCATTAGTTACTGCAAGGTTGACAAGTCTGTCAATCACTTCCACTCTTCTTTTATTGTTGATAGCCTCTTGAGCCGTTGCTGCTGCTTTGCTGCTTGCAGCCAGCAACTTCCCAGTATTGAGTCTACCTTTCTTCATTAGTTTCTCCATCCTTTCCTCCTCTAGAAGCTCTTCCGCAGTCATCTTTCTTTTTTCCTTTAGGATCTTCAGAAGATTAAGCTTTTGGAGATTCTAGCTTAGAGGGTTCAGGTTGGTAAGGGAGAGCTTGAGCTTGTGGTGCTTAAGGTGTTTGAGAGAGAAGAGTTTTGAGAAATTCCTCACTGTTTATTTCAGTGGCTAGACCAAGTATGGCCTCTATGATAATCAGATCATCGGATAAAGATGATACTCCAATAATCCCTTACGCAACTTGGATCTCTACTTGTGTAGAGAATGGAATTGCACTACCAGTGCCAACTGAGTCAGTTGCTAGACCATTAGTCCTTTCTTCCCCCTCGAAGTAAATCTCAGGTTCAACATGGGCCTTAGGTTGACCAACTTTCTCTTCAGTGGTAGGTGGTGCACTCAACCTTGAAGCTCTTCAGCTCCAAAGTAGGCTATAGCAACATCGGGTGAGGGTTATTCAAGTGAGGAGCTTATTAGGAACTCAGTTAAGAACATATTACGATTAATAAGCATTCTTGGGTCCACTTGAAATGTGATAGAAGGTGGCTGAGGGAAGATAGTTGCAAGTTGCTATTATGTAGGATAAAATGAAAATAGAGTAGAGAGGGCCAAACTAGGTTCCACATGTGCTTGACTCTGTACATTCTCTTCCTTTTGGTAGCATCATATTAAGAAGTAGATAAGCTAGAGGAAGAACTTCAAAAGACTTGAATGTATACATGTCTAACAGACTTCTCAATCTGTTTCTAAGCTAGTTTGGGCTTGAGGTTTTCAATCTCAAGTTGCTGAGTGGCAGACCTATCCTCTAAAGTCTTAACTTTTGATTCAAGGTTTGAGACTTTAGAAAGTAGGTATCTAATTGCGAGTTGTAGACTTCCCTCATCTTCTTTTGAAGAATCACGGGGAGATGAGATAACATGCCTAGTATGTTCATTATCATCACTAGATATGGTTGCTTGGCACCCTGGTTTCCCTTGCAAACTGATGTCTCTTTCAAAGGCAGCAATGGGTAAGGTTGTCGTAGACTCAATCACATAAATGTTACCAATCCTAAGAGCCCAATGAGACACTCTCAGTTGTGGCAGCTGAGTCTACATGAGTCCCCTCCACATATGTGGGACTTACCTCAGTTTGGTTTCTCTAATAGGGGCTAGAAATAACAGGTTCCATTGGGTTCGGTAAATCCGGAGATTGGTGTGGTAGAACAACATCATGGCCCTGATGGAACATGAGGCCTTCATCAGATCGGGTTAATAGGTCAGTGAAGGATATAAAGGTTATTCTAGTAACCCGAGACCTTGATTAATATCTAATGGCATTGAGCCAATGATTTGGTTGTCCCTTTTTGGTTGCTCAGGGTAGTATTGGAACTCACCCTGAGGGCTAATGGTTTGATTTTTGGGCTCATTAGGTTCAGACAAATAAGACTCAACACTAATATTGAGGTCAATGGTGGAGAATGGTTGGACCTCAAGCTGAGTAGGAGCCCATTTTTCTTCTCTAGCCTTTTTGGCTTGAATAGAGGGGGCTTGTTCAATCAAAGTAGATTGAACAAGGGTTTGTTTGGGGCGTCTCTGGTAAGTGAATTTAATTAGTGGGAAGTGATTGTTGGCATTGAAGTGCTGGTGTCTAGTGGGGGTTCATCACCTGTTGGGTTTACAGGGTTGTCACGAGGAGCCATTGGCTCAATTATGCCTGGAAGAAAGTTAGTGAATCTTCCAGTGAAGTTGGTGGACACCCACTTTAGAATTTTGAAGATGTCCCACCTCATGTGAGTGACAAGAAGAGTTTATTCATATTGAAGTTTGTCTTGGTCCAGCTCATAATTAATGATGTGTTGAATAAACTTGGGATACATGTAGAATGGTTCCCTGTGGAGATTTCCTCTGAGTTATTCAGCACAAACTTAGAGTAGTTGAATCTGAGACCTCTAACCAACCCATGAATAAGGCATCCTAGATCATAAGGGATTTGATCCCACCCTCCTGATTTGTTGGAGAGACAATGGAGAACAATGTGCAACAGGAACTTCCAATTGTAAGAATAGTTGAATTTGTAAATCGTTGACCTGCTCACATCACAACCATATCTATTTGGGTGTATGTGTCCTCCAAATCAGACTTGGGATATTCAGTAGGAGCGCCTTCTTCATGAAGCTCTAGTAGGTCCCTGATGGTTTGTTCACATATGATCAAATTTTGTCTGCAGATCCTCGATTTGATGACACTTACCCTTAAGTGTGTCGCTTTGGAGAAGAAGTTGGAAATTTAGGGCTTATGAGCAGGTAAAAAGATTAAAGAAAAGAAGTCGGAAGATTTAAATGTGGGTAAAATGTTAGATGGATAAGGTGAAACGATAGTTTGGGTTTTGATTTGACAGGGGCGGTAAGGATAAACCATTTAAAATATTTCGACATCATTAATAAAATCTTACCTTTTTACAGAGTGGGGCCAAAAGGTTTTCGTTACACAGTAAGGCTTTCTTTCGAGAGTGATAGTTTTCCAAGAGTAATATATTCCGAGGCCAAATTTACATCCAAGCAAATTACATCCAAAGAGAAATTTGCTTCCAAGAGTAAGAAGGTCTTCCGAGGGAAGAAGGTTTGAAGTTTCAGAAGTAGATTTTGTGACACCCTACACATATCTCACATCGGCCGTGGACAGGAGAGATTCATGGTTCATAAGGAATGTCTGGCCTCTAACATCAACAACGCGTTTTGAGCGTATTGGCTGTGGATGAGAGGAGAACTCCATAGTTTAGCGTGCTCAGGTTGGAGCAATCCAAGAATGGGTGACCTCCCTGAAAAATTTCACCCAGACAACCAAAAGCAAATTCGTGAGCTCCTTGTGGGCAAAGCAGACAATATTGTTGGTGTGAGGGGCGGGTTGTTACAGATTTGATGAAAGATCAAATGTTCTTCCAATACTTAAAACACTTCAGAAGAAAATACTTATACAAAGGAATTTTCCTTCGGAAGATAGATAAAGATATCTTCTGAGGGTAAATTTCTCTTCGGAAGAACTCATACTTAGAAAAATTTAGAAGAAATACCTTTTGTAACAGGGCTTAGATTGTAGAAAGACAACATAAACAAAAACACATATTAAAAGGTTTTCAAAAAAGATAAACTAGTCAATATTTATCATCCCAATAGCTAATATTAAATACTTAAATCTTTGTTCATCAAAAGCCTTGGTGAACAAGTCAGCATTGTTCATTTGAGTCAACTTTGACTAGTTTGATCAAGTTTTTCTCATAAATATTTCCAATGAAATGATACGTGATGTCAATGTGCATTGTTTTGGAGTGCTTGAGTGGATTCTTTGTAATAGAAATAGCACTCTTGTTGTCAATATGGATAGGGGTCTCCATAAAGTTGAAGCCGTAGTCTAACATATAATTTTGAATCCAAAGAAGTTGAGCATAGCAACTTGCAGCAGCAATGTATTAACCTTCAGCAGTTGATGTAGAGACACACGATTGCTTTTTACATTGCTAGAAGATGATTCTTCCACCAAGAAATTGACATCCTCTTGATGTAGATTCTTGTTGATATTGCAGCCACCATAATCACTGCCAGTGTAGTCATAGAGATTGAAGTCTTGATTCCTAGAATACTAGAGACGTAGTTTGAGTGCTCCTTTGAGGTATCGAAGGACTCTCTTGGCAGCAACTAGGTGAGACACCTTTGAAGTAGCCTGATATCTTGCACAAATACAAGTTGCAAACATGATATCAGATCTACTTGCTGTGAGATACATCAAAGATCCTATGATTGCCCGTACTAATGTTGATCAGTATCCTCCCCCTCAGAGTCAGGACAAATATTGTGATTTCTAGGTATAGGTGTCTTGGCTGGTTTACAATCTTTCATCTCAAATCTCTCTAAGATGTTATTGAAATACTTAGATTGATTTATAAATAACTCATCTTTCATCTACTTCAATTGAATTCTAAGGAAAAAGTCCAATTTTCCCATGGAACTCATCTCAAACTTCTCCTTCATAGTGCTTTCAAAGTCTTTGCATATCTTGTTATTTGAAGAATCAAATATGATGTCATCAACATAGACTTGTACAGGCAAAATGTCTTTCCTAGAATTCTTTATAAACAAGGTTTTGTCTGTTGTGACTCTGGTGTAGCCATGCTTCTGGGGAAATTGAGAAAGTGTCTCATACCACAACCTAGGTGCCTGGTGCAGCCCATAGAGAGCTTTATCTAGTTTGCACTCGTAGTTAGGATGATGTGGGTTTTCAAATCCTGGAGGCTGGCACACATAGACTTCTCTGTCTATATCCGCATACAAAAATGAACATTTGACATCAAGTTGGTAAACTGTAAAGTTCTTAGAACTTGCAAAAGCAAGGAAGATTCTCATAGCCTCAACTCTTGCAACTGGTGTAAAGACATCAGTGTAATCTATCCCTACCCCTTGTGTGTATCCTTGAACTACAAGTCTTGCCTTGTTATTGATTATCAAACCTCTATCATCCTTTTTTTATTGAACACCCACTTTGTGCCAATAGGTACTTGACCAGGTGGTAATGGACATAGATTTCATACATTTTGTCTATTGAATTGAAACAATTCCTCCTACATTGATTCATCTCAACTATTGTCCTTAAGAGCCTCTGCCACCTTCTTTGGTTCTAGTTGAGAGAGAAAGCATGAATACAAGCAAACATTCCCGTTCTGGGTTTGTCCTCTTGTTCTCACGCCTTTTGAGACATCCCCAATGATGTTTTCAGCTAGATGAGTGTTGTGAATTCTGAGCCTTGGAATAACATCTAATTGCATAGACCAATCCATGTTGGAAAAGTTTTGCTTGGAATTTGGAACATTATTTCCAGCTATGTCTCATGCGCATTCAATAAGGACCGATTGAATGAATGTGAGACAACATCAATGGTGTTGTGCTGTGAAGCAGCATTAACAATTTAATATTCCTCTAGAATGCTACCTTTATCAGCTTGGTGTTGTATGTTGGAGTTGTAATTCGATGAGCTTTGAGGCTTAGTTTGTTAAAAACTTGTTGAAGCTTCACTGGTTCTTGAGATGTTTATGCTTATAGGACTTTCATCAGTGGGAGCTTAATCTTCATGAATTCTTGGAAAACTTAGAATAGGTCTGGGTAAATCAAACAGTTGATCATCATCAAAATCAATTTGAGTTCTTGTTCCAGCTGAAACATTCTCTTAAGAAGGAGTGTGCTCCTTTACAACAATGTTGGATGATTCCTCAAATTGTTTATTTTTGATGTTATAAACTCTATAAGCAATAGATCTAGAGGAATATCCAAAAAAGATAGCATCATCTGACTTTTCAGTAAATTTTGCCAAATTGTTCTTTGTGTTAATTATGGTACACCTGCTACCAAAGGACCTAAGAAATCCAATGAATGGTAGCCTTTGTTCCATAGCTCATATGGGGTTTTACCATGGGTCTTAACAATAAGAACCCTCTTCTACACATAGCATGCAGTGCTGACTGCCTCTGCCCAGAAAGTTAGAGGCAACTTTGAATTACCCAACATAGTTCTAGTAGCCGCAATAAGTTTCCTATTTCTTCTCTCAGCAACACCATTTTTGTTGAGGAGTTCTTGGAGCACTATATTGTCTGGCAATCCCTTTTGAACTCAGTCACTTGATCACTTCTTATTATCTTTAACTTGTGATCAATTTTATTTTCTATTTTAAGAATAAAAGATTTTAAAGTTTCAGCTGCTTCATCTTTAGTTCTTAAAAAGAATACCCATGTAAATCTTATAAAATCTTCAACAATCACAAGGTAGTATGATTTCTTTCCAATGCTCATTATTCTTATGTGACCAAATAGATTCATATGCAATAAGTGTAATGCAGTGGTGATAGAGTTAACTCCTATGGATTTATGAGATGTCATATATTGCTTTCCTTTTAGATAAGCAAGAGAGTTATCTTTGCTGAAACACTCCTTTTTAGACATACCATATACCAAGTTATTTTTAACCAAATCGTTCATGGTTTTAAAATTAAAATGTCACATTCTTTTATGCCTTAGAGTTGACTCATCACCATTAGCTTTCAAAAGAAAGCATGATACTTCACCTACTGGGAGATCTAAGAAGCACCGATTCTTGAGGAATTGTCATCCCGGGTTTGAGGATAATGCACTCATGTTCTGTGAAAAGCATCTGGTGATTTTTATCAAAGAATTGAGAAACACTTAAAAGATTGTGTTCAAGGTGTTTGACAAAGTTCCTTTTGTCAACCTTTAACTTACCATTGGATACACTACCTCTACCAAAAATGTATCCTCTATCTTTACCTGCAAATTGAATAGGATCTCTATCAAAATGTTCAAATTATAGAAGAAAAGATATGTTCCCTGTCATGTGCTTAGAGCATCCATTATCTACAATTCACATGTAGTCATTTTTGTCATGTGGATGTCCCTACACATAAGGTGAAATGATTTGTTGCTATTGGAAACCTAAGCCTTGATGGTCTTGGGCTCTTTCAATGTAGATATTAAAATTGAATCAAAATGTATGCATGGGGTTCAATTATGGTTTGTAAAGAAGATGTTTGGGTTGTAGCATCTTCTCTTATCTTCCATTCCATCCTTTGGTTGATCGGAGTTGATGAGCCTGTTGGGGCTTGAGAAACATGACTTGCTTCTGAGGCTTCTTTATTCTCGAAAGAAGTTATCACCACCTTTTCTTCCAGAGCAGTCTTCTTCTTGGAAGGTTTCTTTTTGTTTCTCTGCTTGTGCTTTGGCTTGTCTTCCAAAGTTATTTTCCTTTCAGAAGCATGAGTTTCTTCCAAAAGCAACTTGGCTACGGAAACAAGCTTTCCTTTCCTTAACACTTGAACCTTATGAAAAGGTCCAAATATGAAACCCTCCTTGACTCCTGCTTTCTTAACATAGTTTGCATAATGTGTGATTGCTGGATTGTAGTAACAATCTTTAGCCATGTGGTTATGCAGACCACATATTATACACTTAATGTTATTCTTTATGTGGCATGAGAATTGTTGTTTCTTGTACTTCTTTTCCTCTTCAACAGCCTTCCTCTTTGACTTTTGATCTTTTAGCTGGATAAGTGCTAGTACTACACTTCTTTCCTAGATCAGAACTTCCAACCACTTGAAATCCAGCTGAAATGAATACACCCTTTTGCTTTGGGTCTATTTTTAACTTTGATTTAGCCACCTTTTTGACGATTTTTCTAGCTGCATTGATTTTGTTTCTTTTGGCTTTGGTGGTTAAAGGTTTATCATCAGTGGTGTGTATGATGTTTTCTTCCGTATCCTTCTCTGGGGTGGTGTCCATTGTTACAAATCCTTTATTTGAGCCATGTAATCTGAATGTTCATGTTTTAAGGAAGAAACTGTTTTCTCTAACTCTTCAATTTTTAGTTTGTAGTCAAATTTTGTTCTCTTAAAATCAGATTATAGTATATTTAAAGACTCAATATCAAATTTGATCTCCATGTTATAGTCCTGCTAAAGTTTAACCTTAGCAATACGGGTTGGGGTACAAAGATGTTCATATACCTTATTATCTTGGGTTCCAGCCATGAGAGCTTGAGCAGGAGTGACATCTTGCACCATAAAGCTCTAATCAACTTCTTGAGCAACAACAGTTGTTTGTTGTTCAGGTGGCTTTGCAGCAGGTTTTGGAGTGGCAGGATGTTAAGAGGCTTAAGTGTCTCTGGGGTTGGAGTTTAGAGTCTTGCATTCCTTTGCAAAATGATCAAGTTGATTACAATTGTAGCACTTGGCCTTAGATTTGTGTAACCCAAGTTTGTTGTTGGTTGGGTTTTGAGGGAACTGCCATCCAGTTCTTAAAGAACTTCTTTGCTCTATAGGTTAAAATAGGTATTTGTTGGATAATGTCTATATATTCCACGTCATATGAGCTGAAGCACTCGAGATCATCAAAACAGAATTGAAAATCTCCTGAGTGCCCATTTCCTAAAAGAAAGGCATAACTATCCTGGAAAGTACTTTGTTTAGCATGTTGAGGCCTGGGTGTCTCAGGAAAGGTGATGTAAGGCCTAGAGGAAGATGACGACTATTGGGGATATTTCAGGTATAGTTGGGGCTGAGGAGTTCTTGAGACTTTAGCAACAAGTAAAGCATTACTAGCATAAAGGCTAGAAGTTCTGCTTATCTGGTGGCCTCTCTGAGTCTCCATCTCCATACGGTATCCATCAAGGATGCCATACAGTTCGGTCATGGTGAGAGTATTAAGATTCTTAGTCCTCTTGATTGAGACACAGTAAAAAGTCCATTCATAAGGAAGTGCACTCATGAACTTCCTTACAATGTATCTCTTCTCAAGAGTTACTTCCACACGCTGAAGTGAGGAGATTAAGTCCATATGCCTGAAGTATTGTTGACTCAGGGTCTCTGCTGCAATATGAGTGCGATTTTTAAATTGCTTCTTTAGGTATCTCTTTTGGACTCTTTGGACTCGGTGGAACCGGAGTACATCGCATCAAAGAGTTCTTTGGAAGTCTAACAGTGCTCAAAGCCTACTATTATGGAGTGTTGTATGGTTGTAAGTAGCACTGTCATGGCTTTGCTATCAATGTCCATCTTCTTAAAGTCTTCATCAGAGTAGTATTCAACAGCTTTATCAATCATGGCATCATTTCCAGCCAAGGACTCCACCTTTGGCTTGTAAGAACTATGAGTGATTGACCTCTGTATTTTGCTATCATGGTACTATATGAAGCCTTCAATACGTTTGCACCAAAATCTGAAATTATCAGGGATGATATTTGGAGCCTTGGTCATAGTTCCCATTTCAAATTTGCAAGATTTCTGGTTTAGAGCCATTTTTTAGTGTAGTGAGTAAATAAGTGATGAAACAAGGTGATTTGGGATGGTAAGATCTCACAGTCAAGAGCCTAAACAGCTCTGATACCAATTGCAGGATCGGTGTTTGTCTCTAAACACATGATTTGGGATGGTAAGATCACAGTCAAGAGCCTAAACAGCTCTGATACCAATTGCAGGATCAGTGTTTGTCTCTAAACACATGGTTTAAATCACTAAACTCACTTAAGTACACTTGGATGATGAAGCAGAACCCTTGACTGAGTTGATAATAATCTACTAAGTTAATGAACACAAGAAATGTGACAACCGGCCTCTAGGTTGCTGTCCTAACCCTAATTTACTTGCATCATTATCCGTCTTATGAGTACTAATAATTGAAACAATCCAACCCTATCATGAATTTAGAAACATTTCTTGCTATTTGATTCAATTTATGATTTCATATGATTTTATTGACTTTTAGTTAGTTTAGGTTTTACCTTTTTAAAAATTAGTGTTCCGGAAATGTTAAATAGTCACCCTTACAAAATTTAATCTCAAGTGAAACAATTAAAAATGTGAGCATACATTCACATTTATATATATTTTCAATTCATGCATGCATGGACATGCACAAGATACTACAATTAACATCATCCACTAAATAATATATTCTACCCAATACTACAAAACTACACTACCTAATAATCATTTACCATTAAAAATTAAATAAAAACTATCCACACTAGATGCCAAATCGGCTGCCCCCTCTTCCCCACTCCCCTCTCTTCTACACCACCACCCTTACCATCCACTCCTCATTCATGCAAACACCCTCAACTCTCTCCCTCTTCTCTCTTATTCGAATTGTCAGCAGAATTCACTCCCTCTCCCTTGCAAACTCTCTCAAAATTCTCTCTACTTCAGCTCCAAAAATCGCAAACAACAACATCACAAGCATCAACCAATCTAAAACCCGCAAGAAGGTGGCCATATCCGCGAGTTTGGACACACCTCTACCTATTGTTCGGCTCTTCCAGCTTTGTTAGAAGATTCTCCAGCCTTGTCCAAGGAGATTCAAGCTATCCAAGACCATCTACACTCTCCAAAACATGAAAAACACCAAGTGTAAGCTTCATGTCACCCGAAAATGGTCTTTTCATGTGTTCTTTCATTTCTCTCTTAAAAACACCTCCTCTCTTTGTTGAAGCAGAAATCCGACACCACTACCTTGTTCTTGAGGAGCTTTCAACTTCAAAAGAGGTATCTCACTCGTTATACATGTCATTCCTAAGGTGGAAACCGATTTCCACCATGAAAACCCTATTTTTGGACTTTTGCACCATCTAACTTGTGGATCTTGTAACCCTTGAAAGCAAGACTTATAATCTGCTTGTTAAAGGCTTAATGAACTCATAATGACCTGTTTTAAAAGTTATAAAAGAAGATACACCGTGGATATATGGTTTTAGCACAAGTTACACGTTAAAAACCTTTTTTTTACAAGGTATATTGCAAGCTAAGCACATGTTTGAAAACCCTCTTAACCAAGGCTTACAACCTGCTCATGAACGACTTTTTAACACCTTAATAATCTGGTTTTAAAGTTAAATGGGGTTTTGGTAAGGTTTAACTACAAGTTTGCAAAGATTTACACATGTGTTATGGTTGGTTATGGCTAAATCACTAAGTTGATGGTTCATTGTTGTGATGGGTAACCTAGCCGTGAGTTTGGACATAATTTCAGAATGTTTTGATGAATAGTAAGTGTGTGACAAATGGGTAATCTCTGGAAATTAAGAACATGTTAGGATTAGACCTATTTTGGTTAATTTCGTGACCCGAAACATGGTAAAACAACCATAAAAATAGTAAAACATGGTTTTAACCATCTTGAAAAGTATTCTAGACTTAAAAATGATAAATAAAGTGTTTTGCAGTCAATGGGTAATTTAAATGGTCAAAAGAACAATTAAATGGTGTTTTAACTAAAAACGGGTACCAACCGAGCATCGTTTTTGAGAAAAATCCCTGAAAAAGGAGTTTGAAGCTAAGATTTATAAAAATCATGTAATTTCAGTAAGTTAAGTAATAAATGACCTAAAGGATTTGAAAAATCGGTCAAACAAGCTTTAAATGGTCAAATACGGTCAAAACCGCGTTTTAACGGGTCAAACGTAAAAACGAGACTTTCAACTATTAAAGGCAAAATTTCACAATTTAAGGACTTAAAACTTATAAAATAATCTTTTAGATGATACCTACTGGTCCAAGACTCAAATTTATGAAAACCCTAAATTAACCGTTAAACGCATAGTTTTTAAACCGGACCCGTAAACTGAAATTTTGGAACACATACTCTATAATGAGTGAAATTTTACTCTAAGAACCTGATTTTTGGTCTTAAGTGTCATAAAGGACAAGAAACCAAACTTAAGGGTAGAAACTGTCAATTTTGAAACTTGAGGGACTAAACTATTAAATTTTACCAAACTTTATAACCGACTCTTATGAAACTAATAATCACTTGAACAACAAAATTTCCTTATGTCCTTAACCTAATGATGTAAAAATCCCAAATTACATGAAGAAACCATGACCTACCATAAAAGGAAACTTTTTATACAAACCTTCGTGAAATCAGAGCCTTACCCAATAACTAAATTCTTGACACTCTTGTTGCACCTTAAATGAGTTTAGAGCAGTAGCTTATCACTTAATATGTACATGTTAGGGTGATAGACTTGAGACACTCCCGGCACACGAAGAGATATTTGACTTGAAACCAAGGTGAGTTCTAGTGATTCCCCTTTTTACTACTGTTTTGGGGTGAAACATGCTCTGTCATTTATAAACTATACTTGTGCTTTACTTGATGATTGTATGTGGGATTTATGGATTACCTGCTGATACTTATATCATGATCATTAATTCTTTCGTGAACCGCTTGTTTTATATGGATAGATCTATTTGGGGAATCCCCCACACACAATGGCTTCCACTCCAGGAAGGGTAACCCACT
The DNA here is from genome assembly GCA_025215565.1 of Flaveria ramosissima. Classification (NCBI taxonomy): domain Eukaryota; kingdom Viridiplantae; phylum Streptophyta; class Magnoliopsida; order Asterales; family Asteraceae; genus Flaveria; species Flaveria ramosissima. Next base: position 11,607,808 of record CM046035.1, read on the forward strand.
GAGATCCTAAGGGGTCGTCTGTGGCATGTAACAGGTTGTGTTAAGAAACTATGGTGAACCATCCAGGCAGGTATGGTTCACTGGTTTGGGGCTCAGTTTTTCCTTGGGGAATATCCAGTTAAACACAACTTTAGAAGAGGCCAACCGGGACTGAGTGCAGGGTTGATTATGATTTTCCCACGATATTGAAACAATGATTATTTCCTTTTAATCAAAGAAGGATCTGTTAAGTCCTTTTGTTTTTAAACTTTAAGCACTTGAATTAACCAAATTTTTAGCTGACACAAATTTCTTTTTGAGCATGTTTCAGGTAATTTATGAAGAGAACCTAGCTGTTGTGAAGACCTAGACTTATCCCGCGACCATGGCATTGGCATATTTTCCTTAATGAATCATTTGAACAATTTTATATTTGTGTTGAACAAGTACAATTTATTTTTATGGTTGGTTGTAAAACTTATCTGGGGGGCTTGATCTGTTTCTAGCCCCGGTACTTTTAAAACATTTAATGCCATGTGATATTCTCTCCTTTGAGCTCTTGTAATGGTTTGTTTCCGCTACCATATGTTGTTGCTAGTCTGTGACATCCCACCCTACCTGGGCCCGGGGTGTAACAGATTGGTATCAGAGCCAAAGGTTGTAGAGAAGTCGGGAATACCATAGTAGACCCTAGGCTACAACCCTGATACCCTTGGACTATCCTTGTGGAAGTGTTGGGATGATCGGGTTGGGTAAATTGATGATTACACTTGATCAACGTAATCATGAATTTACCAGACGCATAATTTCCATCACGGATCTTTAGGTTATGGTTGGACTTTTTCTGATTTATGTTGATGATTTTGAAACTAATTTCAAAAAGGGGATTTAAATGATTTTTATGATGAACTATGTTATCCTATACTATTCGAAGAGACTATTGATTTGGGCCACACGGACGATTATATGTTGGAATAACAGATACTATTGCCATCACTACTATTACTAGTACTATTATTATAATCATGAGCTATGAGAAACCAAATTACTCATGATGTATTTCTTACAGGACGCAACGATTATGGCTGATAAAGGTAAGGCGCCTGCTCACCCCGACACTGAGACCACTCCTACCGGAACCTTGAGAAGGGCGAAGCCTCAGACTGAGTAAGAAGCGTACCTCCGGAGATGCGGACATCCAGGATGGATATCCGTCACATCAGTTGACACTGAAGCTTCTGAGGACTGTTCCTCCACATCACCTTCCCGAAGCCGAACGCGTTCCCACTCTCCTCAAGTAGCTGCTCCTACCCTCTCACCCATCCCACCTATTTGGAATAGGGGTGCGCGTACTGTCACCCGACCTCGCAAAAGTGTTAGGCCAGGATCCTCCGTATCCTTTAGGATGCCTCCTCCTCCTCCCCTGCCTGTTAGGATTCCGACTCCGGTACCTCCTCTGTTTGACCCACGTGATGAGCACCTGATGCCATCGAGGCATAGTATGTATGACGGCCCTAACGTACTGGTGGGTGATAGGTACTCCCAGTCGAGTCGCCAGGCAAGTGACGTAGGACCCTTTGATGCGACACTGGATGAAATCTTGAGGACCGTTCGTCGTCATGAGTTGACTGTTCAGCACGCCACTCGAACCTCCCAGTCTGCTCAATTCCAGGCTATGATGGCTACGCAAGGAGTGCAGCATTTGGAGCAGGAGCAGAGAAAGAAGAGTTCAGGATGGTTTGGATGGCTGAAGAAGAAGTGGATGTGAGAGTAGGGGTACGCAGCAGGATTTTCTGTCTCTAGACAGTAGAAGGAAACTATTTGAATTATTATTCGATACTATTATTATTATTATCATGGGGGTGATGGCACCTTCTAATTTGTAAGAGATTGACTCTGATTCAACTTTGCTGGATGATACTACTATCTCTATTTATCTATGAACTGTTTGTTTGGATGCTAGAGTTTTGAGACTATTTGTATTGAATTGCAATATGTTGTGTTGTGCCTTGAAATTGGTCCGTGCCCTTTCTATTGGTTGTCTAACTGTTATGTCATGTTTTGATTTGGACTTTGTAAGATTTTCTTAGGGGTTGTAAATACATATGTGCACGCCATGATCCCTCTTCCCGAGGCATGGTGTAATAGGGTAATGATGCATAAGCTATTCGAAACAAATTTTGAGATGCTAAACGAATCTATTTGTGATACTATCAGAATGCCGACTCGCAGAGGAACACGATTTGGACGGCGAGGAGCCACTAGGGGCCGCCGTGAGGAAGCCAAACAGACTGGAAACCAACCTACACCACCAGGAACTCCCCACAGGGAAAATGCTAATCAAGAAAGCGATGAAAGAATTGCTAACCTCGTAGCTCAGCAACTGGCTAACGCCATCCCGACCATTATCGCCCAGATAAATGCTGATCGGGATAATGCTAATGGTAATGATCGGCCAGCAAACGATGAGGGCCACGACGAGGAAGCCGAGGCGTTAAAGAATGGATGCTCCTATAAAACCTTCATGGAATGTAAGCCTAAGGACTTCTATGGCACCGAGGGTTCTATAAAACCTTCATGGTGAGGTTCGCATCCCAATCCCTCAAGGGATCAGCTCTTGAATGGTGGAAGTCAATTACCCAAACCCGTGGAAGAAATGTGGCTAATCGAATGAGTTGGACCGAATTCAGAGAGCTAATGACAAGCAAGTATTGCCCCTTCAATCAACTCGAGAAGCTGGAGACAGAATTCCTAAGTTTGGAAATGAAAGGTCCTTACTACACGGAATATATCAATCGTTTATTAGCCCTATCTCGACTTGTTCCCCATCTAGTGACGCCTGAAGCTAAAGGTGTAGCACGATTCATCTGGGGGCTACACCCAAGAGTTAGGGGAATGGTCCGTTCCTCCCAGCCTTCAACCCTACAAGCTGCTGTTGACCTTACCAGTAGTTTGACTGATGACTTAATTAGGGTTGGATGGACTGAACAAGCAAGGGATGATGAGAAGAGGAAGTTTGTTGGTGAGAAAAGAAAATGGTTTGAAGTGAAGAGAGCGGTTGGAAGTAGTAGCAGGTCAGGTAGAAAGAGTTCTGAAGGTGCGAGGCGCGATGATCAGGGAAGCAAGACCCGGAGGCTGTATTCGGGGACAAGCCCATTTTGCAACAAGTGCAAGTTACATCATCAAGGGGAATGTAACCCTATGCCCTGTTTTAGGTGCAAGAGAACAGGCCATCTAATCAAAGACTGCACTTACGCACCAGGAAAACAATGCTATGAATGCGGAGATCCAGGGCACATGAGGAACAAGTGTCCTAAGCTGGGTAGAGACAAGGATGCCAAGCACAACAAGCCTAAGGGAAGAGCTTCTATTATGGACCCACCTGGAGCTCGTAGGGAACCTGACGTGGTTAACGGTACGTTCCTTGTAAACAATCATCCTGCTACTGTTCAGTTCGATACTGGAGCGACTGCTAGTTTTGTCTCTAGTACTTTTAGGCCTTTGATTGACTTAGACGCGTGTGCCTTGACCGATACGTTTACCGTAGAATTAGCTGACGGTAACATTTTAGAAACTAACGAAGTCATCAGGGATTGCCCGCTGAATCTAAAGGGGAATACGTTTAGGATAAACCTGATGCCCATTAAGTTAGGAGGATTTGATGTGGTTGTTGGTATGGACTGGCTAGCTAAGCATAGAGTCGAAATCGTATGTGATGAGTGTCTACTCAAGATACCGTTGAGCGACAAAGAAGTGTTAGTAGTAGAAGGCGAAAGGAGTAACACCCTATACCCCATAGTATCCCACTTAAAGGCTACCAAGAGCTTAATGAAGGGATGCCCAGCTTTCATAGTTTATGTGATGAAATCCCAAAAGGAGAAGAAGATTAAAGATATTTCCGTGGTTTCTGAATACCAGAAGTGTTTCCAGAAGACCTACCAGGACTTCCCCCGAACCGACAGGTTGAATTTCAGATAGATTTGCTGCCTGGTGCTGCACCAGTAGCCAAGGCACCGTACCGACTCGCCCCACCTGAGATGAAGGAGCTAATGGCACGAATTCAAGAACTACTAGACAAGGGATTTATACGTCCGAGTGTCTCTCCATGGGGTGCCCCGGTACTGTTTGTGAAAAAGAAGGACGGAACCCTGCGAATGTGCATCGATTACAGAGAGTTGAACAAGCTGACCATAAAGAACCGTTACCCTCTTCCGAGAATAGATGACCTATTTGATCAACTGCAAGGAGCAAGTTATTTCTCCAAAATAGATTTGAGATCAGGATACCACCAACTGAAGATAAGAGAAGAGGACATACCCAAAACGGCCTTTCGAACTAGGTATGGACACTATGAGTACTTGGTCATGCCCTTTGGACTGACTAATGCTCCAGCAGCGTTCATGGACCTCATGAACCGCGTTTGCCGCCCTTACCTCGACAAGTTTGTGATCGTGTTTATCGACGACATACTGATCTACTCTCGTAGTAAAGACGATCACGAGAAGCATCTCAGGCTAATTCTTGAATTACTCAAGAACGAGCAACTATATGCCAAGTTCTCTAAATGTGAATTTTGGATGCGTAAGATCCAATTCTTAGGGCATGTGGTGAATGAGAATGGAATTCAAGTCGACCCTTCCAAGATTGAGGCCATAAAGAATTGGAAGATTCCTGAAACTCCAACGGAGATAAGGCAATTCTTAGGACTGGCTGGTTACTACCGACGATTTATAAAAGACTTCTCGCGCATAGTGCAACCTTTGACCGCACTAACCAAGAAGAACACAACCTTTGTGTGGGAGCGAGAGCAGAACGAGGCATTTGAAACGCTTAAGGAGAAGCTATGCAGTGCACCTATCCTTACTCTTCCAAAATGAGTAGAAGACTTCATGGTCTATTGTGACGCTTCGCGTCAAGGATTAGGATGTGTATTGATGCAACGTAACAAGGTGATTGCTTATGCATCTAGACTGCTGAATGATCATCAGAAGAACTACACGACGCACGATCTGGAATTGGGTGCCGTGGTGTTTGCTCTCAAAATGTGGAGGCACTACCTCTATGGCACGAAGTGCATCATCTACACTGACTATAGAAGTTTGCAACACATTCTTGACCAAAAGATGCTCAACATGCGACAGAGAAGATGGGTCGAGCTGTTAAATGACTACGAGTGCGAAATCAGCTACCATCCCGGTAAGGCCAACGTTGTGGCGGATGCGTTGAGCCGAAAGGAGAGAGAAAAGCCTCTTCGTGTACGAGCCTTAAGGATGAGTGTGTATACCAACCTTATCGTAAAACTGAAAGAAGCTCAAAATGAAGCATTAATAGAAGAAAGGTTAAAAGAAGAAGGGTTAACCGGAATGGAAAAGCGATTTGAGACAGGGGACGATGGTACATACAGGTACAAAGGAAGGACTTGGGTGCCGAAGCACGGAGGAATTCGAGAAGTAATCCTCGACGAAGCACACAAGTCTAGGTATTCGATTCACCCTGGAAGTGATAAGATGTACCAGGATCTAAAGGCACTTTTCTGGTGGCCTGGAATCAAGAAATCAATCGCTATTTATGTTGGGAAATGTCTAACCTGTGCCATGGTAAAAGCTGAAAATCAAAAACCGTCAGGAACGTTACAACAACCCGAAATCCCAGAATGGAAGTGGGATAACGTCACAATGGATTTTGTTACAAAGTTACCCAGAACGTTTAAAGGCCACGATGCTATTTGGGTGATAGTAGATAGGCTAACGAAGTCAGCTCACTTTTTGCCAATAAGAGAATACTATGACATGACGAAATTGGCCCAATTATATGTCGACGAGATAGTAACGAGGCATGGAGTGCCTTTGTCAATCATCTCCGACCGTGATAGCCGTTTCACTTCTCGTTTCTGGAATTCATTCCAGCAAGCTTTAGGAACCCGTTTGGATCTAAGCACTGCATACCATCCTCAAACCGACGGTCAGAGCGAAAGGACTATTCAAACGATGGAAGATATGTTAAGAGCTTGCGTGATGGACTTTGGCGGAAACTGGGACAACCATCTCCCTTTGGTGGAATTCGCCTATAACAATAGTTACCACGCGAGTATTAAAGTTGCTCTGTATGAGGCTCTATATGGCAGGAAATGCCGATCACCATTGAGTTGGAATGAGATTGGTGATAGCCAAGTGATGGGACCCGACATCGTGTTGGAGACCACTGACAAGATCTTTAAAATAAAGGAGCGACTAAAAGCAGCCAGAGATCGGCAGAAGAAGTACGCTGATAGGAGACGGAAACCTTTAGAGTTCCAAGTGGGCGACAGGGTAATGCTAAACGTAACACCATGGAAGGGAACCGTGAGGTTCGGAAAAAGAGGAAAATTAAGCCCGAGATACATTGGACCATTTGAAATACTGGCAAGAATTGGCCCAGTGGCTTACAAGTTGAAACTACACCCGGGGTTGAGCCACATACACGACACCTTTCATGTGTCGAACTTGAAGAGGAGCATGATAGACAAAACCCTAGAGCTACCATTGAAAGAAGCAAGAATAAATGACAAGCTGAATTTGTGGAAGAACCCGTGGAGATCACGGACAGCTTGGTCAAGCAACTCCGGCGGAGCCGCATACCCAAGGTCAAGGTTAGATGGAACTCCAAGCGAGGACCTGAATTTACTTGGAAGCGTGAAGATGAGATGAGGAAAAATTATCCACATCTCTTCAAACCCACCCGTTCAGACTCTAATTGAAGCTAAAATTTCGGGACGAAATTTCCTAAACAATGGGAGAATGTGACAACCGGCCTCTAGGTTGTTATCCTAACCCTAATTTACTTGCATCATTATCCGTCTTATGAGTACTAATAATTGAAACAATCCAACCCTATCATGAATTTAGAAACATTTCTTGCTATTTGATTCAATTTATGATTTCATATGATTTTATTGACTTTTAGTTAGTTTAGGTTTTACCTTTTTAAAAATTAGTGTTCCGGGAATGTTAAATAGTCACCCTTACAAAATTTAATCTCAAGTGAAACAATTAAAATTGTGAGCATACATTCACATTTATATATATTTTTGGTTCATGCATGCATGGACATGCACAAGATACTACAATTAACATCATCCACTAAAAAATATATATTCTATGCAATACTACAAAACTACACTACCTAATAATCATTTACCATTAAATATTAATTAAAAACTATCCACACTAGATGCCAAATCGGCCGCCCCCTCTTCCCCACTCCCGTCTCTTCTACACCACCACCCTTACCATCCACTCCTCATTCATGCAAACACCCTCAACTCTCTCCCTCTTCTCTCTTATTCGAATTGTCAGCAGAATTCACTCCCTCTCCCTTGCAAACTCTCTCAAAATTCTCTTTACTTCATCTCCAAAAATCGCAAACAACAACATCACAAGCATCAACCAACCTAAAACCCGCAAGAAGGTGGCCATATCCGCGAGTTTGGACACACCTCTACCTATTGTTCGACTCTTCTAGCTTTGTTAGAAGATTCTCCAGCCTTGTCCAAGGAGATTCAAGCTATCCAAGACCATCTACACTCTCCAAAACGTGAAAAACACCAAGTGTAAGCTTCATGTCACCCGAAAATGGTCTTTTCATGTGTTCTTTCATTTCTCTCTTAAAAACACCTCCTCTCTTTGTTGAAGCAGAAATCCGACACCACTACCTTGTTCTTGAGGAGCTTTCAACTTCAAAAGAGGTATCTCACTCGTTATACTTGTCATTCCTAAGGTGGAAACCGATTTCCACCATGAAAACCCTATTTTTGGGACTTTTGCACCATCTAACTTGTGGATCTTGTAACCCTTGAAAGCAAGACTTATAATCTGCTTGCTAAAGGCTTAATGAACTCCTAATAACCTATTTTAAAAGTTATAAAAGAAGATACACCGTGGATATATGGTTTTAGCACAAGTTACACCTTAAAAACCTTCTTTTTACAAGATATATTGCAAGCTAAGCACATGTTTGAAAACCCTCTTAACCAAGGCTTAAAACCTGCTCATGAACGACTTTTTAATACCTTAATAATCTGGTTTTAAAGTTAAATGGGGTTTTGGTTAGGTTTAACTACAAGTTTGCAATGATTTACACATGTGTTATGGTTGGTTATGGCTAAATCACTAAGTTGATGGTTCATTGTTGTGATGGGTAACCTAGCCGTGAGTTTGGACATAATTTCAGAATGTTTTGATGAATAGTAAGTGTGTGACAAATGGGTAATCTCTGGAAATTAAGAACATGTTAGGGTTAGACCTATTTTGGTTAATTTCGTGACCCGAAACATGGTAAAACAACCATAAAAATAGTAAAACATGGTTTTAACCATCTTGAAAAGTATTCTAGACTTAAAAATGATAAATAAAGTGTTTTGCAGTCAATGGGTAATTTAAATGGTCAAAAGAACAATTAAATGGTGTTTTAACTAAAAACGGGTACCAACCGAGCATCGTTTTTGAGAAAAATCCCTGAAAAAGGAGTTTGAAGCTAAGATTTATAAAAATCATGTAATTTCAGTAAGTTAAGTAATAAAAGACCTAAAGGATTTGAAAATCGGTCAAACAAGCTTTAAATGGTCAAATACGGTCAAAACCGCGTTTTAACGGGTCAAACGTAAAAACGAGATTTTCAACTATTAGAGACAAAATTTCACAATTTAAGGACGTAAAACTTATAAAAATATATTTTAGATGATACCTACTGGTCCAAGACTCAAATTTATGGAAACCCTAAATTAACCGTTAAAACTCTCCGGTTTTACCGCAACCGGGAGCGTTAAACGCATAGTTTTTAAACCGGATGGTTTTCAAGATACTTGTATATATTACTTCTCAAATCAAACTTTACAAGACACTTACAAGCAAATTAAATGAGTTACAATAAGAAACTATATATATTCTACTATCTAGAGCTGGTTATACTTAGATTACCAGATAGAATTTACTATTAAACATATACTACATTTGAAGTACGCTATCTAAGATAAAATACTATCCTAGACTATGTAGTCATGAAAAGTCCATGACTTCCCTCTTGTCACCAATTAAACATGGTAACTGTAATAACTGATAAAAGGTGAATAGTGGAATAAATTATGGTCAACGGCATGGGCGTGGAAAAGCGCCATGCAGTATCTCAAAGGTGGAAGCGGTTGTCAGACCGACTATACTTATGTCCACTAGTTCATAGTTGTTTCTTGTGTAGGTTAACTGAATTTGGAAGAATAAGTTCTTCCGAAGCCATTTATACCTTGAAAGAGTCAACTTCTTTTGTGATCTCTGCTAGTCTTTAAGACTTTTATTCTTTGGAAGTCTTTGTCTTGTTTATTCTAAGTGTTTAACTTCGGAAGAGGAATTACTTAGTCTTGTAAGATTGAATTCCTCTTTGAAAGTTCTTCTTTCTTGAGCTTTGGAAGATCTTCAACATTGCTTCAGAAGCGCAGCTTTGTCTTCGGAAGACTTTTCTCAGTTGCACCAAAAGTTCTTCTAAGTGTTGTTTTGGTTGCACCAGCCTCATCTGACCCAACAATTCATCGCTAAAATTCTCTAGTTGAAGAAAAAGGCAGAAGTTTCTGAGAAATCCTCTACTGAAAGCAGACCTGATTAGGAGATCAAATCTCTAAAGAATTCAATCAAATCAGAAAAGATTTCACAAAAAAACAAAGAGAAATCTCCCATGGTTCAAAAGTCAAAATTCAAAGTAGAATCTTAATCATCATCAAAACACAAGAAAGGGGTTGGTTTTGATACTTGAAAAGGTAAGAGCAAAAAGAAACAAAAGCAACCAGAAAAGATTAACACAATAGAATTGTGAAACAACCTACTGAAATCAAAAAGGCTGAACTTGTTTCTTCACTAAAAAGACCATTTGAGGCCAAGTTAAAATCTATGAAACTATTTGAGGCCTCAACAGTAAAATCAAAATCAAGAGATAAACAAATGTATCGTGACATTTGTGACATGTCTAATCACATTATAGATGAGTGTTAATTCAATCAATGCTACTCAATCTGTGACATGAACAATCATACAACCAAAATCTATTATTTCAACAAATATTGTTCAGTATGTTATATGACAAATCACAATACATATGATTGTTTCTTCAAACAGAAAGGCTTGATAATTCCTCAAAACAAGCCCATCTCATCAATTTCAAATGTTCAGCCTAAAACTAGAAGTCTATCTACACAATAAAGGGTTTCAAGATCTGATGATGACTTCTTTGATCAATGGCAGTCAAAGAGTGTCAAAAGAAATCTAAACAAATATATGAAACAATCACATGGTTTTCATCTAAGAAATAACAAAATGGTTTTTGAAAATCAAAAACGTGCCTATTTTCTCAATAGAAATAGGAATCAAATATTTGACTGCTCTTCTGACTCTTCAGTTGAAATTGATTAGATGAAATCAACAACACCCTAATAGAAATCCATCAAAGCTTCATCCTCTAAGCCATAACCTAGATGAAAATATCAAGAAGTTACAATCATGGATAGAAACAGGAAACCCAAGACCATCATGCCTTGGGTTCCATATTCTAACTAGTTCTTTTATGCTTGTAGGATCATCCATACAGGTCCAACAGCTAATGGTATGTGGATAGTAGATGCTCCCAACACATGATGGGAGATAGTTACCCCTTCATGACTTCAAGCATATCCAAGGAACTACTTTGTCATTTGGTGGAGATTCACAAGGTGGCGGAATAATGGGTTAAGGATCTTTGACAAATAGGCTACTATGCTTTGATAAAGTGAACTATTGCAAGCAACTAAATTTCAACCTTCTCAGCGTGTCTCAGATCTATGACAAGAAATATTCTAGTTACTTTAATGACAACCATTGCTACATTCTAAAACCAGGATTTTCAAATTCCTGTAGAATGGGCTATCTTGAAGACTATGAGAAAGAATAACACCTATGTCTTAAACCTTAATTTGGCATTACCTAAAGAGGAAACATGTCTTTTGTCAAAAGCATCATTTAATGAGTCACAAATTTGGCATAGATGTTTGGGACACACACATTTCAAAAACATGAATAGATTGGTCAAAGGAAACCACGTAATTCGTTGACCTCAAAAAGAAATTCATTTTGTTGACCACTATTCTGCTTGTCCTACAAACCAAATCTTATGAACACGAACAATTCTTCATTGAAGTTACTTCATATGGACCTTTTTGGACCAACTCATGTTATGAGCATTAGAAAGAAACAATATTGTTTGGTTATAACTGATGACTTTTCCAGATTCACATGGGTCTTTTTTTAACTTCATAAAAATAAAGAATCTCAAATAATAAAAGATTTTATCACTAAAATTTAAAATCAACTTGATCACAAAGTCAAATCAATCAGAAGTGATAACGAGAAAAAATTAAAAATTGAAGATCTAAGTTCATTTTGCACAACCAAAGGCATTGCTTATTAATTCAATGCAGCTAGAACTCATCAACAAAATGGGGTAGCTGAAAGGCAAAATAGAACAGTGATTGAAGCAACAAGAACAATGTTAGCAGATGCTAAACTACCAGTTACCTTTTGGGCAGAAGCAGTCAACACATCATGCTTTATGAAAAATTGAACTTTGATCTTCAAAGAAAGCAACAGAACTCCTTATGAACTTCTTTTTCACAAAAAAACCATTCATTGGATTTTTATAGTCATTTGATAGTCTTGTCTCAATAATAAACACTCGAGACCATTTGGGAAAGTTTGCTCTTAAGTTTGATAAGGCATTCTTTGCATGTTATTCCTCTGTCTCAAAGGCTTTTAGAGTGTTTAATCTTAGATTAAACATTATTGATGAATTAACCAATGTTCAATTCAATGAGCATTCCTTTCCTAAGTCAATAAATGGTCCCGACTGGTTGTTTGATATTGACTCTTTTACAATCAATGAGCATTCCTTTCCTAAGTCAATAAATGGTCTTAATATTAAACACCCGAGACCATTTGGGAAAATTTACTCCTAATTCTAATAAGGGATTCTTTGCAGGTTATTCCTCTGTCTCAAAGGCTTTTAGAGTGTTTAATACTAGATTAAACATTATTGATGAATTAACCAATGTTCAATTAAATGTGCATTTCTTTCCTAAGTCAATAAATGGTCCTGACTGGTTGTTTGATCATTTGATTAGTTTCACTTGTCAACTACAGGTAACATACAATCAGCAAGATCATGTGCATCAGTAGAAGGAAGAGAAGATTTCCTATGATTCGCCCTACTTCTGCAGATTAACTTGATGAAGATGTTCCATTGCAAGTTGATCCTGTCAGACAAGAACAACAAAATCAGAGTGCTTAAACTGGGCTGGTCCTAGTACACTTACCCCTCCTTCAGAAGAACCATCGACTGAAGTCAGAAATCAAGAACTAGCTACAGTTCCAGTTGAAACTGAAAGAAACACAAATTTTGAAAGTCTTCAAAGTGTTGCTGATCATGAAGCAAAAACTGGTGAAGCCTTTGATTACTTTCACCACTCTTCCATATCACAACACGAAGGTGCCTCTCTCTAGGATGATTTGAATGTCTACAACCTTGATCTATCTATTGTTGGTGACTCCATTCCAACCACCAGGATACATAAGGATCATCCAGTGTCAAGCGTCATTGGTAAACTTAATGAGCGGGTGACCAGAAGTAAATCAAGTATTGCAAACATTTATTTGTTTTCTTGCTTTTTATGTCACAGTACCCAAGAATATAAAAGAGGTTCTTCAAGACAACAGCTGGATCTAGGCAGTGCATGAAGAATTTCTCCAGTTCAAGAAACAAGAACTATGGTAGCCTGTAGACCTTCTCGAAGGACAATACGCTATCAGTACCAGATGGCTATACAAAAACAAGACTGATGACCGCGGTATTGTCATAAAAAATAAAGCAAGATTTGTGGCACGCGGTTACACTCAAGAAGAAGGAATAGACTATGACGAAGTGTTTCCTCCTGTTGCCATATTAGAAGCCATTAGACTTATCCTGGCGTACTCTGCATCCATTAAATTCATTGTATATCAAATGGATGTGAAGTTTACATTTCTTTATGGAAAAATAGTTGTAGAAGGCTATGTGAGTCAACCACCAAGCCTTGAGGACCCGGATTTCCCTCACGGGCTGTACAAGCTTAACAAAGCATTGTGTGGTCTATATCAAGCCCCACGAAAGTGGTACGAGACTCTATCATCTTTCCTTCTGGCACACGAGTATGAGAGAGGAAAGACTGATCAGACTCTTTTGTGAAAAAGAAAAGGAAAAGAAATGTTGTTGGTCCAAATTTATGTGGATGATATCATCATTGGCTCAACAAACAAGCCACTCTACAGGGGCGTTAAAGACATTATGCATTCTAAATTTCAAATGAGTGCAATGGGCGAACTCACATTCTTTCTAAGGTTGCAAGTACAATAAACAATAGATGGAATCTTCATCAATCAATCAAAATATATAGAAACATTGTTGAAAAAATTTAATCTTCAAGATTATTAGTCCATCAGAACTCTTGTTGATACAAAACCAAAGATTGGTCCTTACCCAGATGGGAAATTAGTAGATTAGACTCATTATCAAACTATGATTCGATCACTCATGTATTTAACCGCTAGTAGACCTGGCATAATGTTTGGTGTATATGTTTGTGACAGATATCAAGAAGATCCCAAGGAATCACATGTGAATGATGTCAAGAGGATATTCAGATATCTTAAGGCAAGCCTGCACTTGAATTATGGTCTCCAAAAGAAGGGGATTTAAACCTCTATGCCTACACTGACAGTGACTTTAGGGGATGCAACTTCAAAAGGAAGTCCACTTCTGGCGGTTGTCAACTTCTTGGATCCAAACTGATCTCATTGTAGTGCAAGAAGTAGACAAACGTGTTTGTTTCAATTATAAGAACCGACTACATAACAACATCAGCTTGTTGCTCTCAAGTTCTTGTAGATTCAAAACCAGATGCTTGATTATGGTTTTAACTTCTTGCACACTACAATTCATATTGACAACACAACAGCCATGTTAATAACAAACAATCTATTTCAACACTCCAAAAACAAAACACACTGAAATTAGATATCATCTTTTAAGAGTTTATGCTAAAAAAGGTGTTGGATCTAGAAATTCTGGTGCAACCAAAACCAAACACTTGGACAATTTTGGTGTAACTAATAAAGGACTTCCGAAGGTAAGTGTGGAATTTTCGAAGGCAAATGGAGTTCTTCCGAAGACAAATACAAGATCAACTTCTGAAGGAAAACTTAAACTTTCGAAGAGAAAGTCTTCTCTTCCAAAGTTCAAGACTTAGAAGAATTCAAGACAATGACTTTCGAAGAATGTTGATATGAAGAAGTCCCAAGCCTCGTAAGAAGTAGTCTCTTCCGAAGTATAAGTGGCCTCGTAAGAACTTGTTCTAAGCCAATTAACCTTTGGAAGACATTGCTATGAACCAGTGGACATAAGTATGGTCCCTCTGACACTCCACTGCAGACCTCTGATATACTGCATGGCGTTTTCTGAAAGCCCATGTAGTTGACCATACTTTATTCCGCTGTTCACCTTTACTAGTTAGTATAGTTGTCAACTTTAGTTGGTGACAAAACGTAAGTCATGGACATGTCATGACTACCAAATCTTAGATAAGACATTATCTAAGATACCTTAACTTTAGCTTTGCAGTATTTGCTTTAGTTATAGGTTTCCAGCTGGTACCAAAGTATATCCGGCTGTAATTGATAGTATATATTGTTTCTCATTGTAACTCTTGTAATATGCTTGTAAGAGTCTTGTAATACTTTGAGTTGAGAACTAATATATACAAGCACCTTAAAAATTATTTCCTTGTGTTCTTTGTTACTTAATATATTATATCAACTCTTAGAAGAGATTCTGCTTCATCTAAATCCGTGTGTGATTAAGTGACTTTGAGAAAAAAACCAAGTGTTAAGTGACAAACATCGATCCTGCAATTGGTATCAGAGCTTTTTAGGCTATTGATTATGAGATATTACTATCCAAATCAACCTGTTTTTCATTCCTCCTTTCACCACACTCAAAAATGGCCCTCAACCAAAAGTCTGAAGTTGAGATGGGGACGAAGACTAAAGCACCTATCATCAGCCCTGAAAACTTTAGATTATGGAGCAGACGTATAGAAGGTTTCATCAGATATGAAGATGGGAAAATGTGCCAATCTATTGTCAATGGTCCTTACATACCAAAGGCTACAGCACCAGGTGGAAACAACACCATGATAAAGAAAGCTGTTGACGACTACTCTGATGAAGACCGGAAAAAGCTGGACATTGATAGCAATTCAATGATTGTTCTTATGACTGCTATTGTTAGGACCATGTACGTACAGAGTACTAACTGATTCTGCGTTTATATCGAATCAAATAGTGCGGAATCCTATTTGATTGGCGATCCAATCAGTGAGAACAATTACCCGATCGATATATGATTGAAACTAAACATTATGTATGAATAGTGATCGATCAGGAATGATCTATGAACTTGGACAGGCTTCCTTAGACGTTCTGGATGGCTAGGGTTCGTAAGAATATCAAGTTCTTTCAATTATTCAGTTTTTCCACGAATTAAGTGGTATTTATAGGTTAGGGGTTTCCAATCGTACGGCTGAACCATTAGCATGGTTCAGTCGTGCGACTGAATCATGCGATTGATCCATGCGCACGACTGAAGGTTCAGTCGTGCGAATGAGTCAATCTTATGTCTCAATCCTGCGACTGATCCGGTCTCCTAGTTCAGTCGTGCGACTGGTCCATAAGCATGATGTATTCATGCATATGGTCCATTAGTATGGTCCATTCGCATGAAGACTCATCCGACTAGGTTGAACATATTTCTCAATCATTATTGACTAAGAACTATGCACAACAACCTAAAACCTATATACTAAGTTCATACATATGAATTATATTCAACATAATAATAATATGAAATAGATAAACATTAATAAGCAACAACCACATATTATATATCATCGAATCAATTCATTACATATGTATAAGACATGAAAGAGGTTTACATTAAAGCTCATAAACTAGGAACATGATGTATCTACAAACTCCCCATTGGTCCTAGTTTACTCTATTGTCTAACACTTTTTACATGTTCTTTTAATTTCTTGTACTTTTCCTCTTTTGTAACTCATGCATGTATTTCAAAAGCAAAGCAGAGTCGTATGACGTGTTGAAACATGAGAGATTGTACAATATCTTGTGTGTCATAGAACAGTGGCCACTTGTATAATGTGTAGACATCTTCAGCCAACAAGTTGGTTAGCCACATAGGGTCAAATACCCGAATAGTCTCTATCTTTCCTTCTCTATTCAGCACTATGACCGCTTCCCCCGTCCTCAATCACAATACCACCATTTGAAGTGTGGAGTGAAGTCCTGAGGCATTTCCCGCAAGGGAATCTTAGACATTGTGCGTGGGGAACTCCACTTCAACACAACTTTAGGCTTCCTAGATATAGGGTCCACTTCAGATTTATGAATGTACCTCTTCGGTTGTTGAGGTCAGAAGTTTACCCATCTTGTGTGGTATTCCTTCTTTAATGCTGCCTCAAACCAACCTGACATATATCTTGGATTAGCATATAGTAGATCTAAGCATGCCAGTCGGTTGAGCTCAAAACCAGGAAGAGTCTTCAGATCATGAGGATATCTGAAGTACTCAATCCCCTTTTCTCTCTTAACAGCATACACATCCAAATCTTCAAAATACGCCCACGCTATGATCTTGCCAGACACTTTCTGATGACGTTTGACTCTATAAAGCTTTGTGTAGGCATTCTGCTTTTAGGGCGTGAGCTGGGCTTTTATCTCAGCAAAACAAGCTGCCCATTCAGCTTTCGTGATATAAACGTTCTCGTTTGTAGCTTGGGCAGTGCTTTCTTCCTTTTACTTTTCTTTTTCAACTTCATCCAGCTTCTCAAAAGTACCACTGTCGAAGGTTTCACCCAAATTAGGGATAACATGTCCGTCCAGATCAATGTACTGAGGATAATGATCAGCAGTGACGTCCTCTATCTTGATTTCGTCGACGTCGTTAAGCTCATCGTCACTTGCCACATCAATTGTAGGAGCATCTTTGACCAACTCATCCGGATTCAGCCTGAATATTTCAGCCAGCTGTTCATCCGTTAGGTCGTGTATGATCTCTCC
This sequence comes from Flaveria ramosissima, assembly GCA_025215565.1. NCBI lineage: Eukaryota > Viridiplantae > Streptophyta > Magnoliopsida > Asterales > Asteraceae > Flaveria > Flaveria ramosissima. The sequence continues at coordinate 11,625,003 of CM046035.1, forward strand.
CTCCTCTGGAGTGTAGCTCACAGACCTTCTAACTATCCCTTGCAAGTCAAGAATCATGGTTAATCGAGTCTTGACCAGCTGAAGGGGTTGGACATAAAATTCATCTATTTGTTGAGCTTCATCTGTTTGATTAAACATTAAGCATATCACACATAAGTCATTATCTGAAACAGAAAGACATAAACAAACATAAACGATCAATAATTACATTAATGTAATATATACTTTAAGTACAAAAGTTTTAAATACAAAATATCTAATCATTACTTTTATCTTGATCCTTTTGTTCTTCAGCAGGAGGAGCAGAGGATGAGACTCCTTGATCTTGACTACGTTTGGTCCGCCTCTCTTGAGCTCGAGGAGAGGGTGATGCAGCAGCATCACCTTCCTGGTCATCCTCGTCCTCTCTATCTTTCCCGCTATGCCCGTCTTCTCCAACATCCTCCTCCTCATCATCATCATCATCACCGTCATCATCATCATCATCATCATAACCATCATCACTATCATCATCATCATCATCATCATCATCATCATTATCATCATCATCATCATCATCATCATCATCATCACCATCCTTGATCTTAAGAGGCTCACTCTTTGACCCTTTTAGCTTTAGCAGTATCTTCTTATTTTTCTTCTCAAGCTCGTCAATTCTCTTCACCGAAAGCCAACACCAGCTCATTTGGACTTGTAAGTGCCTGGTGTGCTCGGCCTAAAGCCCTATCATACTGATCACTCCTCTTAGTCAGCTGTGTAATCTGCTTTCCTTAGGCGTTGTTGATTGCTATCAACTGGTTAATCTGATTTGCCCGCATGTAAGGATGAGCATTTGGTACCCAGTACCCATACCGGTACCCGTACCATACCGGTACCGGTACCCAGCTGGTACCGAAAATATATATAAGGTACCGGTATCGGTACTTGATTTTTTTATATTTCGGGATCGGTACTGGCCAGTACCGGTACCGGTACTTTACCCAAAAGTCCCGTATGGTACGCGATAGTACCTGAATACGAATAACATATTTTTGAAAAAGAATGAATAACACAATGATCAAATCGAAGATTAACTTTCTCTGATATTTTGAAACTTTTGGTATTGTTATTGATATTATTGGTGTTTATTATTTTGGTGTGAAACTCATCACCATTAATCAAAAACAATTTACTATTTTATTTATTCAGTGTTGCTTCACAACTGTTAAGTGGTAAGCATGTGTGAAATTGTTGATATTTAGAATGCATAGTCAAGTCTATGTACTATTTTTGTTAGATATGTTGATTATTTTTTGATATGTTATTTTTGTTTAGTTATTATAAACTTTTATGGGTATCCGGTACCAAACATGTACAGGTTAACGGGTAAAAAACAAGTATTGGGTACCGTAACCAAACATGAACCATGCAGCAAGCCTAAAAAATAATGTTGTGGAGATAATGGGTACCAAAGAGGTATTGAGTACCGAAATACCGGTATCGTACCGGTACCTGTACCCATATACCAAAATCGGTACTGGTAACAGTACTCGTTTTTTATAAATTTCGGGACCAGGTACTTTCGGTAGCGGTACCGGTTCGGTACAGGTACGGTACCGAGCTCATCCCTACCCGCATGTGATATGTAGCTAATAGCTTTAGCACCAACCTTTTAAGGTTTGCCAGCTGTTCCTCTAACCCAACATTGGGTAGAGTGAAATCATAGGTCATTGGGGCATGGGTGGATGTCCCAGCTTGGTGGGTGGTGGTAGTGGTGGCGGAACTGGTGAATATGGGAGATGGAATAGGAGTGGGATGTGGTGGAGTGGCTGTGGTAGTGGAGGTGGATGGAGTGATAGTGGTAGTGGGAGGAGTGGTGGTGGAAGTAGGTGATGTGGTAGTGGTGGTAGCTGTGACAATGGTGGTGGCTGGTGCAGAAGATGTAGTCACTGTGAACCTTAGCCTCTTTCCCTTTTTGCCATGAGGTTGAGCCATTCTCTTCAACCTGGAGCCTTTGCAGTAGGCGCTCCCCCTTTGCTGCTGGACTGGTCAGGGGTGTAAGAAGGATCCGTGACATTAGTAGTGTAACCCCTAGACTCAGCCTGGCGTCCACCAACCGCCCTGATCCCTCTCTCAGTGGCCACGACCCGGCTCCCAACCGTCCGTACCAGAAGCTCATCATTTGTCTCCTCTTCTTCCTCTATCAGAAAATCAGGATGAATAACAGCCTGCTCAGATCCACCTTGAGCCGAATAAGTAGTAGGTGGAGGTGGTGAAGATATAGAAGAAGTATCAGTGGCCCGTGAAGTACTGGGACATGTATCTCCCCCATCTTGACCGTCATCGTGGTCATCATCGTCGTCGGATGTGGTAGTCATTAGGGGCTCAGTATCTGAATCACTGTCATCGTGACGCCATTTCTTGCGAACAGGCGCCACGTAATCATCCCTTGCCAAGTGCCCAAACAGTCTCCTGACAGGACCTGTTTCCCCATGTAAACTTTAATCCTGCCTAAGGTGGTATCATCCATCACCTCAACCACCACTGCATCATCTCTCTCCTTTGGCAGCATAGGAAGCTTCTCATCTATGATCATCTGTAAGAAGCATGGATACATACAGAGGCCTTCCTTGCCTCTAGCCTCAAGGTTCTCGATTAGATAGGAGAAGATCATACGAGAGAAACAGAACTGGTGGTTCAGTACCAGTGCAACATATGCATTTTGGATTTGTTAAAAGTCGGAGAGCTCGTCAAATCCTCCACGCCTGGAGGCTATACACTTCAGGATCACATGAGCCAGATACTTGAACTGAGGGCACATGTTGCTCTTGTTCAGTACGCCAGTATTTAAGTCACCGGCGTACTTGATCCTCATGAAGCATCACCGGACAGTCAGGGGATGTAGCTTAGCTGGGTAGGCTCTGTCCTCACCCAGATCTAATACCTGCCTCAGATCAGCCTCAATGATCTCAACCTCTTGACCAAAAATGGAGCTTTGTATACGGTGTGGCTCAACGGACCGGTCAACTCTGGCGCTTTCTCAGAATGCCTGCTGTATGGATCTGTAAGGTGTGCATGGTGTTGAAATAGCTTTGAAGATCCTTGATCTCCTACGAAATGCAATAATCCCAGCAAACTGGGAAGCATTCTGATAGGTGGCGTCCAAGTGAGCACAGATGTTATGCTTTGAGGTCATGGTCCATCTATCAGCTATGGTTCTGTAACACAATAAACATATACATTAGAGACGTGCATAACAGAAGATAATAGAAACTTAAACTGTTTTGATCAAACTGGCTCAGTCGTGCGACTGAACCATACGACTGATTTCAGTCGTGCAATTGAGCCTGCGAGTGAGTTTAGTCGTGCGATTGAACATGCGACTGAGTTCAGTCGTGCGATTGAACATGCGGCTAAGTTCAGTCGTGCAATTGAGCATGCGACTAAACTTAGTCGTGTGTTAAGCCATGCGGTTGAGTCAGTCGTGAGACTGAGTCACCGAATGATTCAATCGTGCAAATGAATCTTGCGCCTGGCTCAATCGTGCGACTGAAGTTCATTCGGAGTGTCCATTCTCATCCCACACTGTTGAACACTCCAACCTTTAATCTTGGTCAAAACTTGATCTTCGTCAAAACTCGTAAACACTCTAAATAGCTCCTAATGTCCAATAAATCAACTATTTTGTTCATTTAAATGGTCTATTTGAGTGGTTTTACTGATTTCTTGATTTTAACCAATTAGGTCAGTTAGGGTTTGATTTCACCGATCATTATGATCGATTTCAGTCCCACAATACCTGTAGATGAATAAGAAACCGGTTAGGATCACAATCAGCAAGTAATCACGCTAGAACGAAATTTGGGCAGAGTGTCTACGTATGAGCGATTTCAGAACGATTTGAGGGGTGGTGAGAAATGCGACCGACTCAACCCTCTTTTATACTATATTAATGTGTAATCGTACGACTGGACCTATACGCATGTTCAAGTCATGCGACTGAGCCCATACTCATGCTTCAGTCGTGCGACTGGGGTTCAATCATGCGACTGGCTCATACTCCTTCATCCATTCGTACAAATGGTTCATTCTGGTGATCCATTCGTATGAATGTTCCATACTCATGGTCCAATCGTATGATAGCCCCATACTCATGGTCCATTTGTGCGATTAGCTCATACTTATGGTCCAATCGTGCGATTAGCTCATACTTATGATTCAATCGTGCGATTGGCTCATACTTATGAGTTTGACTTCAGACACTTTCACACACTTAAAGTTTTACCTTTTGATATAACATTTTGCACAATGATCATCTCAGACATGACCTTTTAATTTGACACATATTTGATCACCTCAGACGTGATCCTTTTAATTTTGAAAAACCTTTGATCACCTTAGACGTGATCCTATTAATTTGAAAACCTTTAATCATCTCAGACGTGATCCTTTTAATTTGAAACTGACTGGTCACCTCAGACGTGACCCCCTTTTAGTGAGTGATCCTTAGAATTCATCTAGTTGTATAGTCCGATTTTTACCTAACGAAAAAAAAACTAGAAAAATAAAAAAACAACTTGAAATCAAAGACAGAACAATACATAATTTTGGGTTTTCGATTAGATATGGATTGAAATCTTTTAGAAAACCGTCTAGCATACTTTTCTTCCTGAACAGCACAGCTTCAAGTTAATTTGATCATTTCTGGAACGATTCATTATGGAATCATGCAGGTATATCAGAATTATTTGGGATATTTTGATAAAACATTTTGATTCTAGATTCTTGTTTTGACCGAGAGTCAATAGCAATTTTAGGAAATCATACTAGAGCTATAAGATGTACACAATGATTTTGACTGTCAAGAGTTGCAGCCACGATAATTGTCAATATATTTGTCCTCTTAAATCCATACACAAATTTTTGACTCACACTGATGATGAGTTAGGTTATATTATTTCAGCAAGCGTTTGTGGATCCCACACTTATATGGTAATCAACATTCCTCAAGAGATTTTTGAGCGGTCTATAGGTAATGGACAAGAAGAGACTATTCTAAGAGCTTTCAAAGAGATGCCAAGCCTCAGGTCAGTGCCATCGCACAGCAGAGAGGCGCAAACAACAATGAATTCTAGAATATTTAGGTTATGCTTATTCTCAGGTCAGTGCCATCGCACAGCAGAGAGGCACTAAACCTATCTTCTTGTGAGAGCATTTTTTCTTTTCTTTTTGCACATAGCGCACCAGCAACATTTGTCATTAGCTTGATTGCGCTTAACAATTTTTTTATGTGCCTTGCTCATTTTTTATGGTCATCTGCACACATTTGTGGCGTTTATTTTGCTCGTCACCCCTTATTGGAACGACGTTGATTGTGTTAACCAGGGATAAGCTGGAAGCCCATAGCAGGTTGAACAATTTAGTTTGAATTTAAATCACCAATGTGGTCTACTCATCTATTGTGTTGAATCTACCGACACATCATACAATGGACTAGCAACCCCTAGGTCTACTTTCTCTATGTTACCTTAGTAGCAGACTAGTTTTACTATCATTTTTCCTTTTAGTTTGCTTAGACTTCTCAGATTTATACTTTGAATTTTGCATCTTAATCATTTAGGTGCTTTTGAGGTCCCAAACAATTTGTTCCCTGTGTACTATCATTTTCCATAAGCGTTGAATCAGAATCACAGATTTGATTTCATTTCTCTTAGCTAAGCCGCTCTCCTCCCTCGTTTTTTTAAGTAATTAAATACTGCATGAAATAAGTACTAACCTAACCTAATCTCCCCCAAAAATTTTAAAACAGAAAATCTTTTTGTGTTTTTGGATTTTAATAGACAGGAAAATAAAATAAAATAAATAAAAAGAAAACTAAAAACGTGTCGGACTACACACTTTCTTCTTCAAGAATTACATCACTTTTCTTTTTCACGTCATTAACCTCTAAAAGATATAAAAACCGCGGTTTATCAAATGCTTTTGTGTAGAGGTCGGCGCGTTGAAAATCCATATTAATTTTAACATCTATTAATTGCTTTTCAAAACTATCACGTATAAAGTGATATTTAATACTGATGTGTTTAGTTTTAAGATGTTGGACCGAATTTTTGGTGACAGCAATAGCAGCAGAATTATCAACAAAAATAGGGGTGTTAGAAAATTGCAAACCGTAGCCGCGCATTTGCTGTTGAATCTAAATGATTTGAGAACAGTAGCTTACAGTAGCAACATATTCAGCTTCACAAGTTGATAGAGCAACTGATGTCTGCTTCTTACACTGCCAGGTGACTAACCGTCTACCAAAGAACTGACATCTTGCAGATGTTTACTTGTAATTCATCTTGCAACCATCATAGTCCGAGTCACTATACGTTGTAAGCTCAAAGTCATCATCATGAGGATACCACAACCCGAGTGTTGGTGTACCCTTCAGATAACAAAAGATTCGTTTAACTCAGATGAGATGATTCACTTTTGGTTTTGCTTGATATCTGGAACAAAGACACGTTGCATACATAATTTCAGGACGAGAGGCTGTGAGGTACATTAGGGATCCGATCATTCCTCTGTACATTGTTGCATCAACCAGATCACCATTTTCGTCGGGTGCCACGTCATGGTTAGTGGCAAGTGGAGTTCCAGCAACCGAAGCATTCTCCATGTCGAACCGACTGAGGATATCACCTACATATTTGGTCTACTGCAGGATGATTCCTTTGGGTGTCTGATCCACCTGTAAGCCAAGAAAGAACTTCATCTCCCCCATAGCACTCATCTCAAACTCTGCTTTCATTACAGATTCAAATTCTTTACATAATTCTTCATTCTCGGAACCGAAGATTATGTCGTCAACATATATCTGTACCAGCAGTAAATCACCATCTTTTTCTTTGATGAATAGCGTACAGTCAATAACTCCTCTGCGAAAACCATGTTTCACTAGATGAGTTGAGAGTATCTCATACCAGGCTCTAGGGGCTTGATGGAACCCGTAGAGAGCCTTGTCCAGTTTGTAATCTCTGTCCTGATGATAAGGATCCTAGAATCCTTCGGGTTGACTGACGTAGACTGTCTCACGGATTTCCCCATGAAGGAATGCACTCTTTATAACTAGTTGATAAACTTTAATCTTCATGTAGGATGCATAGGCTAGAAAGATACCAGTTTCTTCCATTCGAGCCACAGGTGCAAACACTTCATTGTAGTCAATGCCTTCGACTTGTCTGAACCCTTGAACCACAAACCTAGCCTTGTTTCTTATTATGACTCCTTGGTCATCTTTCTTACACTTCAAGACCCATTTTGTGCCAATTACCTTAGCACCTTTTGGTCTGTCCACAAGGGTCCATACTCCTAGCTTCTTGAACTGTAGGAGTTCTTCTTGCATTGCACTTACCATGCCTTATCGTTCAGGGCTTCACTCACATATTTTGGCTCAAATTGAGACACAAAACATCGATATGCACCATCGTGAAGATATCCTATTTCCATGACTGAGGATTAATCAACCGAGTATAGCTGATTTCTTTTTTGTACTCTTGATCGAACATCTCCAATGACATTGTCCAATGAATGATAAACATTAATCTGGGATCCAGAAGTGGTGGGAGCAACTACCTCATTATCTAGATTGTGAACCACAGTTTTAGTATCTAAAGCTGTTGGAGTATGAGGTTCCGAAGCGTTAGAGGCATCAGGATATGATGCTTGTGTACTTTCATAAGTGGGAACCTGTTCCTCCTGATTCACATTTTTAGTATCAACTGCTTCATCTTCAGAAGAAGAATCACTTACTTCAAGCTCTCCCCCTGAAGGGCTAGAAGTATCATCTAATGGAGCCGTTGATGTCGAGTCTGGTAGTGGAGTGTTCAGAACATCGTACATCATTCTCGCAGAAAGCTCATCATCCGTGGGAGAAGACGGTAGATTGAAGGAATTGAAGAATCCATCATAGTCAAAGAAGAATGAGGGTCCTTTTCTAATAAGGGGGGTGCTGTATCTTTGAACATCAACATTACACCACACTTCTACCTGACCTTAAACTCTCTTGTCTGGTATGTTGTATCCGAGAAAAATACCTTCTTCTGCCTTCTCACTAAACTTCCTAGTCTGAGTTTTCTTCAGCAGCATGCATGGTGCGCCAAACGGTTCTAGATACTCCAAGTTGGGTTTACGTCGCTGGAGCAGCTCATAACATGTTTTCCCATGTCGTTTGACCACTAAGACTCAATTGAGCGTGTAACAAGCGTTGGCCACTGCCTCATTCCAGAATTGAATAGGCAGTTTTGAGTCACCTAGCATTGTCCTGGCAGTCTCTATCAGGCTCTGATTTTTCCTTTCAGCAACGCCATTCATCTGTGGAGTGTATGCAGAGGTAAATTGATGTACAATTCCTTTCTCTCTACAGAATGCCTCCATCCACTGATTCTTGAACTCTGTTCCGTTTTCTGATCGAATATGCCTTACTTTCAGCTTGTAGAGTGATTCCAAAGTAGTAACAAGATGTTTGAATGATTCAAAAGTTTCTGATTTGGCTTTCAGAAACATCACCCAAGATAATCTTGAGTAATCATCCGTTACTACAAAGCAATACAGATCTCTAGCAATGCTCTTTGTACTGACAGGGCCAAATAGATCCATGTGTAAAAGCTCAAGAGGTAGTTCAATTGAATGAACTTTCTTTGACTTGTGAGACTTCTTGGTCTATTTCCCTTTCTTACATGCTACACAAAAATCCGGAAGTTGGAAATTCTTGACAGTTACTCCGTTCACTAAATCATTTTGCACTAAATGATTCATCTTCCTTGGATTAATGTGTCTCATTCTCCTATGCCAAGAGATTGAATCCCTCTCAGTTGCCTTTGACAAGAAGCATTGAACTGTGTCTTAAGTTGTGGAGGCTTTTGATAGATCCAAAACATACAAGTTGTTATATCTTGAAGCTGACATAAGAATTTTTTCCTCCTCAATCACATAGTCCTTTTTCAACATGTAGCACTTCTTGTTGTCAAATACAACTTTAAAACCTTTATCATAGATCTAGGAGACTGAAAGCAAGTTGTTCTGTAGTTGTTGAACGCAGTTGACCTTGTCAAACTTCACTTTCTCGTTTCCCACTTCGCCTTGAGCGGTGATGTATCCTCCTTTATTCCAAGCAAATGAAACATGTCCCCCTTTAATTTGCTGACGTTGAAAAGGAGAGACAAATTCCCTGTCATGTTCCTGGACGCCCCACTATCAATAATCCAGGTATTAGTGATAGCATTGTAGCGGACACCTTTCACATACAATGAATGATTAGTTCAGGTTTGGGACCCAAGCCTTAACTTGCTTGGGTGACCCGGAGGAATCACACATGATAAACTCAACCCATTGTCCTTTAGAGGATGAGGGCATATCTTTCTTCTTATTGTTCTCACTATCAAACTCTATGCTTGATTTTTCTTTCCATAAGCCAGTCTTGTGTAAGGCCTGTTTGTGGTAAACAGACACCTGACTTATGGTTTGAACTTTATGTTCACTAACACTCTTAGGTGGAGTGTTAGATCTTGTTTTGGAAAAACTTGGTTTTGCATCATAAAGTTCAATTTTCTTTTTGGGCATCTGATAATAAGGACAATTAGGAGAAATATGTCCTCCTTTTCCACAATTGTAGCAAGATCTCCCTTCTATAGATTGAGGAAAACTTTTGTGTGATGTTGAGTTTAGTGAAGGTGTGAGATGTTTCTGGTTTGGTTTTGTCACTACTCTTTTAGATGTTTCATCATTATTAACAAACTGAATTGTTTTAACATTTTGAACATCTTTAACTTGCACTTTGGTTGGACTTTGAGGATTAATACGTTTGTGGTTAACTGGTTTAGTCAGTTTGGGTTTTGAAATGGACTTTGGTGAACCTGACCTTACATTCACCCTTTTGAATGCATCATTCAAATTCTCAACTGGCATCTTGCATTTTGCTTTTAAAGTAGCCTCCTTCTGTTTAGTGTCTAATTTCACAGTCTTACTCGTGGAATCAGGATAACTAACTAGAGGAGCAGACACCACATGATCCTTAATTGGGTTGTTATTAATAGGTCTACATTTTGTATTCAAAAGGATCTCATGTGGTGGTGGCACAACATTGTATCCCAAACCTTCCCCATTGTTTCGTTCTTTCACTAAGTTCTGTATTATGTGAGAAGAACTAGCCCAACTATGCAGTTTTTCTTTTAATGAATTAACCACGACATCCAAAACTAATTTCTCCTTTTTGGTTTCTTCTAATGAATTTAAATAAAACTTTATATAATTAGATTAATTTAAGGCAACAACCTCGGTTTCCCTTAGTTGTTTACCCAAAAGTTCTATCTTTTCTTTAAAACTGCACTCATTTTGTTTTAATATACGATTAGCTTCAGTGCAGAGTTGAAGTCATTTACTAAGTTATCATTGTGTTCTAATAACCTAGCAAATTTTAGATCAATGCTTTCCTTAAACTTTTCACATTCAGAACAAGCATGTTTATTAAATAATTGATCTAAGGAACTTACCTGTGAGGAGTCAGTTGAATCAGCCATCAATACAGAGGTTGACTCTTCTGTTGTTGGAGTTTCTAAACTTGTTGCTCTGAGCTCTTCCTCAATCACGTGATTTACCACGTTTACAGCTTCTTCTGAATCTGACATAACTTGCTCAGTTGCAATCTCACCTTCACTGGCAGACCCATCATCCAATGCTTCGACACAAGCAATGTTTGATTTTCCAGGAGAGACAAATCGGAAGGACCAGTCTTGTCCTTCATCACCTTGAGCAGTTAGTGCCTTAGTCTCTTTACTTGAAGAACTAGTTCCAACCATGTCTTTGACATGACGGTTGAAAGTAGGAAATGGGTTACCATTTCCCGTTTTCTTGGGCTTCACACAATCACGTTTAAAATGTCCCTTTTCACCACAGTTGAAGCAGGTGACCTTGGTTTTGTCGAAACCAAAAGTCGTATCTTTCGTGGCTACTAGATTCTACCCCGTCTTTGACAAACTTTTTAGCTCTTCTAACTGCACTTTCTAGAGCCCACATGATATCCATTCTTTCCAGCTCGTTCTCGTCAACCTGCTTGTAGTCTTCATCTGCAAAATGACAATTCCCGATCTTCCCAGCAACTAAACCATCATACGATTGGACCACTGCTGCTAGAATATCCATATGCTCCTTTGCAACTTCCACTGTGACATTACCGAGATTCTCGGTCTTCAACTTTGTTGTATTGGCTTCAGGCACTATGTAGTGGGTCCGTGATGACCCTGACGTTTCTGGTCTTGAAGCAGTGGTTTGGGAAGAATTCGCAGAACTGGACACGAACGGTGTTTGAAGTGGTGCTCCTGAACGAGTTGGAGTGGGAACTGAATTATATAGTGAAGGATTCTGAACGTAAGATCCCTTCTTTGACTTGTACTTCATCCTCAGTTCCTCCTCTTTTAACTTCAAGATGAAGTCATTTATATCCAATGTAGCAAGTATGTCGTTTTATCTCAAGTTGGACACAAATGAATCCCATTTCTTAGGCAAACCATCAGCAAAGGTTGAAACCTTATCTTCCATAGACGTCGTTACTCCATGAGTGTGTAGCTCATTCATCAGATGTTAGAACCTGTCGATGATGTCATCTAAGCTCTCGTTTCCTATAGAAGAGAAATTATCAAACTCCTTCTTGAGAGCTTTAGCCTTAAGTGCCTTTAACGTTGCATTTCCTTCGTATCTTTTCTCCAATGCATCCCACAACTTCTTAGCCTGCTTGTTCTCAGAGAACTGATGAAAGATGTCTTTCGGTATTAACTGAGTCAATAGGGCATAAACTTTCTTCTCAGCATTGTAGAGAATCTTCTGAGCCTCGCTCATTCCACCCAACGTCAACTTTACTCCATTTGCACTTACTGGTACCGTGTAACCAGTCTCTTAGAAGTCCAGAAATTTGGATCCACTCCATTAAGGTAAATCTCGAACCGTTGTTTCCATTGTGGATAGTCATCCAATGTTATAAGCTTCGGCGGTTTATTATGATTTCCAACCTCATTCTCCAGAAGCAGAAGGTTCTGGATGTGTGAGTCCTTCCCGGTATTAAATGCTGAAAACTGATCTTCCATTTGTATGAACTTTGTACTTTGAGAACAGGAAAACTTTAATCGTGCGAATGAACAATGCGTATGGATCACTCGTGCGAATGAAGAATGCGAATGAATTGAATCGTACGATTGGATTCAGTTGTGCGTATGGACAAGGTGAATGGACTCAAACAACTGAAGTGGTTCAGTCGTGCGAATGAAGGATACGACTGTGTTCATTCGTGCGGATGGACTGTGCGAATGAGTTCAATCGTACAAATGAGCTATTCATGCGACTGAAGGCTGCTATGTTTGCCGTATGACGAAAAACTTCAACTTTAATGCCTGGAAACAACGAAAAACGCCTATGGACTCAAAAAGATGACTCTTTTGAGTTAAAACGTGAGTTTTGACACAATTCTAATTGAATCAAACGCAAAATCAAGAGCCAAAGCTCTAATACAACTTGTTAGGACCGTGTACGTACGGAGTACTAATTGATTTTGCGTTTATACCATATCAAATTGTGCAGAATCCTATTTGATTGGCGATCCAATCAATGAGAACAATTACCCGATCGATATATGATTGAAACTAAACGTTATGAACGAATAGAGATCGATCACGAATGATCTATGAACTTGGACATGCTTCCTTGGACGTTCTGGACGGCTAGGGTTCGTAAGAATATAAAGTGCTTTCAATTGTTCAGTTTTTCCACGAATTAAGTGGTATTTATAGTTAGGGGTTTCCAATCGTATGATAGAACCATTAGCATGGTTCAGTCGTGCGACTGAATCATGCGATAGATCCATACGCACGACTGAAGGTTTAGTCGTGCGACTGAGTCAATCTTATGTCTCAATCGTGTGACTGATCCAGTCTCCTGGTTTAGTCGTGCGACTGGTCCATAAGCATGATGTATTCATGCGTATGTTCCATTAGTATGGTCCATTCGCATGAAGACTCATCCGACTAGGTTGAACATATTTCTCAATCATTATTGACTAAGAACTGTGCACAACAACCTCAAACCTATATACTAAGTTCATACATATGAATTATATTCAACCGAATAATGATAAGAAATAGATAAACATTAATAAGCAACAACCACATATTATATATCATCGAATCAATTCATTGCATATGTACAAGACATGAAAGACTTTTACATCAAAGCTCATAAACTAGGAACATGATGTATCTACAACTATACCCAACTCCATCATGGTGGGGTTTGAGCACTACAGATCAGCTAAAGAACTGTTTGATGCATTGTCTCAAATATACTCTAGCTTCAATGACTCAAAGAAAGACTCATTGAAGCAGCAGTTTGAAAAGTTCACCTACATTGCTGGAGAGACCCTCAGCTAGCAATAGTTCAGGTGTATGGATCATATCTATTCCCTTTAGTATGTGGGATTTGCTCTTGAATTGAGAGATCTTACTCTGAAATTTTTCTAAGAATAAATTCTTCCGAAGAGAAATTAACCCTCAGAAGATGTTTCACATATCTTCCAAAGCAAAATTTCTCAAAGGAAAATCTTATTCTCAGAAGAATTTTTAGTCTCGGAAGAAGCAATTGATAATTCATCAGATCTACTTCCGAAGCTTATAAATTCTCCATTTGGAAACCACTTTACTCTCGGAAGTAAGAAATTACCTTCGAAAGTTAAGTTGGCTTCGTAAGAAGATTACTTTCGGAAATCTTTTATACTCGAAAAAAGACATTACTGTGTAACGGAAATCTTTGGGCCCCACAACTGTAAAAGGTAAATATTTTCTTAATGATGTCGGAATATTTTAAATGGATTTAACCTTACCACCCTTGTCACATCATACCCAAACCATCACTTCATCTTATCCATCCTTAAATATCTCGACGTACCCATTTTAATCATTTTACCGATTTCATAGTCCAAACCTTTCTTAATCTCTAATTTACCCAAATCTATCTTATTTCTCTGCTTCTTTCTAATGGCGCTTAACTCCCAGCACAATCAAGTCGCTATCTTGGATTCGTCCATGGATGCTGACTTCTCTGAAATCATCTACTTTCTGACCCAATCTACTTACTTCACAACCCTAACTGTAAACCCCACCGTGTATTCAAAACGCATGGCTGATTTTTTGGTGAATGCATAGATAATAACAAAAAATAGGGTTAGGGTTTTGAAGTCCAGCATTTGTGACCAAGAGTTGATCATATCCGAACAGCTCATCAGGGAGCATCTCGAGCTTTATGATGAAGGTTCACCAATGAAGTTCCCCAAGACTGAGGTTGACGAAACATATACCTTAATGGGATATGGAGGTGATGTCAGTAGGTCCATTGTCTACAAGTTTTACTTCTCATACCAGTGGAAGTTCTTGCTACAAATTGTCCTTCACTGCTTGTCAAACAAGTCAGGGGGATGGGATCAAATCCCATATGAACTAGGTTGTCTAGTTCATGGGTTGGTAAGAGGCCTCCGCTTTAACTACTCAAGATTTGTGTTGACAAATTTGATGGGCAACCTTCAAAGGGAGACATTCTATACGTATCCCAGGTTCATCCAACACTTCATCAATTGCGAGTTGGACCAGAGCAAGCTTGTCTGTGCAGCTGCTCTGCCAGTCCCTCACACAAGGCCGACCATCTTCAAGATTCTGAAGAGGAGGTCCACCAACTTCACCGGAAGACACACTCCGCTTCTTCCAGGTATGATTGATCGCATAGCTCCTGGTGACATCCATGTTAACTCCAGAGGTGATGAACCCACACCGGAAACCACCCTCACATTGCCAACTCTACCTTCTCACCCCATCAAATACACATATCAGAGATGCCCCAAACAAACCCTTGTTCAATCTACTCTGATTGAGCAAGCCCTTCCTATTTAAACCAAAAAGACTAGAGTGGAAACATGGGCTCCCACTCAGCTTGAGGTCTCACCTTCCTTCACCATTTTCCTCAATATGGGATTTGCGTTTCCTCAGTCTCAATCCCCTGAGCCCGAAACCCAAGCTGAAAGCCCTCAGGGTGAGTCTCGATACTCCCTTGAGAAGCCAAAAAGGGACGGCCCTACCATAGGCTGAATACCAATAGACATTGACCAAAGTCCCGGGTCATTAGGCATAACTTCCATATCCTTTACTGGCCTATTGATAAGAACTGATGAGGAGATTATGTCTGTTCATGGCATTGAAGTTGATCCACAACACCCTCTTAAGGATCAACAGAGCCTAGAGGGACCTCTTATCTCTAGCCCCCATTAGCGAAGCCAACTGAGGTGACTCCCATTGATGTGGAGTGGACTTATATAGATTCAGCTACCACTACTGAAGGAGCCTCATTGGATCCTCAGAGTAGTGGTAACATTGCTGAGTCTGAACCTACGGCAACCAGGGTGCCATGAAACCACATCTGGTGGTGAGGATGAACATACTAGGTATGTTACCTCATCTCCCCGTGATTCTTCAAAAGAAGATGGGAGAAGTCTGAAACTCACCATTCAAGACCTACTTTCTAAAGTCTCAAACCTTGAGTCTAAGGTTAAGACTTTAGAGGATAGGTCCGCCGCTCAACAACTTGAGATTGACAATCTCAAGGCTCAACTACCTGAGAAACAGATTTTGAGATCTGTTAGGCATGTTACAATTCAGGTCTTATTGACCTCTTCTTCTAGCTCATCTAGCTCTCAAGATGATGCTACCAAAAAGGGGGAGAGTGTTCAGAGGCAAACACATGTGGAACCACAGAGCCAAGCTTTAACATCTCTAACTTCAAGATACCCTGCTCATCAAGCAACAGTTTTTCCTGAGCCTCCTCCAATTGTTCTTCAAATGGATCAAAGGATGCTCCAAGATCTGAACAGGTTCTTTTCCAAGTTCCTGCTTGGATCTTCAATTGAATAGCCAAGCCCTGATGTTGTTGTGGCATACTTTGGAGCTGAAGAGCTTCAGAGGTTGAATGAACCTTCTATCATTGTCCAAGAAGTAGGTCAACCTAAGGTCTAAATGGAACCTGAGATTAATTTCGAAGGGAAAATGGAAACTGATGGCCCAGCAACTAAAACAGTTGGGACAGAGAGTGCATTGCCACAAACTTCCGAAGCTGAAGTCAAAGCCTCGGAAGAACTATTTCAATCTTCCGAAGCTGAGATGGAAGCTGCGGAAGGGCTATTTTCCCTATCCGAGGATCTGGTTATCACAGATGCAATTCTAGAACTAGCATCTAAGGTGAAAAGTAAGGATTTTCTCAACCGACCCCTCACTCAAACAACATCACTACAACAAGCTCCAAGCACCATATCTCAACCTAAAACTTCCATCCAAGAACCCCCAAAGTCTAGCACTTCCGAAGATGTCAAAAGAAAGAGCAAGATGACTGCGGAATACCTTCAGGAGGAAGCAAGGTTAGAAAAGCTTAAGAGGAAAGGTAGACTCCAACTAGGAGGCTGTCAACAACCAAAAAAGGGTGGAAGTCATTGACAGACTTATCAAGCTTGGAGTTGTTAGTGAAAAAGTTATCCTGCTACCACTAGAGGAGCTAATTGAGTTAGAGAAGGCAACCTTGTTGCAAATTGAACAAAGAGAAGAGGCAGCAAGGTTGGCCTTAGAGGAAGAAAGGAAGAAAAAGGAAAGAGAGGATGACTTGCAGCTAAGGAAGGAAAGGATGACTTTCCTGACCTTCACGGATTTCTGTCAAGAAAAATTGTCTCCACATGAAAATGATACGATCTTATGGCTCTTCAACAAAGAGCAAGATCAAATGGAGATGGAGAGAAAGAAAGCTGTAAAGGAGAATTTAAGGGTGAAGAAGAAGAAGTAGGACTTGTTGCTGTGAGGAAGATATGTAATAAAGCCTGGATGAAGGACTATCTCCGGGCTCATGGTTTCTCTGGTAGGCAAGTGGGTCCCATGTCTGAGAAGACCTTGCAGCGACATGCCAGTGACATCAAGGCTGACATTCACTCAGGGAAAAGGAAGGAGATGTATAGAAGGGGACATAGGATGACCTTCAAACCAACACCTCAACCCCAAGCACAATCCGAACCAACCTCTTTCCCATTTCCCATTAAAATTGAACCCACCTCTGAACCATACACCCCTGAACCTATACTATCCTCCATATTTGCCTATCACCACAACCACCTCAACTACCCATTCTCTAACCTAAAACACATCCCAGAACCAAAACACCACTACCTACCCAACAACCACACAAACCATCCCTTCAGCTTTCTAAACATCTCTCCTTAGAGGAGTTTAAGGAGATCAAGATGAAGCTCATCAAGTGTACAACTTTGAGCGACATCTCTTGTGAGGAGGAGTCAGTTATATTGACTTATTTTGATGGCTCCTCATGTTCCCTCACAAGATATCAATTCCTTGATCTGCCTAGAGGAACTCTGGACCAAGCCGCCAAACTCCTTGGCCTCAACTTTGATTTCCTAAATGATGAAGAGAAGAAGCTAAGAACAAGGCTAGTGACTCTACTAGATTCCAAGAAAGGGGATAGAGTGCCAAGTAATCACCTTGTGCCAAGAAAGAAGATCATCCAGTGGAGGTTCGAAGACTCTTCTCACAACTTTGTTTATGAGAGAGAGAATGACAAGATAAATAGGCTCAATGCCTCATCTCAGCTACATTTAAGCAGATTTGATATTGCTGAGTTAGTAGAGAAGCCATTCTCTAACCCTTCAAACTTCAAGATAGCTGCTAACATCATAAACCATCTGAGCAGCCTTCATCTTGCCGAGCTGACTGCAAGGACCAAGATTGAAGAGGATCTGAAACTAAGAGAGGAGGAGGAAATGAAATGATCAGCAACCAAAGGCAAAGCCTTTCTTCAAATTGTTGAAGGTTCTAACCTTGAAACCATAGTTTGATGGGAGTATGACTATAACTCCTGTCAACTAACTCTTCAGGGGGGCGTAACAAAGGGTGCATGTCATTCAGAGTGACAGACTGGATCTCCTGTCCACTAATAACTTGTACAAACTTCTCAGCACAATTTCAGGGAAGAATAAAGAAATGGATAAGCATCTTCTATCCCTGGTGCTGAAGGTTTTGAGAAGCAGGAATAAGTAAGATTTTGGTAGCATCAGCCTAAGGGGGAGTTTGTTGGATCTAGAAATGCTGGTGCAACCAAGACCAAACACTTAGAAAATTTTGGTTCAACTAATAAAGGACTTTCGAAGCTAAGTGTGGAACTTCCAAAGGCAAATGGAGTTCTTCCGAAGACAAGTACAAGATCAACTTCTAAATGAAAACTCCAACTTCTGAAGACAAAGTCTTCTCTTCCGAAGTTCAAGACTTAGAAGAATTCAAGACAATGACTTCCGAAGAATGTTGATATGAAGAAGTCCCCAAGCCTCGGAAGAAGTAGTCTCTTCCAAAGTATAAGTGGCCTCGAAAGAACTTGTTCTTCCGAAGCCAATTAACCTTCGGAAGACACTGCTATGAACTAGTGGACATAAGTATGGTCCCTCTGACACTCCGCTGCAGACCTCTAATATACTACATGACGTTTTCTCAAAGCCCATGTAGTTGACCATACTTTATTCCACTGTTCACCTTTATTAGTTAGAATAGTTGCCAACTTTAGTTGGTGACAAAAGGTAAGTCATGGACATGTCATGACTACCAAATCTTAGATAAGACATTATCTAAGATACCTTAACTTTAGATATGTAGTATTTGCTTTAGCTATAGGTTTCCAGCTGGTATCAAAGTATATCCGACTGTAGGTGATAGTATATATAGTTTCTTATTGTAACTCTTGTAATATGCTTGTAAGAGTCTTGTGATACTTTAAGTTGAAAAGTAATATATACAAGTACCTTGAAAATTATTTCCTTGTGTTATTTGTTACTTAGTATATTATTATTAACTCTTAGAAAAGATTCTGCTTCATCTAAATCCCTGTGTGATTATGTGAGTTTTAGAGAAAAACCAAGTGTGAAGTGACAAACATCGATCCTGCATGAATAGCTCATTTGGCATGATTAACCTTAAGTAAAAATCCAAAATTTACAAAAACATTCAAATATTACAAAAATACAAAAAGAAGTTATTTTGTTGAAGAATATGATATATACTTCAATAGGGAAATGATATAATTACAGTCGTTATATCATTCACTATGCTTAAATCAGAATTCAAAAGACTGATATCACTTATCTAATGTGTGGGTAGGCTCAACATGGAAAAGAAAATACATGATGTGATGAACTAAAGATCATAATCAACTGTGAAGCATTCATCTCAGAGTATAAGTAGATAGTAGCTTATCCAAGTGTCTCTGTGTGTGTAGTAACCTAAACACACCAGTTAATGATACTTATGAATCTTATTCACTCACATCAGTTTCTCCTCTGTTTTTGTTAAGCAAAGATCCGGAGAAACAAGCACATAGTGTTGATGCCATGATCCATAAAGATTCCCAATGCGAATCAAATCCACCTTGGATGAATCAATAAAAGAATTACATTCCTTGTGAATGAACAAAAAGAATCCCAACAGGGTTCACTTTCCAAAGTGAAGTGAAAAAGAATCCTAATGTGGATCAAATAAATAAAAAGATCAAAGTAAAAGAATCCTAATGAGGATCAATTAAAATAAGATTTCATAATTAAATGACCTAATCATTTAAGTTGTGATAAAGTTATACCATGCAATTCATGTGGGTGGTTGATCTTGCCATGCTTTTGAGTATTAGGTAGATGTTGAATACTCAATTCACTCAAAACATGATAATGATCACTAGCATCAAAATATTAACCAAGCATGACTTTAAGAGGAAAAAGATACCTATAATCAATATGTTCATGATTATGTCTATTTTGCTAATAATTGCTTGCACTAGTGAAATGTAAGATTTATACGATCCCAAGAAAGATATATTTCCTCTTCATGTACAAATAAGAAAAAAAAGTGTTTATCCCATATGGATATAAACTTTAATGTGAGTAATAAAAATTTTGATCATTATGTACAGTTGTTTCTTTTCTTAAAAATATATAAAAAACAGAAAAATGACTGTGTTGGTACAAAAGTTATACCATAGTATCTCAATATATGCAGATTTCTGGAAGCATAAAAGTCCATGATCAGTCAGAACTGGAAAACTTATATCATATCTGGTGTACAATTCAATTTAAGTAAGAAGTGACAATCCAAGCAACAATCAAAACTACATATATATCAAATCAATAGACTTATTTTCATAACAGTCAAAAGCATATTACATATCTTTGTAAAAGTCAAAGCAGCAACACAAAAACAGCCAAAACTTCCAGAACAAAAACATTAATTTTTGACAAGTTTAAAATTTAATGCGGGTAAGAGCAATGGTTAATGCAGGTGAAGGTAATGCGGACATGAACTAGTTCTTCTGCATTTGTTTCAAAACAAATGCGTACCACAAGTTATGGTGTTTAAAACTTATGCGGGCAAATTTGTTCTTCCACATTTCTTTATGCAGTTAACATTTGGTTATGTTGTATTTCTCCATGCAGATAAGTTTATTCAGCTGCATTTAGCAAATGTGGTTGACATCAATGCTAACAAACTTTGTTGTGTATTTGTACCAAAAAATGAATAAGAAGTTTGCTCACACTCTTCTGTCATGATGTGTGTTTAAACCTCAGTTAATGATGATGGATAATGCAAAACTGAGAAATACAAACATCTATCAACATTAACAAATGTGGTTGAAGGTCAAGATACACAGACAACTTAATAGTTCATTCGTATTTGTTGAAGTAAATGTGGACAAATAAATTGTTCTTTTGCATTTGCTACAATACACAAATGCTGATAGATTTGTTCTTCCACATTTGATACACTACACAAATGTTGTCAAGTTTGTCATTCGCATTTGCTAAAGTACACAAATGTTGTCCAGTTTTGTCTTTCCGCATTTGCTACAGTATAAAAACAACAACTTCCGCATTTATTCAGAAATTTGTAAAGTTTAAGAAAGCCCTTAAATTGACTATTTAAACACATTAATGAGAGTCTTTTAATACTTTTCAAATTTGAGAGACTTTATGATGCGACGAGTGTTTTCTTACTATTCTTCATCCATCATTAACATCATCACTTACCTTCTCATTCGAGTGTTCATCCAACATCATTTCACCTCTATTTTGATTCTCAACAAACGTGGTATCGAAACAAGGTGTTAATCAATGGATTCGCAGACCTTAATCGTCGAACTTATAAGGAACGAATATAGGTCAAGAAAGAATCATAAAAATTAACCACGAACTAAGGATTGAGTTGCATTTTTGAGTTTAATTAAATCAATGGTGTTGAAAATAACAATGAACAATTAAGTTTAAAAACCCTAGTTTCATCGCATGAATAGGGGGACAAAGAACTGATAATGTCGAAGTCAAAACCTTTGTTTCAGTGTTAAAAGATACTAAAAACAGCAAAGATCATCAAAAATAAACATAAAACACAATAAAGTTGGTTATGCATTACAAAATCAAGATAGGTCAAATTCCTATGGAACAGTACCTATTGAACTCTCAATTTTGACTAACAAAGTCAAACTGAGAAAAGTCAACTTGATTTTAGTTGTGTAATTTGATCATTATTAGTCAATTACTAACTCATATGTCTCTAATGCAGAGGTCAATAAATCTTATGTGAAGCAAGCTCCATAATGTTAGTGGTTAACTTGACCCAGATGTGCC
Organism: Flaveria ramosissima; assembly: GCA_025215565.1. NCBI lineage: Eukaryota > Viridiplantae > Streptophyta > Magnoliopsida > Asterales > Asteraceae > Flaveria > Flaveria ramosissima. The sequence goes on from CM046035.1 coordinate 11,646,757, forward strand.
TAAAGCTGAAGGGCTAAGAACCATGATCTGATTCATCTCAACCACATGAGTTGGCCATGCTATCACATTTAGACCCATTATTTAAGAGAACTTCATTACGTCTTTCTGGGGCACTACTAAAGTAGCTGATATTTATGGTGTAAGGACCATTTCTGGAAGAATTTTTGTTGATCAAACCCTTTCTATCACTGAACAAACTGTTAGACAGTGTCTATAGTTTGGTGATGATGCTGAAACTCCTTTAAAGCTAGAAGAATAAGAGATTATGACCATCTTTGCTAATATTAGGTATGAAGTTGGATTTGAATGAAAGCAAATAATAAAGGGATTGGTTAATCTACAATGGATATGTTTGATACATTTATTCTAGCATTGCTTATCTAAGAGGAAGACCGGATGGAATGATATTCTTATCACCACATTTTGGCCATTCAATATGTCATCCTATGTGTTTAATGGATTAGTGTCTAACATTCAAGAGGGGAGAAGGCACATGTTTTTAATATATCCAAGATTACTACAGTGCTTTATCAATGAAGCATTCCGTGACATTGTACCTAAAGGACCAGTTATGGATACTCCCCATTACAATGTTAAGTCTTATAAGTACTTCAAGAAAAGAGATCCCATGAACTTTTAAAGTGGGACTTTCTTTCCTCTGCTTCCATGGATGTTGCAACTGATAAACCCAAAACAAGCTATTGCTAAACAAGAAGAAGAAGTTGCTCCTGTTGATAAGCATGAGGTTATAGAAGAAAAACAAGCTGCTCTTGAACAACAACCTGTTGATGAGCATGCTGAGGAAGCTAATATAGGACAAAGGCCAGTGTCACCACATGTGGATGTTCTGGTGATCTTCACACTAACACTTATTTTCATGAAGATGACATTACATCTTCCTTCAGAACATCTCCAATTCATTCTCCACCAGCATCTCCTATTCACTCTTGGCACATCTCTCCTATTCATTCATCTCCAGCTGCTACTTCTGCATCTGGTGACTCTACAGAATCTATTAGTCCATCAAATGGATCTGAATCATCTTGGGATGAGGAAGATCATCATCCTGAGGTGCCTGTAAGACAATCACAATCAGAGGCTGGTACTTTAGAGAGTTATGATAAATATGTGGTTAACCGACCTTATGCTAAAGATGAGATGATTTTTGAGTTGTTATTGAAAGTATCAAGGATGGAGAAACAACTATACAGAACTCTAGGATTATTCAAGACAGACTTCTTGAGTTAGATGAGAAGGAAAAGGAGATTAAAGAGCTTAAATCAAGATATAAGTCTGAGAAAGAAGAAAAGGACAAAGAGATTGACAGACTCAAAGCTTCTCTTAACCAAGCAAAAGATGAAATCAGTGGACATGATGATATAGAAACTATTCAGACTCTTGCTATGGCAGAACAAGAGAATTTGCTTAAGGTCTAGAATGATATCATAGCTGATCTTTATAAATAGATTGATGCTTTAACAAAAAGAGTTTTTGAGCTAGAAATGTTAATAAAGTTTAAAGAAGAGATAGCTAAAGAACAAGAAGATAAAGATAATGGTGATGATTCTGAAAAACAGAAGGGTGATGAAAGTGATAAAGAAGAAACAAAAGAAGATGATAGTGTCTGTGGTGAGAGTAGTAGCAATGATGATAACTCTCCACCTTCAAAGAGACAGAAGACTACTAAGTCTAGAGAAGAGACAAAACATAGTGAGATCAGGGTAGAAGAACAAAGTATGGCTATGGATGTGTACTCTAGACAAACCTCTGAATAAACTCATGATGAGGAATCTAAACTTAGAGATATGATTGAAGAATTAGATAGTTATTCATCTGGAAAATTTATTATTGATGATGAATTCTAGGATTTTCTTAGAAACCCAAGACCACCGGTTGAACACATTGTGGTGATTCCTCATTCTCCTATGTGCTATTGGAAAAGGATTTTGTTAGAGACCCAAGACCACCAGTTTATTAAAAAGAAGTTGAATCCTCTATTCCCTATTTATCTGGATCATGTGTGCATACCTATTCCAGGAAGAGAAAATATTTATCAAAGAAGGCCTATGGAAGAAGAAGATCCGGTCAAAAGAAACCAAAAAGATGATCCAAGAAGCCTAGCTGCAATAGCTCAATTTCTTAAAGAACATGAAAAGTCCGAGGAACAAATGAAAAAATATTGAAGTAATAGTTTTAGAAGAAGGTAAGATTAAAGGAGGTTATCAGATTGATAAACCAATGGTTGGAGACAGTCTTGTGAAGGCTGAAACTTTGGTTGAAGATATGGTGGAGAAAGCTCAAACTGATAATTTGATTATTAAAGCCATGTACTTAATCAATCATGGATATGATGCTGATGAGGTGTTTGGAATGACCTATGAAGAAATGGTGGAAGAAATAAACAAGCTAAATAAGCTTTTTGATCCAACATTTGTGACTAATTATAAGAACAAAATGGTCAATCCACCAATCTCATTCACTCCATCCCATTATCAAAGGTCTTAAGCTCCTCAATCACAGTATCCTGATGCATATAGCATGACTAACAGGGAAATGAATGATTATCTTTCTAAGCAAGGCTATACAAAAGAAAACTTGGCAACATGAAAACCGATTCCCTCAAGGCTATAATCCTCAAAATGATTAATGACAAGAAAGAAAGACTATAGAAAATAGAGGAAGAGGTTGTAAGGAGGAAGCCCTTGACCAGAGTATCAGCTCAAGACATCTAGCTCACTACCAAAGACCATGATGTCTTGGCACATGTGCTTTACACGAATCCTTAATGGTTTATTGAGCCCTCACAATTGAAGCTTCAGAAGGGCTAACCACTTTAGAGATGATACAGGGTGTGTTTGCTTCAGAAGGTAAAGTTGATGTTAAGATAATTGCCTGAAAGTATGACAGTGACTGGAATATGTTTATGGTAAAGAGAGTCTCAAAGTTAATTCAATTCTTCATAGAGTGCACTACTATGGTGAACTCCTTGTAGATCCATGACTTGAAGGAGTTAGCTGAGCTTGAGTTCATCAATCACAAAGCAATGTACAGAGGATATGAGTTTAAAGACATATTGAAGATGCTCAAGAAAACCAATAACTTCAAATATCTCAAAACTATCTACATAAGGAAAGACAAATACTTTCAAAATTCTCTAGAGAAGAAGAAGAAGATTAAGGGGACTGAAAACTTGGTACTTCCTGAATGAAATGTAAAACCAACTGAATCTCTAAAAAGAATGATGGTGGCTAGTACTCAAAAGACTAAATCAATCTCTAATGTACTTTATGATGAAAATACTTATTAGTTGGTCATTGAGAGGAGATAGTGAGGAAAACAAGGATCAAAGATAAGGCTCTTTAGTAGGTATGAGGTAAGATTGCTTGATGAATCCTATATCCACTACATCTTCACAAGACACTTCAAAGAGATAGATAACAAGCTTGGAGTGATTGATGTGTATTTCTTTTTGAAATGCATCAAGATCTTGAAGATGGCCTGTGACAGAATAAACAACAAGAGAGAACAAAGAAAGAAGAAGAAGGTTCCTCTCTAGTTGGGCAACATTATGAAGTTTGAGGTGGATGCCATTAGATCTTTATTAATTCATAGGGATGGGCTTTCCATAGTATCAATGTGGGAACCTATATCTCTAAGACACATGCTTCTCCAACATGATCAAGGCTCTTTTGAATCCATCTTTGTCAGACCTATCTCCAGCTTCAACATCATCAGTCCAAGAACCAGTAGTAGACCCAATAGAATCTTCACAACCTCCACCACCATCAAACCCTTAAAGAACATAGGTTGTAAAATCCTTAGGGGGAGTATTGTTGGATCCTGAAAGGATCATACATGCCAATTCCAGAGGTGGTTGAAGGTTGTTCTGTTGGTGAAATCCCACAGTCCAAGAAGATATGCGGGTGAAGAATAAAGATTAAATTTCCACTATCCGCATTTGTATATGCGGATGACCAAAGAATAAATTCTAACAAGTGTTTGTTCATCCGCATATACAAATGCCGATAGTCTGAACAAATGCTAACAAGTATTTGTTCTTCCGTATTAACTAACGCGAATGGTCAGAAGACAAATATGCTGAGTATTTGTTCATCTATATTTGTCAATGCTGATGAACAAAGCTTAATGCCGAAGACAACAGAAGAAATGCTGATGAAGATCAAGACATCCGTATTAGTAAATGTGGATGAACACATACAAATGATGATTAGATCTTTGTGCTTAGATTAGTATTCTAATGTATAGTGTTACGGTAGTTTAGTCCTTTTGTACAGATATTATGTAGCCTATACTTTTGAGAAAATTAGAATATTAGAATCTTGGATTGTTATAAGTTTCAGAGCTGTCAAGTTACAGTATAATGCTAAAACCCTAACATTCATTGTAACTTGTTTACCATCATTAATACAAAGCATTTATGAGTATTTTCATCATTCAATGATCCTTGATTGTGTATTGTCGCTGCATAATCATTGACTCAATCATCATATTCGATCTTTGTTGAAGTCAAATCAACAGAGAATCCATTCTCGGATCCAGTCACAGATTCTGTCACATTAGCCTTCATCAAAAGGCATTCTATCATGATCCTAATATCACTAACATGCCCAATTTACAATATCTAATGATCTACATGAATGAAGTTTCCCTTTTAGGAAAGTAACACCCAAAATCAATCTAAATCTAATTCATTTATAAATTCATCCACTTTATACCTAATCAAGTTCATAACAATCATCTAAACATGACAAACATCATCAATTCATCATAATTTCCAAATCTCGTACCTAAAAGTTTCTACTTATAGCAAGGGGTGAACAACACATCAATTTCACGAATTTCTTGCGGAATCCATGTAAACTAATATCAATGCAATACAACCAACATTATATTGTAATCAAAAAACATCAATTTCCACTTTAATCATGTTAATTGAACTAGGGTTCTTTATGAATCAAAAACTACGAAAAATCAATCAAAATATAACCTTTTATCGCATAGAAATCAAGAATTGGACTTGCTAACTCGTTAGAAAACTTGAACCCAAGCCAAAATTTATGTATGCTTGATGTGATAGGTCAAAATCACAAGAAAGGGGGGTTTGGGATGAGGATTTCTATTGATACATCATGTTCCTAGTTTATGTTCTTAATGTAAAAGTCTTTTATTTGTTACACATATGTAATGTATATTCTTAATGAAATATGATATGCTTCTTGATGTTTATTTGTCTTTAAATAATTCATATTATTATTGTATTTAGTATAATTCATATGTATGAAAATCATATATAGGTTTGAGATTATTGTACATAGTTCTAAGTCAATAATGATTGAGAAATGTGTTCAACTTAATCGTGTGGTTATTCATGCTAATGGACCATACTTAAGGACCATACGCACGAATGAATCATACTTATGGATTAGTCGCACAGCTAAACAAGGAGACTGGATTAGTTGTATTATTAAGACATAAGATTGATTCAGTCGCACGACTGAACCTTCAGTCGTGCGTATGAATCAACCGCATGAGTCAGTCGCACGACTGAACCATGCTAATGGTTCAGTCGTACGAATGAAGATCAAAACCTATAAATACCATATAATTCGTGGAAAAACAAGAGACTTTGAATATTCAAAAACCCTAGCCGTCCAGAGCGTCCTAAACAGCCTATCCAACTTCATAGTTTGTTCTTGATCGATTTATAATCAATTTTTACGTTTGTTTCATCGTTAGATCGATCAGGTTGTCGTTCTCACTTATTGGATCGCCAATCAAATAGGATTCCGCACTATTTGATCTGGTCTCATGCAGAATCCATTAGTACTCCATACGAAAACAGTCCTAACAAGTGGTATCAGAGCTTTGGCTCGTGATTTTGCAAGGATTCAATTGATGTTGTTGTTAAAACAAATGTTTTCAATCAAAAGAGTCACCATTTTGCTTTAAAAAAGTGTTTTTGATGTTTTCATGTGTTAAAGTTTCGATTGTTCATCAAACCGCAAATTAGGGTTTCTGGAAAATTCGTATTTTGTATCAAAGTGTTAAAATTGTTTGATTTTTCAAACACAACAGCCTTCAATCGCATGATTGGACCATTCGTACGACTGAACCCATTCGTGTACTATCATTCGTATGATTGAACGTTGTCGTATCTCTCATTCGCATGGTTAAGCAACTCCAGTCGGTTGATTACAATCGCCCTGCTCATTCGCACGACTGAATCCAATAGCTCGATTGAATTCATTCGTATCCTTCATTCGCACCAGTGACCCATTCGCATAGCTCATTCGCACGAGTGAATCTGTCCTGTTCTAAGTTTACCAAGTCTATAACAATGGAAGACCAGTTTACTGCATTCACTGCTGGAAAGGACTCGCGTATCTAGAACCTTCTACTTCTGGAGAATGAGATTGGAAACCACAACAAACCGCCAAAGCTGTTAACTTTGGATGAATACCCTCAGTGGAAACAACGGTTTGAAATCTACTTGAATGGAGTTGACCCAAACCTTTGGACATCCACTGAAACTGGTTACACGGTACCAATCAGTGCAAATGGAGTTAAATTGACTTTGGGAGGAATGAGTGAATCCTAGAAGACTCTGCATAATACTGAAAAGAAAGCATATGCCTTGTTGACTCAGTCTATACCTAAGGACATATTTCATCAGTTCTCTGAGAACAAGGAGTCTAAGAAATATGGGATGCCCTGGAAAAGAGATACGAAGGAAATACAGCGCTGAAAGCACTGAAGGCAAAAGCTCTTAAGAAGGAATTTGACAATTTCTCTCCGATTGGGAATGAAAGCTTGGATGATATCATTGATCGATTCTATCATCTGATGAGTGAGTTGCACACTCATGGCGTTACCACATCCATGGAAGATAAAGTCTCTAGTTTTGTTGATGGTCTGCCAGACAAATGGGATCCATTTGTGTCTAATCTGAGACAAAACGACACTCTTGCTACTTTAGACAAAAATGATTTCATTTTGAAGTTAAGGGAGGAAAAACTACGTATGAAAATACAAGTCAAAGAAAGGATCCTATGTTCAGAATCCTGCACTATACAATTCAGTTCCAACTCCTGCTGCTTCAGGTGCACCACTACAAACGGCGTTTGTGTCTAGCTCTTCTGCTCCTTCCCAAAGCAGTGCGTCAGGAACCGTAATGTTAGGGTCATCTGGAACCCAATACATAGATCCTGAGGCAAATACTACAAAGTTGAAGACCGAGAATCTCAGAAATGTCACCGTGGAAGTTGCTAAAGAGCCCATGGACCTTCTAGCAAGTTGATGAGGACTACGAGCAAGTTGTTGTTGTTCAATCTTATGATGGGTTAGTTGCTTGTAAGATTGGAAACTGTCATCTTGCTGATGAGGACTACGAGCAAGTTGATGAAACTGAGCTAGAACGCATGGATATTATGTGGGCCTTGCTAGTGTTGTCAGAAGAGCCAAGAAGTTTGTTAAAAAGACAGGGCAAAATTTGGTTGCCACTAAAGATACGACATTTGGATTTGACAAAACCAAAGTCACCTTTTTCAATTATGGTGAAAAGGGGCACTTCAAACGTGAGTGCGTAAAGCCATAGAAGACTGGAAATGGAAATCTTTTTCCTACATTCAACCAACAAGACAAAGATAAGATTGAAGCTTCATCTTCAAGTCAAGAGTCTAAGGCTTTGGTTGCTCAAGGTGATGAAAGGACAAGACTGGTCCTTCCGATTCGTTTCCAGGGTGAATCAAACATTGCTTTAGTTTATACATTGGATGATGGATCTGCTTGCGAAGGAGACATCATAGCTGAGCATTCAACTTCAGATATCGAAGAAGCTATGAATGTTGTTGATCATTTGGTTGAAGAAGAGCTAAGTGCTACAAACTCATAATCTCCAGTCACCGAAGAGTCTGACACTGCTTTGATGGCAGATTCATCTAGGTCTACACAGGTATGTTCTAAAGACGAATTATTTGAAAAACATGCATGTACTGAATGTGATAAATTTCGGGAAAGCATTGATTTAAAAGTTTCTAGGTTATTAGAACATAATGATAATCTAGTAAATGATTTACAACTCTACACTGAAGCAAATCATGTTTTAAAACAAAATGAGTGCAGCTTCAAAGAAAAAATAGAATTGTTGGGAAAACAACTAAGGGAAACCGAGGTTAAATCAACCAAATGACATCAAGTTCTATTTAAATTCTTTGGATGAAACTAAGAAGGAAAAAGAAGTTTTTCAAGTCGAAGTTGATTCATTAAAATAAAAACTGCACAGTTTGGCAAGTTCTTCTCACATTGTTCAAAACCTAGTGAAAGAACGGAATGCAGGGGAAGGTCTTGGTTATAAGTTAGTACCTCCACCACATGAAATCCTTTTGAACACTAAATGTAGATCAATTAATAATAACCCAGTAAAGGATCATGTGGTGTCTACTCATGTGGTAAGTGATCCAGATTCTACGGGTAAAACTGTGAAATCTGTCACTAAATAGAAGGATTCTACTTTGGGATTAAAAGATAAGCTACATGTTGAGGATTTGGATGATAAAATTGAAAAGGTTAAATTAGGGTCAGGTTCACAAACGTCTATTTCAGAACCTAAAAGGTCTAATCCAATGAACCTTAAACTTGTTACTCATCAAAATCCTAATATAATGAAAGTGAAAGATGTTCAAAATGTCAACACAATTAAGTTCGTTAAAGAAGGTGAAACATCTAAAAAGGAAGAGAAACAACCCAACCGTACATATCTCAAACCCCGACCAAACTCAATCCCACATCAAAAATTTTCTCAAACTGCCGAAGGGAGATCCTGCTACAGTTGTGGAAAACGAGGACATATCTCACCAAATTGTTCTTATTGTCAGACACCTAAAAGAAAATTGAACTTTTTGATGAAAAACCAAGATTTTCTGAAATTAGATCTAATGTGTCACCTAAGGTTACACCTAAGATTATTAGTGAACCTAAAGTTCAAACCATAAGCTAGTCATCTGTTTACCACAAACAGACCTTACACAAAACTGGTTTATGGAAGATCAAAACAAGTAATGTGTCTCATAGTGAGAATAAGAAGAAGAAAGATGTGCCCTCAACCTCTAAAGGACAGTGGGTTGAGTTCATGATGTGTGATACCTCTGGGACACCCAAGCCAGTTAAAGCTTGGGTCCCAAACCTAAACTAATCAATTCATTTGTATGTGCAGGGTGTCCGCTACAGCGCTATCACTAATACCTGGATTATTGATAGTGGGGCTTCCAGGCACATAACCGAGAATTCGTCTCTCCTTTTCAACGTCAAGCAAATTAAAGGGGACGCATATCATTCCCTGGGAATAAGGAGGTTACATCAACGCTCAAGGCGAAGTGGGAAATGAGAAAGTGAAGTTCGACAAGGTCAAATACGTTCAACAACTGCAAAACAACTTGCTTTCTCTCTCCCAAATCTGTGATAAGGGATTCAAAGCTGTGTTGGACAACAAGAAGTGCTACATGTTGAAGAAGGAGTATGTTGTCGAGGAGGATAAAATTCTAATGTCAGCTTCAAGATATAACGATTTGTATGTCTTGGATCTATCAAAAGCCTCCACAACTGAGTCTACTGCCCAGTGCTTCTTGTCAAAGGAAACAGAGAGGGATTCAGTCTCCTGGCATAGGAGAATGGGACACATTAATCCCAGGAAGATGAATCATCTGGTTCAGAATGATTTGGTGAATGGAGTTACACTCAAGAATTTCCAAATCCCAGATTTCTGCGTAGCATGTAAGAAAGGAAAACAGACAAAGAAGTCTCACAAAGCAAACAAAGTCAATTCTATCGACATTCCTCTCGAGCTTCGACACATGGATCTGTTCGGCCCAGTTAGTACAAAAAGCATTGCTGGAGATTGGTACTGCTTTGTAGTAACTGATGATTACTAAAGATTCTCTTGGGTGATGTTTCTGAAAGCAAAGTCAGAGACATTTGAATCATTCAAGCATCTAGTCACTACATTGGAATCACTCTACAAGCTAAACGTAAGAAAAGTTCGATCAAACAACAGAATAGAGTTCAAGAATCAGTGGATGGAGGCATTCTGTTGAGAGAAAGGAATTTTTCATCATCTTACTTTTGCTTACACTCCACAGATGAATGGGGTTGCTGAAAGAAAGAATCAGAGCTTGATAGAGACAGCAAGGACAATGTTAGTCGACTCTAAGCTGCCCATTCAATTCTAGAACGAGGCAGTGGCAAATGCATGCTACATTCTCAATCGAGTCTTAGTGTTCAAATGTCATGGAAAAACGTGTTATGAATTGATCCAGTGATGTAAACCCAACTTGGAGTAACTAGAACCATTTGGAGCACCATGCATGCTGTTAAAGAAAACTCAGTCTGGGAAGTTTTTTGAGAAAGCAGAAGAAGGTATCTTTCTCGGATATAGTATACCAAACAAGAGAGTTTATAACAACTCAACAGGACAGGTAGAAGTGTGGTGCAATGTTGATGTCCAAAGATACACCACGCCCCTGCTGGCAAAGGACCTTCTTTCTTCTTTGACTATGATGGATTCTTCAAGTCCTTAATCTACCTCCTTCTCATCCTGATGATGAGTTACCTGCTCGAAAGATGTACGATGTTCTGAATACTCCTCCACTAGATCCGACATTATCGGTTCCATTAGACGATACTTCTAGCCCTTCAGGGGGAGAGCTTGAAGTAAGTGAGTCATCCTCTGATGATGAAGCAGTTGAGACTGCAAATTTGGACCAGGAGGAACAGGTTCCCACTACCAAAAGTATACAAGCATCTGATCTTGATTCCTCTGGAACTTCTAAACCCCATACTCCAACAGCCATAGAAACTGAACATAGGATTCAAAATCTGGATAATGAGGTAGTTGTTCCCACCACTCCAGGAACTCGAGTTAATGTGCATCATCCCCTGGACAACATCATCGGGGATATTATATCGGGAGTTCAGACACGAAATCAGCTATACTCAGCTGATTATGCCGCAGTCATGGAAAAAGGATATTTACATGATGGAGCTTATCGATGTTTTGTGTCTCAGTTTGAGCTAAAATATGTAAGTGAAGCTTTAAACGACGAGGCATGGGTTAGTTCTATGCAAGAAAAACTCCTTCAGTTCAAGAAGTTAAGAGTATGGACTCTTGTGGACAGACCAAAAGGGGCAAAGGTGATTGGCACTAAATGGGTTCTTAAGTGTAAGAAAGATGACCAAGGGGTTATAATAGGAAACAAGGCTCGGCTTGTTGTTCAAGGGTTTAGACAAGTCGAAGGAATTGACTACAATGAAGTGTTTGCACATGTGGCAAGGATGGAAGCAATTCGTATTTTCTTAGCCTATGCATCCTACATGAAGATCAAAGTTTATCATTTGGATGTGAAAAGTGCATTCCTTCATGGTGAAATCTGTGAAACAGTGTACGTCAGTCAACCCAAAGGATTTGAGGATCCTTATCATCGGGATAGAGTTTATAAACTGGACAAGGATCTTTATGGGGTCATCAAGCCCCTCACGCCTGGTATGAGAAACTCTCTACTCATCTGCTGAAACATAGTTTTCGAAGAGGGGTTATTGACTGCACATTGTTCATCAAAGAGAAAGATGATGATTTACTACTGGTACAGATATATGTGGATGACATAATCTTTGGTTCCGAAAATGAAGCATTGTGTAAAGAATTTGAATCATTGATGAAAGCTGAGTTTAAGATGAGTGCCATGGGAGAGATGAAGTTCTTTCTTGGATTACAGGTTGATCAAAAACCAAATGGAATCTTCCTGCATCAATCCAAATATGTTGGAGATATCCTTAGTTGGTTTGACATGGAGAATGCAACGGTTGTTGGGACTCCACTTGACAGGAACCACGATGTAGCACCCGACGAAAATGGTGATCTGTTAGATGCCACTATGAACCGAGGAATGATCGGATCTCTGATCTACCTCACAGCCTCTCGTCCTGATATTATGTACGCCACGTGTCTTTGTTCCAGATATCATGCTAAACCAAAAGTGAATCATCTAATTGGGGTAAAAAGGATCTTTCTTTACCTGAAGGGTACTCCAACACTCGGGTTGTGGTATCCTCATGATGATGACCTTGAGCTTACAGCCTATAGTGACTCGGACTATGGTGGTTGCAAGATGAATTACAAGTCAACATCAGCGGGATGTCAGTTCTTTGGAAGATGCTTAGTCACCTGGCAGTGTAAGAAGCAGACATCTGTTGCTCTGTCAACATGTGAAGCTGAATATGTTGCTGCTGCAAGTTGCTGTTCACAAATCATTTGGATTGAACAGCAAATGCGAGACTACGGTTTGAAATTTTCTAACACCCCTATCTTTGTTGATAATTCTGCTGCAATAGCTGTCACCAAAAATCCGGTCCAACAGCCATAAACTAAGCACATTGGTATTAAATATCACTTTATACGTGACTGTTTTGAAAAGCAATTAATCGATGTTGTTAAAATTAACGGATTTTCAACGCGCCGACCTCTACACAAAAGCTTTTGACAAACCTCGGTTTTTCTATCTTTTGGAGGTCAATGGTGTGAAAAAGCAAAGTGATGAGATTCCAGAAGAATCGAGTTCTTAGTCCGACAAATGTTCTTATTTTTTATTTTTATTTTCATTTCTTTAATTTTCTTTTTCAGTCATTTAAAATTCAAAACAGAAAAACTTTTCAGTTTTAGAATTTTAGGGGGAGAATAGTTTAGTTTTAGTATTCAATTACTTAAAAAAAACGAGTGTGGGCAGATTAGCTGAAAGCAAAGAAATCCTCTGTGATATTGATTCAAAAATTATGGAAAATGATAGTACACATGGAACTAATTGTTTGGGACATCAAAACGATTTAAACGAACAAAATGCTATACTCATATTACAAGTCTTAGAAGTCTAAGCAAAATAAAGGAAAAATGATAGTAGACTAGTCTGCTACTGAGGTAACATAGAGAATGTAGGCCTAGGGGTTGCTAGTTCATTATATGATGTGTCATTAGATTCAACACAATAGACGAGTAGACTTCATTTGTGAATCAATTAAAACTAATTTGTTCAACTTGCTGTGGGTTTTCATCGTATCCCTGGTTAACACAATCAACGCATTTCCAATAAGGGCTGACGAGCAAAATAAACGCCACAAATGTGTGTGGATGACCACAAAAATGAGCAAAGCATATGGAAAAATGTTAAGCGCAATCAAGCTAATGACTAATGTTGTTGGTGCGTTTTGTGCAAAAAGGAAAAAAATGCGCTAACAAGAAGATAGGTTGTGTGCCTCTCTACTGTGTGATGGCACTGACTTGAGGATAAGCATAACCTAAATATTCTAGAATTCATTGTTGTTTGTGCCTCTCTGCTGTGCGATGGCACTGACCTGAGGCTTGACATCTCTTTGAAAGCTCTTAGAATAGTTTCCTCTTGTCAAATACCCATAGACCGCTCAAAAATCTCCTGAGGAATGTTGATTACCATATAAGTGTGGGATACACAAATGCTTGTTGAAATAATATAACCTAACTAATCACCAATGTAAGTCAAAAATCTGTGTATGGATTTAAGTGGACAAACATACTGACAATCATCGTGGCTGCAACTCTCGACAGTCAAAATCATTGTGTGCATCTTATAGCTCTAGTATGATTTCCTGAAAGTGCTATTGACTCTCAGACAAATAAGGATCTAGTATCCAAATGCATATCAAAGGGGTCCCAAATGATTATGATATACCTGTGTGATTCCATATGAATCTTTCCAGATATGATAAATTAAATTGAAGCTGTTCTGCTCAGGAAGTAAAACCAGTTAGAAGATTTCCAAAAGGTTTTAATTCACCTCAAACCAAAAACACAAAAATATGTCTTGTTTTGTTTTAATTCAAGTTGTTTTCTATTTTTGTTATCTTTTTTTTGCATCGATGTCGGACTATATAAATAGATGAACTCTGTGAATCACAAATTAAAAGGGTCACGTCTGAGGTGACCAATCAGTTCTCAATTAAAAGGATCACGTCTGAGGTGATCAAATGATTTTCTGTTAAAAGGGTCATGTCTGAGATGATCATTGGTCATAATGTCATAAAATCAAAAGTTAGATTTGGAGTGTATGGAAATATTTGAGGCCAAACTCATAAGTATGAGCCAATCTCATGATTGAATCATAAATATGAGCCAATCGCACGATTGAATCATAAGTTTGAGTCAATCGCATGATTGAACCATAAGTATGAGCCAATCACATGATTGGACCATGAGTATGGGTCAACTATGCGATTGGATCACAAGAATGAACCAATCATATGACTGGATGAAGCAGTCTGAGTCAGTCGCACGACTGAACCCCAGTCGCACGAATGAATCATGTGTATGGGTCCCGTCGCACGAGTGAAACTCAAAACAGTGTAAATAGAGGGGTCGGTCAGTCGTATTCCTTACCACACTTCAAAACTCTCAAAAACCGCCTATTACACATACACTCTGCCAAAATTTGATTATTGTGATTACTCTCTGATTTTCATCCTAACCGATTTCTATTCATCTTCAAGTACTGTGAAACTAAAATCTAATCTAAAGATCAGATCAGATTAATCATACCCACAATGACCGAGAATGTTTAAAATCAATTATCGGGACAATACTCTAAAATAAACCACTTAAATGGACATAAACGTTGTTTTAAACAACACTAAGTGCTATTTCGAGTCCCTGCGAACCTAATGAATCTAAACACGAAGTTTATAGTAACGTTTTGACAAAGATGCAACTTGATGGTGTCAAACAGAGCAAGATGCGAATAGACACGCCATATGAACCTCAGTCGCACGATTTAGCTAGGCACATGATTCAATCGCACGAGTGAATCAATAGGTGACTCAGTCGCATGACTAACTCAACCACATGGCACAGAATACGACTAAGTTCAGTCGCAGGCTCAATCGTACGACGGAACTCAGTCACAGGCTCAATCGTATGACTGAACTCTGTCGTATGGTTCAATCGCTGATTGAACCAGTTGACCAAAATCAGCTAAAATTCAACTGTTATCTCTAATGCACAAATCTAATGTATAAGTTTCTTGTGTTGCAGCAATATGATTGAGAGATGGACTATGAGCACTAAGCACAACATCTGTGCTCATCTAGACTACTTCTCGGAACGCCTCTGAGTTCACCGGGATTATTTCCTTCCTGCGTAGATCGAGGATCTACAAGGCCATTTCTACTCCATGCACACCATATAGATCTGTTCAGCAGGCTTTCAGGGAAAGTGCCACAGTGGACAGTTCGGTTGAGCCTCACTGTGTCCGGAGCTCTATATTCGGACAAGACATAGAGATCAGTGAAGACGACCTGAGGAGAGTCTTGGACTTGGGGGAAGACGGAGCCCATCCAACCAAGCTGCATCCCCTGACTATTCGTGGTTGCTTTCTGAGGATCAAGTACGCCGGAGACATCAATGTCAGCGTACTGAACAAGAGCAACATGTTCCCCCAGTTCAAGTATGTGGCACATGTGATCCTCAAGTGCATAGCCTCCAGGCGTGGAGGATTTGATGAGATGTCGGACCAAATCCAGAATGCATACGTTGCACTGGTACTGAACCACCCGTTCAGTTTCTCTCGCATGCTCTTCTCTTACTTGATAGAGAACATCGAGGCCAAGGGCAAGGAAGGCTTTTGTATGTATCCAAGGTTCTTACAGATGATCATTGATGAGAAGCTTCCTTTGCTGCCTAAGGAGAAGGACGATGCTGTTGTATTAGAGGTGATGGATGACACCACACTAAGGAGGATGAAGGTGTACCGGGGGAAGCAGGTGAAGCCCCCGGTTAAGAGACTATTTGGCCATCTGGCCCATGAGGATTACGTGGCGCCCTCTCGCAAAAAGTGGCGTCACAATGACAGTGATTCTGATGTTGAGCCTATAGTGGTTCCCACTGAAGAAGATGACGACGATGATGACGACCTTGATGATGGTCAAGGTGGTGGAGATGTTGGCCCTAGTCAATCACAGGCCACTGACACGTCTACTATATCTCCACCACCTTTGCACAGTACTTCAGCTGCACCTGGTGGATCTAAGCAGGCTGCTTTCCACCAGGATTTCTTGTTAGATGAAGAAGATGGGTCTGATGATGAGCCTCTCACTAGGAGAGTCAGTAGCCGGATTGTGGCTACCGAGAAGGGGAAAAAGGCGGTTGGTGGATGCCAAGCTGGGTCTAGGGGTGGTGACACTAATGTCACAGATCCAACATACACGCCCGACCAGCCGATCAGCTCAAGGGGAGCCCCTATAGCCAAGGGGTCGAGGAAGAAGAGGATGGCCCATCCCTATGGCAAGAAGAGTAAGAGACAGAGGATCACCTTGAAAGTTCTTCCACCACCACAACCACCACTACAGCCACCACCACTGGCACAGCCACTACCACAGCCACCACCACTACCACAGCCACTACCACTGCCACTAACACTCCCACCACCACTCATACATTCACATCCACCTCACCCACAATACCCAACACAGCTCCACCACAACCCACTTCCATTCCTACTCCCATCTTCACTACATCCACCACTACACCAACTACTCACCAAGCTGGAACATCCACCAAATTCCACTTACACCGGGCTCTACTCTACCCACTGTTGGGCTAGAGGAACAGTTGGCAAGCCTAAACAGACTGGTGCTGAAGCTGCTAGCGACAGATGATCTAAGAGCCAACTAGATGACTCAGCTGATGGCGGTCAATACCGCACAAGGCAAACAGATTGCTCAGCTTACTGAGAAGAACGTAGCTCATGAGAGAGCGTTAGTTTGAGCTCACCATGCCCTGAGTGCTCAAAATGAGCTTTTCAAGGCATCCGTCAAGCCGATCAAGGGGTTAGAGAAACAGAAAAAAAGCTGATGTTGAGGTTGAAGGGAACAAAGGGTGAGCCCCTGAAGATTAAGGATGATGGAGATGATGGTGGAGATGATGATGATGAGTTGACAGATGATGAATCAGAAGAAGATGATGATGACGAGGAAGATGGAGGATGTGGAAAAGGAAAAAGAAATGATGATGATAAGGAGGATGATCAAGAAGGTGATGCATCTGCATCAGCCTCAAATCAAGCAGCAAAATAGAGGCACTCCAAAAGAGTCGCGCCCTCCGCAACTCCAGCTGAGGAGACACATGATCAGGGCAAAGGCAAAGCTCCACAGGCTGATGATTATGATGTTCTCCCCCTTCTCAACTAACTATGATTGTTGATTTGCAAGAGATTGTGCGAAGGTCAGTGAGCCACACTCTAGAAGAAGGAGAAATCATTCATGACTTGACTGACGAGCAGCTCGCTGAGATGTTTAGATTGAATCCAGATGAGCTTGTTAAAGATGCTCCTGAAGTAGATGTTTTGAGTGATGAGGAGCTACAAGGAGTGGATGAGATTGACATTGAAGATGTCACATCTGACTACTATCCACAGTACACTGACCCTGAGGGCAACGTTATCCCTGACTTGGGTGAAACTTTTGGCAGTGATACTTTTGCTAAACTTGATAAGATAAAGAAAAGGATGAAGGTAAAGCCCAAGCTTTAGATGCTAATGTTGATCTTGAGATGGCTGAATGTGCAGCTTTTTTATCAGAGATGAAGGCCCAATGTGCACCTCCAAAGTTGAATGCCTACACCAAACTTTACAGAGTCAAGAAACATCAGAAAGTGTCAGGAAAGATCAGCAATTGGGCCTATTTTGAAGATTTGGATGTTTATGCTTTGAAAAGAAAGAAGGGGATTGAGTACTTCAGATATCCACATGATCTGAAGACTCTTCCTGGTTTTGAGCTAAACAGATTGGCCTGTTTAGATCTTTTGTATGCCAACCCGAGGAAGATGTCAGGATGGTTTGAGAAATCGTTGAAGAAAGAATACCACACCAGATGGGTCAACTTCAGACCTCAACAACCTAAGCGGTTCATTCATAAGACTGAAGTTGATACTATATCTGGAAGGCCTAAGGTGGTGTTGAAGTGGAGTCCCCCACGTGCAATGTCTAAGATTCCTTTACGGGAGATGCCTAAGGATTTCACTGCACACTTCAAATGGTGGTATTATGACTGGAGGACGGGGGAAGCGGTCATAGTTCTGAACAAGGAAGCGAAGATCGAGACTATCAGGGTATTTGACCCAATGTGTCTTACAAACTTGTCTGCTGAAGATGTTTACACTCTATGCAAGTGGCCACTGTTCTATGACACGCAAGATATTGTACAAGCTCTACAATTCCAGCATTTTATACGGCTCTGCTTTGCATTTAAGATACATGCGGGAGTCACGAAAGAAGAGAAGACAAGAAATTCCAAGAGCATGTGAAGAATGTTAGAAAATAGGATAAACTAGGTCCAAAGGGGAGTTTGTTGATACATCATGTTCCTAGTTTATGTTCTTAATGTAAAAGTCTTTCATTTGTTACACATATGTAATGTAAATTCTTAATGAAATATGATATGCTTCTTGATGTTTATTTGTCTTTAAATATTTCATATTATTATTGTATTTAGTATAATTCATATGAATGAACATCATATATAGGTTTGAGATTGTTGTACATAGTTCTATGTCAATAATGATTGAGAAATGTGTTCAACTTAGTCGTGTGGTTATTCATGCTAATGGACCATACATATGGACCATACGCATGAATGAATCATACTTATGGATCAGTCGCACGGCTGAACCATAAGACGAATGAGACATAAGATTGATTCAGTCACACGACTGAACCTTCAGTCGTGCGTATGAATCAACCGCATGAGTCAGTCGCACGACTGAACCATGCTAATGGTTCAGTCGTAATGGTTCAGTCGTGCGAATGAAGATCAAAACCTATAAATACCACATAATTCGTGGAAAAACAAGAGACTTCGAATATTCAAAAACCCTAGCCGTCCAAAGCGTCCCAAACAGCCTATCCAACTTCATAGTTCGTTCCTGATCGATTTCTAATCAATTGTTAACGTTTGTTTCATCGTTAGATCTATCAGGTTGTCGTTCTCACTGATTGGATCGCCAATTAAATAGGATTCCGCACTATTTGATCTGGTCTCACGCAGAATCCGTTAGTACTCCGTAAGAAAACGGTCCTAATAATTTCGGCCGAATGGAGGTTAGGGGGCTAGGTTGGGTTTTGGTTAAACTTTACTTATTAAAAATTACCCTTTAATCCTCTTGTATTACATTATATAAAATCAACCTTTTTAACACTTTTTAACAATTTTAACTATAAAACACAAGCATTATTAATCAATAATAATAATTCTACATATATATATATATATATATATATATATATATATATATATATATATATATATATATATATTCAACTAACTACAAGACACATGAAATAAATATTACTTATTGTCACTTTATCAAGTAAAATTAACAATTAATATTTAAATTCATAGATCACATAACCACAATTTAATAATCAACATTATTTATTAAATTATTATCTGTAAACTATAGATAATTGTTATTATGTCACCAACGTTCAACAACAACTAGCGTGTGCTCACGACACATGTATGCAGAACCTAACAAAAACTAACGGAGTTTGGTAACGAAAAATTACCGGATGTCATATTATCCCCATGTTGAAAGAATTTTTGTCCTGAAAATTGAGTTACATGGTTGTGTTACATCACTGGTCTACTACATTGGTATAACGAAATCGAGTGAGTTGTAACATCATCCCCGTGTTGAAAGAAATTTTTTCATGAAAGTTAATTAATACCGTCGCCGAATGTCATCATCGTTTTGAACAAATGAGGATACTTAAGCTTCAGCTGATCCTCACGTTTCAATGTGAATTCTGGTCCATGCCTTGAGTTCCAATGAACTTTGACTATAGATATCTTGCTTTGCTTAAGAGGGTCTTGACCTCATGATCCATAGCTTCAACCGACCATTCAATAAAGATTAATTGCTCATCTACTTGCACCTCCTCCAGTGGTATGACCAAAGTCTCATCCGATAAACACTTCTTTAGATTGGAGACGTGAAATACATTGTGAAATCCACTCAACAAATCAGACAGGTCTAATCAATATGCCACTAGGCAAATTCTTTCCAAAATCTCAAATGGCCAAACGTATCTAGTATTAAGATTGCCCCTTTTGCCGAATTGAATCACACCTTTCTATGGTGAGACTTTCAACAAAACTGTCACTGACTTGAAACTCCAAAGGTTTCTATTGCTTGTCTGCATAGCTTTTCTGTTGGTCTCGTGCTGCAGCCATACATTTTCATATCTACACGATCTTTTTGGTAGTTTAATGTATCAATTCAGGTTCAGTTAGCTGACTATCACCAACTTCCGCCCAACAAACTAGTGATCTACACTTTCGCCTATACAACACCTCAAATAGTTGAATTATACGTTTGCTTTGCCAGCGTGATAACTATTATTGTAAGAAAACTCCACCAATGAAAGATGACCTTCCCAGTTATTCCCGAAATCAATAACACAAGCGCACAACATGTACTCTAATGTTTGAACTTTACGTTCGGTTTGCCCATCAGTCTCCTGATGATAGGTGGGGCTCATATTCAGGCGCGTACCCAAATATTTCTAAAGCGATTGCAAGAAATAGGATGTGAAATGAGCATCACAATCAAAACTAATCAAGATTGGTACGCCATGTCTCGAAACTACCTCCTTCAAATAAATATGGGTCAACTTATCCGTTTTATATGTTTCCTTGATCGCCAAAAAGTGAGCGGACTTAGCCAGTCAGTCCATGATCACCCATATCATGTCACAACCACTAGGAGTCCTATGTAACTTAGTAATGAAATCCATAAAAATCTATTCCCACTTCCACAAAGGAATGAAAGGTTATTATAGTAACCTAGATGACTTTTGATATTCAACTTTAACCTTAGAATAGGTCCAACACTTGCTCACGTATGTAGCTACGTCTACCTTCATATTTAGGCCATCAATAGTGCGTTTTCAGATCATGATACATTTTGTCAAAATCAGGGTGTATAGAATACTTAGACTTATGTGCTTCACTTTTAACCAAGTCTCTTAGGTTTCTATACAAAGGTACCTAAAGTCTATCCATGAACTAATGAATTCCAATGGCTTTCACTTCAAATTGTTTGTCCATCCCATATAAAGACTTAGATTCAATGTTTTCCGCTTTCAAAGCTTCTGTATAAGCTTCTTTGATTTGTTTAGGCAATTGAGTGCTAATCGTAAGCTGTAAAGCTCACAATCCTCACGGTTTGGCAATTTCCTTTCTACTCAAAGCATGAGCGACTACATTCGCCTTTCCTGGGTGTATTTGATAGCACAATCATTATCATTCAACAATTCCGCCCAACGTTGCTGCCTCATCTTCAGGTCCTTTTGCTCAAGATATGCTCAAGACTCTTGTGATCGGTGTGTAAATAGTATATTTGGTACCGTACAAGAAATGTATCCAGATCTTCAAGGCAAAGACTACTACACATAGTTCCAAATTAAGAGTAAATGTACTTTCAGTTGTCTCGAGGCATAGGCTATTACTTTGTCATGTTGCATCAGAACACAACCAAGTTCTTGGATAGAAGCATCACAGTAAACCATGAAGTCATCACTTCCCTCTAGTAATGCCAATATCAGTGCGCTACAAAGTTTCTGTTTCAGCAACTGAAAAGCGGCTTCTTGACTTTCTCCCCATTTATATGTTGTACCTTTATTGGACAAAGCTGTGAGAGGTTGGACGATCTTATAAAATCCTTCAATGAAATACTGATAATATCTTGTCAGTCCAAAAATTGTCGTATCTCACTAGGCGTATTGGGAACCGACCAATTCTCAATCGCCTCAAACATTGTAGGATCCATATTTATTCCTTATTCATTAACAATATGACCCAAGAATTTCACTTCGCGAATCCAGAAATCACACATAGAAAACTTGGCGTACAATTATTTCTTTCTAAGTAATTCTAATATTAGACGTAGGTGCTCCTCATGCCTCTTTGGTCCTAGAATAGTTCAATATGTCATCAATAAACACAATAACAATCTGATTGAAGTAAGGTTTGCACACACAATTCATGAGATCCATGAATACTGCTAGTGCGTTAGTCAACCCAAATGGCATGACCAAGAACACATAATGACCATGATGAGTATGGATTGCGGTCTCCGAGATGTCTTCCTCTCGAAATCTCAGTTGATGGTAGCCTGACCTCAAATCAATCTTAGAGTAATAGTTTGATCCTTGAAGCTGATCAAACCAATCATCTATATGAGCAAAAGGGTGTCGATTCTTGACTGTAATTTTGTTCAACTCTCTGTAGTCGATGTATATTCCAAATGTGTATCCATCTTCTTAACAAAGAGAACAGGTGCTCCCCAAGGTGATAAGCTCAATCGAATAAATCCTTTATCCAACAGCTCTTAAAGTTGTGCCGGTAGTTCATTTAGTTCATTTGGTGCTAATAGATAAGGTGCTCTCGTAATAGGAGCTGCCCTGGGAGTCAAATCGATTTGAAACTTAACTTCGTGATGAGGTGGTAGTCTAGGAAGATCCTCTTGAAACACCTATTAAACATCACAAACCACTAGAATATATTCTATCTTTTTTTCCTCTTGTTGCTTGTTAGTTACAAGGGCTAAAATGGCTAAGTGACCCTTGTGTAGCCACTTCTGCGCTTTCAGAAATGATATGATGCCTATCATAGCACCGCTATTCTCGCCTTTAACCGAGAGAATTTCTCCACCCATGAGAGGAATATAAATGACCTTGTCATGACAAATGTCGTCCGCCTGCTTCTTAGACAGTCAATCCATGCCCATGACCACATCGAAAATCCCAAGTTTAATAGCCATCAGATTGATATCGAAGGTATGACTAGCAAGTTCTATCTTGCAACACTTAAGGATTTGTGTAATGTAGATTTTCTTACCATCATCTAATTCTATGGTTTTAGATTCTAATGTATAAGGCATATCATTTAAGAGACTACTAAACTTAGTAGAGATAACTCCTACCGACTCCAGTGTTAAATAGTACAGTAGCAAAATGACCATTCACGGGAAATTTTCTAGTAACAGTGGTACGGTCGTTTAGAACCTCACCTGTATCCATAATGAAAGCTCTCCCTTTGTCTCCTCCATTATTTCCACCGTTGTTGTCACCATTGCCACCACTGTTGTTGCCATCACTTCCAGTACCATTCCCATTTTTCTTTAACTTAGGAAAATTCCTCTTGTAGTGTCGTTCTTTTCCACATTCAAAAAATCCTTTTGGCCTTTCTTGAGGCTGCTAGGGCTTCTTCATCAACTCACCAAAACAATTTTTTGTTGCGTGTCCAGCCTTCCCACAATGCTGACATCGAAATTTGTCGCACCTGCCAATGTGGTGGTACTTGCATTAGCTGCACTTGGTATACTTCCCCACATATCCATTTTGTCCCTAAGAGGAGGAAGATGATTCATTGAAGCTAAAATTATTGTCAAATCTTCTTTGTTTTTGTTGTTGTTTGTTTGATGATGAGCTCTTATTCCTAGAGTTATCGCACTTATGCTTGTTGTCGGGCATGCTTGCCACTGCACCCTGTTTGGGTAGTTTGCCTTGGTACACCGCTTGGTCCGTAAGATTGTGAGCTAGTCAAATAGCCTACAGGATAGTGGTGGGCTTTGAAGCAGTAGCCATAATCTGTATTTCTAGCACCAACCCACGTATATAGAGCTTGATTCGCTTGATTGACGGGTTGATCATTCCAGGGCAAAGAGTTGTCAACTCATGAGACCTTATAGTGTAGGCGTCAATCCCAGATCCCTCCATATTCAATTGCCAGAACTCAGCCTCCAGCTTCTTGACTTCATCATGAGGACAATATTCTTCCATCATCATTGCTTTAAACTCATCCCTCGTAGAGCATTTTTCATCGCATGACTGAGCATATGCACCTGAGCGTTCCACCACGAGAGCATTGCACCCTCTAATGTTCACGTGGCGTATTTCACCCGGTCCGCAGACAATTGCATTTGGCGAAGATGAACTCGGTCTTCTAAAACTACCGTCCAATCACACGGCCCTTTCAGCTCCACTATAGGTGTGGGGCTTACAGTCCATGAACACATTGTACGTGCTTGCTGGCGCTCTAAATTCAACATTTCAGAATGTTTAGTCAGACCAATGGATTAACCGTCTAACAGAATATTTGTGTAGAAGACTAAGGTCATCGTTTACCTCCGAACTAGGCAGCTTGAGTGTTCTCCGCTTTCTGCACGTGCTGGTTGATTAAGGCGGCTAATTCGGCCAGGGTCATGTTCATAGAACTAGCACCACACCACGACCGTGTCCATGTCCGTCCATATTTCACTTTACATTCCCAAATACGATAATAGATAACATCCAATATAGTAATCTCACTAAAGTGTAGTAAATAATAAGAAATAATTATTTTGTCACAACCACATCATTTGTAACCAAAATAATAACTCTTGAGAAAAATGTTATAAGTAATGTCACAAAATCTCCAATCCGTGTCAAAATTTCAAGTTTTCAGTTCGGTGGGCAACAACCCTTCCCATATAGATTTTTAAAAAACCATCATGTAGTCCAAGTTAGATAAATAAAGGAATTAGTCTATCACTTCAGACCTATCATTGTCTTCTCCCATCTCCTCTAGTCTCTGCTCAGGCTTTTCTTTGGGTTCTTCTTTGAGTTCTTCTTCATGATCCTCCTTCGGCTCTTCCTCCGGATCTTCTTCTTGTTCCTCCTTGGGTGCTTCCTCGGTTACTTACTGAGGCTTCTTCATTGGGTCCTCCTAAGGCTCGAGCTGGTTTTCTAATTGTGTATACAAACGATAGCCTCATGAAGCTGATCACGCGTCGTGTTCAGAGTAGTCGTCAACGTAGAAACCTATCCATGCAGAGCCTAGATCTCTCTTGTCTGACCATCCAAGCAACGCCGGCTATAGGGGGCCAGAAGGTAGGCCTTTGGTCAGTACCCACAAAGTAAAGGAGGTTCTTTTCTTACATAGATGGAAGTTTCACTTCAAGATAATGCGTAATTAAAAGAGACTTTCACTATCCTAGTGTCCTTGCATACCAAGCCACGAGTCTTCCATCTCCTCGTACACTCTATTGTCGTGCTCCTATCACGCGTCCAACCTTTTAAATTTCTCCTCGATCGCTCATTGCAGCCGATCATGTGAGGCCACCAAAGCACCAATAGCCCTATGAGGTGTGCAGGGTAGAGAGTATAATATGGCATCTCTAGTCATTCTAGGGTTCATAAATGGAACAACCTCCTTTTCTAGTATCCTAATTAGTTTTGTATGATACTAGTCCCAATTATCGGTATTAGTCATGTCCTACTTTATCATAGGCTCGCCCATGAGGTACACATTAGGTATAATACAGGGGTCTTGATTCATAACTCGTAGACAACGAAGGAATAATAGGAACTCGGGTTCCTTTCCCGGTGTGTGTCAAACAGGGTATGATAGACTGGTGTATGTGATGGTATGCCAATGAGTATACAGTAAGAGGATAAGAAATGAGTAACTAACTATCTGTGTGTGGTTATAGACTGGTGTGTATGCCACCTAATTTCCTATAACCAATGGCTCTGATACCAATCTTTTACACCCTCAAAACCCACGAGTGGGGTTTTACCATGAGGCGAGGGAAAAAACCAGGATCCAAGTCAGTTGTTACTTAGGACGACACTATGTGCAACATTTAATACAAATCAGAGTTTAAACTTTAAAACATTTGAGGAAGCATTATGTAAATGTTTTGAACCCAAGGTACTAAATATTAACTACGCAAGACACGCACTCAAACCAAAGTACATAAGTATGCAATAAGTCAAAAGTAAATAAATGTTTGTTCAAAGCATGCATGACTCATGCGTAGTCCTAAGGTAGCTGCTAGTAACGTCCGAGATAAGCATACTAAAGTGTCAACACGATGGTTGATGAGTTTAAAAGTTTGTAATCATCATAAATAGTAGTGTTAGTAAAATATAAAGAAGTGTTTTGAAATAGATAGCTAGTCTAATTCTTTAGTAATAAACAATAGTGATTTCGCTGTCGAAGCTAACTCTATTTGTCTGTTTGCCTCTTGCATAACATACCCAGTCGTGACGCTGTTAGTCTTTTAGGACAATATTGAACCCGCTTGACCTCCAGTCGTTTAGGCGGGGTTTGTCAGAACCAGTAGTACTACCCAAGATTTCCCACTAGATTCCTTAATTAACAATCCGAAAGTTTAAGGGCTTTCTATGGTATTCACACTATTTCTTACTAAACACGTGTTATAATTATAAAGCGTTTTAAAATAAAGTATTCTTTCTCCCCCTAAAAGAGAGTAAACAAAAGTGGGGCATTGAACTCACCTAATTCGCAAATATGCAATAACAAAGAGTTAAGGGTGAGTGGAAAGATAATCCGACAAAGGTTACCTAGAACATGCAAGTATATAAGTACATTTACACATAAAGTTTAACAACCCTAAGTTCTCAATAAACACGTTGACCCAAAGTTTTGAAAAACAAGACACATTTGACCTATTTGACCCTTTGGTGACATGTTAATTGAAATCTTGTTCTATCAAGTATTGCAAGTCATTACACATGGTTATCATACAAGTTATTCATGTATTCCACATCACAAACCCTTAGTTCTATGAAGATCATCATACTACCAAAGTTTATCAAACAACACATGCGAATCTCAAGAAATCAACATGCTCAACACAATTATAACTACACCACAACTAATAAATCATACACCACAATGATCTATCATAACTCCAAACATAGTTCCAATATCTCCTAATATAACATAACATCTTGCTATATTCCATAAGAACTTAAATTTCCCAACTAATCCATCAAGTATCCTCATGAATCCATTAACACATTCTATCATATTAGACATCATCAACAAGCATTCTAAGATGATCCTAACATCATGAACATGCCCTATTCACAATATCCAATGATCTACATGAATAAAGTTTCCCTTTCGGGAAAGTAACACCCAAAATCAATCTAGCATCCAATTAATTCATAAATTCATCCATTTTATACCTAATCAAGTTCATAACAATCATCTAACTACGACAAACATCATGAATTCATCATAATTCCCAAATCTCATACCTAAAAGTTTCTACCTATAGCAAGGTATGAACAACATATCAAATCCATGAATTTCTAGCATAATCGACGTAAACTAACATGAACGTAATACAACCAACATCATGTTATCATCAAACAACATCAATTTCGACTTTAATCATGTTAATTGAACTATGGTTCTTCATGAATTAAAAACTATGAGAAATCAATCAAAATCTAACCTTTAATCGCATAGAAAGCAAGAATTGGACTAGCTAACTCATTGGAACAGTTGAACCCAAGGCAACCTTTAATCGCTTAGAAAGCAAGAATTGGACTAGCTAACTCGTTTGGAACAGTTGAAACCAAGGCAAAATCGATGGATGCTTCATGTAATTGTTCAGAATCGCAAGACAACTAGTGTGTGCTCATGAGACGTTGTATTTAAAATTCACACGTTATCAAATATATATATAAACATAAAATAAATGTCACGCGTTGTCACGTTATCCAGTAAAATTCGCAATTAATATTTAAAATTCATAGATCACATAACCAAAAATTAATAATCAACATTATTAATTAAAGAATTATCTATTAACTATAGATAATTTTTATTAAGTCACCAACATTCAATGACAACTAGTGTGTGCTCATGAGATGTGTATGCAGGACCTAACGAAACTAATAGAGTTTGGTAATGGAAAATTACCGAATGTCACACATTCATTCTTTGTGACTCCATCTCAACTTCTTCTTCAGTAGTCATAGGTATCTTACCTTTGTCAGAGGTAGAGATTTTAGTAGGTCTGACATCTAAAAGTCTAGTAGATACACCTCATGCCTCACCAGCTGACATGGGTTCATTAGAAGTTGTCTGAGCTCTTTCAGCATCCTTACTAACTTTTGGGCCATCTATTTCCATGTTCACGTAAGCGTTAACTAGGGTTGCAGCTTCAACTTTTGGTCGACAAATATCACCTCAGTTAGTTTTTTGAGTTCAGACATAGGTGTTTCCTTTTGTTGCTTACGAAGTTAGACTGGTTCAGCTTCAAGAGTCACCCCATGCCTTTCCAAGTCATCTTCTATAGTTTGGGTGCCTCTTGTGTAAATCACCATTCCATCTAAGGATTCATCTTTTGAAGAAGGCTCTTGTCTAGTACCTTTGGCAGTTACATCAGCGCCTGATTTGTTCAGCCAGTAGCTTCCAATGGCACTTTTAGTAATCATGCTTCCTCTTCAGCAGATACTTGGGAGAGGCTTCGAGTCCTAGCAAAAACTCTTGATTTGATGATTCCTCATCAGATCTCTTTCTAATGAGATAGACCAATGAAGAAGTGTTGGATCTTTTTATCATTGCCATTCTCCTCTTCCAAAGTTGAACCTTTTGGTTCATCCTCCTCATTACCGTCCTAGCTTCTATCTCCTTTTCTTCTGAGCCATCAAAGTCATACCCATCTATAATCTCATCCATTTTTACATTAGCTTCTAATATAGGCTCATATTGGTCAGTCTATTTGGAAGAGAACAAGATTGGCTGTGCAGCTTGTAAAACTTGGTCAGCCAATTCCTGGAGAGTATTTTCATCTTATTTGGGTTCATCTCCCCCCTTTCTAGTAGAGTTATCTAAGATTTTAGATGACACCAAGTGGGTAGAGGAAGGTACATCCAATGGTTCTTGTGTTGTTGAGAGTTAAAGACTTAGGATGAAAGATTGTTAAAAGTCAATGGTCTCTTAAAGTTGTTCAACTTTGTGTTCAAGAACCATTTTTTAATCCTCTTCCATATTGATCCAATTTTTAATCCTCTTCCATATTGATCCTTTCCACCCTATAATAAATATCTTAGGATAAAGGATGTGGGTTAGATGTTCCTACAGACACATCAATCTCCACTATTTATAGTGTGTGGATTATGGAAGAAAGTGGGTCATGCTAAAGTGTAGTAGCAACATCTTCATCCTAGAAAATAGACATGTGTAAGGATATTAAGAAGCTGAGTCTAATAGTCTGGGATGTGAACTAGTTCTTAGTGAGACTTCTTCCAAAGAAGTTGCCTCAGTAATGTGGGTATCCTTTTTGCTTTGCTCAATAGAGCATTGGGCCTCTAATTGAGGGCCAACGTATTTGGCTTTAGTCTGCTTAGAAGAAAGAAGATAAGCCTTCTTCTTTAAGCTTTATTTAGGCGTGGCTAGCATCTTTGACTTGACGGTCGTGCCTTTTTAACAGAAGGTGATTTAAGGGCCTTCATCTCCTTAGTAGAAGATGCAAGGATTTGCTTTTTGTATGTGCTTTAGGCTTTGATGTAGAGGGTGTGGGATCAACAATGGTGGGTTTTGCCATGCTGCAACTTAGAGCCTCAGTGATCTCAAGCATGTGTGAGAATAGGGGAGTGTCCTCCCCAAAAAAAGATTTTGGAGTGGCCTTAAACTTTGAAATAGTAGCCTTGTTTAAAGTTCCTAAGGCATGAAAAAACTCCTCCAATATTAAGTTAAACACCCAATTCTTCTTTTAAAATCAGTTGAATGAATCTACGGTACATTAAAAACTTACATTTAGCAGCATCAGTTACATTTTTACATAAATTTTGAAAAATGAAGTTTGAAAATTCATAACCCTGCTAATTGACAAGACCATGGATAGCACTGATAAATCCAATGGTACTTGATCTCATCCTACTAACTTATTTTATAAGCAGTGTAAAAAGATATGAATGAAAATTCTCCAATTGTGATATACTAGTGATTTAGAGAGGGTCGATGTCGGGAGAGGTCCTTCATATCCCATATCCTTGAAGGTGGCAACTTACCACTTATTTGGAGAAAGAAGATTTATCGTTTTTATTGTTCAACTTTTGATGTTGATGAATTTTTGCCCATAAAATGGTGACCTTCTGCCCTTGCACTGTCGTGGTTAAGACCTTTGTTCCATGTTCCCTTTGAATGGAGCATGTGTTTGAGAATTTCCGAATGTGTGCCTCAGATATCACCGGGTATATAGAGATTGCAAAGCGTAATTGCTATTGCGTAAAAATTGAAGAACTGGATCATAGAAAGGATCACCAATGGGTTGAAGTGATGGGTGATGTTGTGATTCAGTCTAAATTCTAGGTTTTGAGCAGCCATGGAAAGATATTTGATTGTTGGTAGAGTTTAGGACATTAAATAGGTGTTGAAAGGGTTTGCTTTTAGACGAAGACTGAAGATGACAAAGTGGGAAAAACATAGATTTTAACAGCTGTGGATAATATATAATAGTGTTTTTTAAAAAATTTTACCATGTAAAAGTAGACCACGTATGATGATGGAATAATCTTTTCAGGCAAACTACTCCGGCCACCACTACGTATCGGGATATAAAAGTGGGACCTACATGATATTTTTAAATGACATTTGCCGAATTAATTCAGCGTATACCCAGTTTTACCCATTTATTTGTCGATTTGTGATATTTGGCAGATAGCAAGTTCTACCCATTTTAGCTATCAGCAAGACATTTCTTTACCAATCTTTTTAGATAACATTTTGTAAATCATTTAATTATTCAAAGTTTATCATCCCAATATCAGATAGAAGACATTTAAATTTTGTTTTATCAATAGCCTTTGTAAACAAATCTGCATATTATATGGCAAACATGATATCTACTCTGTTGGCTGTAAGATACATGAGAGATTCAATGATGACTCTGTATTGTTTCTAACCAACTGCTTCCCCCTCAAGATTAGGAGTTAATGAACATGTCTAAGATATGGGAGGGTTTTGCAGCCTTAGCATCAGTAGCTTGAAATCTTACAAAGATGTCCTAAAAACACTTGGATTGATTTATAAAAATGTCGTCAGATGTTTGTTTCACTTGCAACCCTAACTAAGATTTTCTATTGAACTCATCTCAAACTCAACATCATGAGACTTCGAGGTTTTGCATAAGGTCTTATTTGTAGACCCAAATATGATATCATCCATATTATACTTGTACATATATGATGTCTAGATCAACCTTGTTAATAAAGAGAGTTTTATTTATAGATCCTATGGTGTATCCATTTTTCAGGATAAAGGTAGAGAGTGTTTGGTACCATTTCCTTGGAGCTTGATCAATACCATAAAGGTCTTTATCAAGTTTGCATATATGATATGGATACTTTGGATCTTCAAAGCGAGGAGGTTGGTAGACATAAACTTCTTCATCAATTGCACCATACACGAATGCACTCTTGACATTCATCTACAACACCTTAAAGTGTTTGGAGTCAGCAAATGCTAGAAAATTTATAACAGCTTCAAGCTTAGCCACAAGAGCAAATACATCATCATAATCAATCCCTTCTTCTTGTATATACACTTGTACCGCAAGTCTAGCTTTGTTCTTGATAACAATACCCCTATCATCTTTCTTATTCCTGAACACCCATTTGGTCCCTATTGCAATCTTCCCCCTAGAAAGTGCATATAGTTTCCAAACCTTCTGGCTAGCTAATTGAAGAAGCTATTTTTGCATAGCTTCTACCCATTTGTTATCTCTTAACGTCTCATCTACTTTCCATGGTTCTAGTTGCAAAAGGAAGCATGAAACAAATAGATGTTTGCTTCACTCACTCTGCTTCTTGTATTAATACCAACATATATATTTCCAATAACATTATTAACTAGATGCTCTTTATGGATTCTTATTCTTGGGAATCCTTGGAGTTTATGTGAGAGATCCAAGTTGGAGAATTTTGTTTCAGGAAGTTTCGTATATGGATTGATTGGTTTAACAACCAAATTGACTCTATCCTCAGCATGCCATACTTGGTTTATTGTCAAGAGATTGTCTACTATCACAATGATCATGAGACTCCTCATCTGATGAGTCATAATGAGCAATTAATGGTTAACCCATATTGTTTTGTGGTACAATCATATGCTTTTGCTGAATATGGCTAAATTTTATCAGCAGATGACGTGTTGTTATTGATACCATGTGGTAGATTAACCTTGTGGTCTTTAGTACTTGGGACTTA
Source organism: Flaveria ramosissima (assembly GCA_025215565.1). NCBI lineage: Eukaryota > Viridiplantae > Streptophyta > Magnoliopsida > Asterales > Asteraceae > Flaveria > Flaveria ramosissima. The sequence goes on from CM046035.1 coordinate 11,678,919, forward strand.
TGTTTGCTGATCGGTTTAAAGAGTCTCTTAAAATATTCACATTGAAATGCTTTGTAAGGATTCCTTTAAGTCTGATGCAAACCAAAACATCCAATATCTCTCTGCAACAAATGCACTAAGTACTGAAGAAGAAATGCTTCGGAAGTTTTACACCATACACTAGAAAATATTCTAAGTGTAAAATCTTCCGAAGCCAAGACCAATATCTTCCGAAGCTAAACATGAAGTCTTCCGAAGCCTCAGAGACAAAGTCTTCCGAAGCTTCATCCTATGAAGACAGATTTCTTCCGAAGACTTTTAGTAACATGCTTTATCTGATGTACTGTTCCATAAAGCTGGACACCTTTCCGCTGCATCTCTGTAAAGTCACCAACTTACATGAGTTGGTGAAAAGGTCCATGCTTTTGGTAACTGTACATTGAGGTCTTGAGTCTGTAACTTTCTACTTTATGTACTTTATCCTTTTTGTAATAGATAAGGATGTGAGCTATGGCATGTCATAGTCACAAGGTCAAAAGGCAGATATGCCTTTTGATTCTACAATTGATTTTGTTTGTGTCTAGTCAATTGTATCCAGCTGGCTTTCAAAGTATAGCCGGCTGTAGGTTGTAGTATAAGTATTCCAAGTTCTAGTATCTTTCTTTATGCTTTGTAACACTTGTAAAAGAACTTGAGAAAGCAATATACTGCCTCCTTGAAACCCAAATCTCTTGTTCTGTCTCTTTAACTTTACTTGTGTTCTTTGTATCAATATATTGGTTAATCCAGTTTACTGTTTGATCAAGTTTAGTTAATCTCCTCTTTGTGTTGTTGTGTTGTAATTGTTAAGCCCTTAACCGGTCCTGCAATTGGTATCAGAGCTTTTCAGGCTCTTGATATAAGATCTCACCATCTTAAGATCCCTCACACACACAAAAACTAAACACTCCAAATGGCATCCATTTCAAAGACTGATATGGAGACTGGAACCATGAACAAATCCCCACTGATCACTCTTGATGACTTTGACACCTGGTGTATGAGAATGGAAGGTTTCATCAGGTCTCTAGACTCAAGAATGTGGGAATCTATTGAAAATGGACCTTTCATACCCAGCACCCCTTCTGCTACTGGTGCTGGTATGATCCCAAAAGATGTGGCCAACTACTCTGATGAAGATAGGAAGAGAGTAGAGATTGATAGAAAGGCCATGACTGCTCTTAAACTGCCCTTCCAAACTCTGTGTACAGAGGTTTTAAGAAGTGCAAAACAGCTAAACAGCTGTGGGATGCACTAAAACTGATGTATGAAGGCTCCTCTGAAGCCAAGGAGAACAAGAAGGATCTCCTGAAGCAGCAGTTTGAAAACTTCACCTTCAAAACAGGTGAAACCATGACTCAGCAATACTTCAGGTATGTTGAGATAGTGGATACCCTAGTGGATGGAGGAGTTCCTCTTGAAAACAGGACATTGTAAGGAAGTTCATGTCCTCACTTCCTAGGCAATGGACACACTACTGTGTGGTGATCAAGAGGACTGAAAATCTCAAAACTCTTACTCTGACAGAGTTATATGGGATTCTCAGTGGCTACCAGATGGAGATGAACATGCAAGGTTCATCTGGCAACTCCAACAATCAAATGGGTTCAGCCCTGCATGTGGTTGAAAGGGATAGCATAGAACCCCAACATCATCTCATATGCTACCCTGACAACTCACCAAAGGGTCCTTTCATCACCTTCCCAGAGACACCCAGGGAGAACTACACTCAAGGAAGCCCATTCCAAGAGACAAGCTCTTCTCAAGCCTTTGTGTCTTCTGATGAAAGTTGTGGGAACTCTCTCTTCACTCTTGAAGACCTGGACTGTATCCATCCAGATGACCTGGAGTACATGGAAATAGTTCAGCAGATGGCTCTCCTCACTCATAGAGCCAAGAAGTTCTACAAGAGAACTGGAAGGAGGTTTCCAAGCAATGCAACCAGTGGAAAGTTTGGCTTGGATAAAAGCAAAGTCAAGTGTTACAACTGTAACTTGATGGGCCACTTTGCTAGAGAGTGTAAGGCACCTAAAACAAATGGTGGCCAAGCACAAACCAGACAAAACTACACTGACAAAGCCCCTCAGAATGAGAAGCCAAAGCAACATGCTGATGTTGTTGTTGAAGAAGGAGGCTTTGACTGGAGCTTTCAAGTGGAAGATGCTTCTCCAAACCAAGCACTAATGGCAGAGCATGATGAAGCCAGGTATTGGAACATCTCTGTACTCCTGAATGCATTGCTAAAGTAAACAGATACAGGTCCTATAACTTGGAAATGAGATCTGATCTTGAGTCCTTAAACATTTTAAAATCTGATTTTAGAAAGTCTGAAAATGATTACAAGTTAAAGATAGAGGGCTTAGAGAAAACCATTTCAGTACTAAAACATGAACATACAGATTTTAGGACTCAAATCCAGGATCTCATAACTAAGTTGACTGAGTGCCAGGCTGAGCTTGTGATCAGCAAAGCCAAGGCAGAAAAGAGTGTTCTTGAAGAAGAGACCTTCAAGAACATGATATCCTCATCCCTGAACAACAAAGTGTGCTATCAAAATAGACAGGGACTGGGATCAAATGAGATAGCTCCTCCACACACAATCTTGTCTGTAAGATCTCCTAGGTGTGAAACTTGTGAAGATGAGCTTCCTCTCATAGATCCTATAAGTGAAGAGGATGAAGAAGAGATAGTGAAGAATTCCTTGAGAAGAGTGAAGAGGAGGATTCTACTAAGGGCCACTATTTCTGAGGAGAAGAAATCTACTGTGATGACTAAGTCAAAGAGAAAGAACTTGATCAGGAAGAGCAAAAGAAAAGCAAAAAGGCTCAAGAGATCAAGGCTACTTTTGATTCTAAGCAGAAACAAGTTTTTATCTCTGCAGGGTTTAAAGTAGTAAAGACTGAAGACATCAACCAAGACTCCTTAGCTAAGAGTTCTGGTTCTTGTTCAAATCATCTCAGTACAAAGAAGAAGACTGAGCTGCTGTGTACCACTGCTGCACAGCTTGGACCATCAAACTCCAAGAACAGTTCACAGCCCAAAAGAACTGTCTCAGCATCTACAAAGATGAAGTGGAGAAGGGATGTGACCAAAGACAGTCTTGCTCTCATAAGGAGACTCTTTTGAAGAAGAAAATGTTATGTGTCATGTGTGAAAGTACCTCTCACATTGCTAAGGATTGCCCATACAATCCTAAAAGTACTATCCATATGACCAATACAAAGACTTCAAAGAGTTTCAAGAAGATTCAAGCTTCGGAAGGAAAGTCTGTTTCCTTCGGAAGCTCCAAATCAAAGAAGAAGGTAAATGGAAAATTACCTTCGGAAGAAAAATTGGTCTCGGAAGAAAGGAGTTCTTCCGAAGCACTGAAGTCTGCTGCAGTGACTGTAGAATCTTCCGAAGGTTCAGTCATCAAAACTTGTGAAGTCCCAAAAGCTTCCAAGGTTTTGAAGGTCAAGTCCAAGACTCCAAAGGTGGTGTGGAAGTCTAAGAAAGACCAAATGACTGAAGTTTCTCCATCAACAAAGCTGAAGATCCCCCTAGTACAACCATAGGATCTATTACTGTTGCATTACCTTCTATTAAACTTAGTGAGCCCAAGACAAGTAAGGCTTGGGTTTCCAAATGTAACTAATCATTTTCTTTGTGCAGGAACAACTCAAGACAAACAGGAATGTCTGGATAATTGATAGTGGTTGTTCCAGGCACATGACAGGCAATAGGTCTCTACTCCATAACTTTGAGAGAATTGATGGAGGACCAGTTGCTTTTGGAGGAGATGAAGGTGGTTACATTTCAGGAAGGGGCAAGGTCACAAATGGTAAGCTCAGCATTGAAAAGGTAAACTTTGTTAAGGAGCTTGGGTACAATCTTCTGAGTGTATCCCAATTTTGTGATCAGAGTCATAACATGCTCTTTACTGAGCATGAGTGCATTGTTCTCAAGCCTGAGTTGTCATTCCTCATGAGCATATCCTGCTCAAAGCCCCCAGGAAAGGGAACATGTACAAGATGGATTTGCAAGAAACATCTCCCTCTGGAGAAGTTTCATGCTTTCTATCTAAAGCAAATAGTGATGAGTCTTTCCTATGGCATAAAAGAATGTGCCATGTAAACTTTAAGAACATGAATAAACTAATTAAACATGATTTGGTAACTGGAATGCCAAAGAAAGAGTTTACAAGTGATGATCATTGTGTTGCATGCCTGAAAGGGAAGCAACATAAGGTATCTCACAAGCCTAAGGAAAGGAACTCCATCACTACTCCCCTACACTTATTACATATGAATCTCTTTGGCCCCACCAGTGTAATGAGTCTAGGAAGGACCTCTTATTGTTTGGTGATCACAGATGATTTTACAAGATTCACTTGGGTTTTCTTTCTTAGAACTAAGGATGAAACCCCTGAGATTCTGAAGAATTTCATCTTAAAAATTGAGAATCAAAGTGATCACAAGGTCAAAACCATAAGATGTGATCAAGGAACTGAATTCAAGAATCAAATCCTTGATACATTTTGTGATGAAAAAGGTATTACAAGACAATATAGTGCTCCCAGGACTCCTCAGCAAAACGGAGTTGCTGAGAGGAGAAACAGGACACTAATTGAAGCTGCAAGAACTATGTTGTCTGACTCTAAACTGCCCATCACCTTCTGGGCAGAGGCAGTAAATACTGCTTGCTATGTGCAAAACAGAGTTTTGGTAGTTAAGACACATGGTAAGACTCCTTATGAACTTTGGCACAAGAGAAAACCTTTCATTGGTTTTCTCAGGTCATTTGGATGTCCCTGCACCATCTTGAATACCAAGGATCAAATTGCCAAGTTTGCTGAGAAATCAGATGATGGACATTTTATTGGATACTCTTCCCAAGCCAAGGCTTATAGAGTATACAATCTAGAACTAGAATTGTTGAGGAGTCAGCCAATGTGACTTTCAATGAACACACACCCTGTGTGGCTGGTTCTGGTCCTGATTGGCTATTTGATCTTGATTTAGTTACCAACTGTTTTAACAAATCTTGTGAGAATGTTTCAGGATCCTGCAGAAAATCTAAATACAGGTGATCCTGATCCAAGATTTGAGCTAGGAAGACCCTCAACTCATACATCTTCAGCTCCAGTTGGAACTACTTCAGCAAATGAGGTTTCTATCAGCACTACAATGACAAATTCAGCTGATACATCTGGGATGCCTTCAAATTCCAGCTCAGAGGCTCCACAACCAGATAAAGATACCTCAATTGTGGAAGACAACAATGGTGATGGTGAAAGTGATCAGGAATTCCTTGATGCTAATAACCACACCATAGATGACAACATCAATGATGTCACACACTCATTGGATCAAGTTAATCTTGATAAGTGTGGTAATGTGGAGGGTGAATCATCTATGCCAGATCTAAATTTCTCAAATTTGGATCTTTCTCAGCAACTTGCTGTGATCCCTCAGCTAAGGATCCACAAGTCTCACCCCACCACAAACATCATTGGAGATGTTGTCACAGGGGTAAGAACAAGAGGACAAACCCATGAAGCAAATGTTTGTCTTCACTCTTGTTTCTTATCTCAGATAGAGCCAAAGAAAGTTGATGAAGCTCTAAAGGATGGAAGTTGGGTTGAAGCTATGCAACAAGAGCTACTTCAATTCAAAAGGCAGAAAGTTTGGAACCTTTGTCCTCTTCCTCATGGGAAGACTACCATTGGAACCAAATGGGTTTTTAGGAATAAGAAGGATGATAGAGGAATTATCATCAAGAACAAGGCAAGACTAGTTGTTCAAGGATACACACAAGAAGAAGGGATTGACTACACTGATGTCTTTGCTCCTGTAGCAAGATTAGAAGCTGTTAGGATATTCCTGGCATTTGCTGCATCCAAGAACTTCAAGGTCTTTCAACTTGATGTAAAGTGTGCTTTCTTATATGGAGTGATTGATGAAGAGGTTTATGTCAAACAACACCTGGTTTTGTAGACCCTGATCATCCTGATTATGTGTGCAAGCTTGACAAAGCTCTTTATGGGCTGCATCAGGCACCCAGGAAATGGTATGAGACATTGTCTGAGTATCTTTGTAAACATGGATACAGGAGAGGTACTATAGATGGAACTCTCTTCATCAAAGGACAGGGAAATGACTTATTGCTAGTTCAAGTATATGTAGATGACATCATCTTTGGTTCAACTAATCCAAAGCTCTGCAAAGACTTTGAGAAGCTGATGAAAGACAGATTTGAAATGAGTGCAATGGGAGAACTCAATTTCTTTCTGGGAATTCAAGTGAAGCAAGTTGAAGATGGCATCTTCATAAGTCAGTCAAAGTATGTTCAGGACATACTCAAGAGGTTCAACATGACTGATTGTAAGATTGCTAAGACACCCATAGCCAGAAACCACTCCCTTGGACCTGATCTTGAGGGGGAGTGTGTAGATGAACATTTATACAGGGCTATGATTGGGTCTCTTATGTATCTTACAGCTAGCAGGCCTGATATCATGTTTGCTACATGTATTTGTGCAAGATATCAAGCCAACCCTAAGATGTCTCACTTAATCACTGTCAAAAGGATTCTAAGATACCTCAAAGGTGCTTCAACACTTGGTTTATGGTACCCAAAGAATCCTGACTTCAATCTGTATGCTTATACAGATAGTGATTATGGTGGTTGCAACATGACTGCAAAGTCTACATCTGGGGGATGTCAATTCCTTGGTGGAAGGGTGTCTCATGGCAATGCAAGAAACAATCCTGTGTGTCTGCATCAACTGCTGAGGCTGAATACATTGCTGCTGCAAGCTGCTGTGCTCAAGTGCTTTGGATTCAAAATCAGATGCTGGACTATGGATTTAACTTCAAGGAGACTCCTATCCACATAGACAACAATAGTGCTATCTCTATCACTGAGAACCCTGTGCAGCACTCAAGGACCAAACACATCAATATCAGGTATCATTTAATAAGAGATAACTATGAAAAGAGATTAATTAAACTAGTCAAAGTTCATACAGATGAACAATATGCTGATCTGTTTACAAAAGCTTTTGATGAACAGAGATTTAAATATCTAATATCAGCTATTGGGATGATTAACTTTGAGTAGACATTTTCTTAAAACTAATTATTTTTTAAAATATGTGTGTCCTAAGTTGTCTAGTTCATCACTTTCATAAGCTCATGTTTTCTTTGGATATAAAATCCTTTTTGAAGACTTTCCTTAGATTCTTGAAAATTTTCTGATCCTTCGGAAGATAAATTTTATCTTCGGAAGAAAATCATGTCTTCAAAATAAATAACTGTCTAAGAAATTTTACCTTCTGAAGAAGTCTAAATCTATCTTCCGAAGCTTAAATTCTTATCTCAGACACTTATTTGTTTTTAAGGACTTTTTCCTTCCGAAGCAAAATTAACTCTCGGAAGCTTTGTTGTTTCTTATACAAAGCATTCAAGTGTTTATTTCTCTTCCGAAGCAAAATTTTCAAGACTCTCAGGAAAATCTTCCGAAGTCATTTTAGCTTCGGAAGCTTTTTCATTAAAACTTCCGAAGATAATTTACCTTCGGAAGCTTTTCGAATTCCAAGAAAACTACTTTTTGAGCAAAAGTAAACTACTTTTTCAGAGGTGGGACCGACTTTCGGATTTCAAAGTTTATCCTCTTTCATTAACTTTGGTTCAAATCCCTTTTCACATAAATACCCAACGGTTCCCCCTCTTCCTCACTATCTTCCTCAATTCCACTATTCCTCAAACCTAATTCCCAAAACCGCCTTTGCTTTCTACCTTTCTTCAACCTTAAGCTTCTAAAATGGCCAACCTTAACCGCAGAAACAACCCAGATTTCTCCATGCAACTTCACAGGCAACACAATCAGGTTGCTCTGTTAAGCTCTGAGAAAGATGAAAGTTTCTCAGAGATTTGCCAATTCTTAACTCTATCCAACTACTTCACCTCCCTGACCATTGATCCTACTCTGTATGAGGATCATTTGCTTGAATTCTGGAAGACCTGCCAAGAGGTCATTATGGATGGGGAGAAGGCACTGTCTGCCACAGTGCAAGGGAGGACAATCTTCATCACTCCAGCCATCATCAACTATCATTTGCAGCTGGATGATGAAGAAGGTGAGTTGTCCTTCCCAAAGGAAGCTGTCAATCATTCCTTTGAGCAGATGGGCTATGAGGGAGATTTCTCTGTAAAGACCTTCAGGAAAGGGAAGGTCTCATCCAGTGGAAATACCTGCTCCATGTGGTTATCCACAGCTTGTCAAACAAGCATGGAGGGTGGGACCAGATTTCCTGAGGATCTCTCCTTTATAGTGCATGGAATGGTTCAAGGGGTCAAGTTCAGGTACTCTCAATTTGTTTACACCAATTTACTTGCAAACTTGGACTCCTTAGAGTATTACATGTTTCCTAGATATGTTCAGCACATTCTTAACTGTGAACTGGGCTCACAGTTGAGGGAAACAAGTAATATTCTTAAATTGGGACAGATGAAGCCCGACATCTTTAAAATTATGAAGAAGCCAACTGTAGGCTTCTCAGGGGTAGAAACAGCCCTAGTCCCCAAAATGTTAGAGCTCATTGCTCAAGGTGACAACCTAGCAACACAAGCTAGTGTTGAACCCACACCTTCTTCTTCCTTACCACTAAAAAGACCACAAATAACCCTCACCTACCAAAGAAAATCCAAACGAACCCCTGCTCAAGCTATTGAGTCTGTGCAGGTCCCCATATACTCACCTTTACAGGAGGAAGTGGACACTAGAGCTCCCACTTCCCCTGAGGAGCAAACCACTCCCATTTCTTCAACTATCAGGGCTGAGGTTCCTCATGCTCACCCTGATGAGCTCACAAGCCCAACAGCCTTAAGCCTTCACTCTGAGTCTCAACACTCAAGTGAACAACCTTCAAGGGATAGTTACCATCCCCAGCCTTTAGATCTAAATCAACCCATTCCCAACCAATCCTTCTACACTGATGAAGACTTAGGATTCAGTGAGTACCATGAGTCTCTCTTCTCCTCCCCTACTCAAAGAGAGATGAGTACCTCTGATTCTCCTCAGTCTACCTCTGGCAACTCAGCCCACCGACATCTCAACTGAGATTGCTAGTGAGCAGAGGAAAACCAGCAGCCAAGAAACTCAAGCTGGTGGTGAGAGAGAGGACTTTGGTCCAATCATCTCATCCCCCAATGATTCTTCTGATGAAGAAGAGGGGAATTTGAGACTAAAGGTGCAAAAACTTTCAAAAACATGCTCCTATTTAGTCTCTAAGGTTAGTCACCTTGAATCTCAGGTGACTACCTTACAAAACAGGGTCAATGATCTGCAACTTCAGATTTCATATCTTAAGGAAAAACTAGCTGGGAGACCTTTAAGAAGAGCTCAACCAGGAACACAAGAACCTGTGGATGTGATTGATTATCCTCCAGCTCACCTATGCAAGTGGGTGATGCTACCAAAAAGGGGGAGAAAGTTATTGCAGCCACAGAACCTGGGAGTTCTTCACAGAGAATGGACATAGAGGACTCACCATCCTCACTTGCAATTGTGCATTCTCAGCAACTTCCTCAAGTTCACATTAATGTGGACTCTATAGACTCTATCATCAGGAGTCTCTTTGAGGAAGGTATACCAAGGGCTGTGTCATCTCCACCTCAAGGAACTTCAAACTACATTATAAGGTGGAGGTATGATGCTGACAGAAGAGCCCTTATTCTTCACAGAGTTCAAGGGCAACAAGAAGTATTTGATTTTCAAAGCTTGAACTTCTATGAAAGATTGGATCTAGTCAATATGCCACTTGTCAATCCAAGCAACTCAAGACAGGCTGACAGATTGGCTCAAAGAATCCAAGACAGGATCCTTGCAGAGTTCACTTTAAGAAGGAGACTTAGGCAATCAGGCAATGTCATCGGTCAACTGGATGTTGAGGTGGACCCTAAGATTAGTTTCATAGGGGAAACCTTGACGAAGGCCCAGTGGCAGAACCTGAGACCCCTGTCTCATCATCATCAACTGCTGCAGAGATTCACACTCCTTCTGAGACACCTGCTGGTGAAGGTGTTTCTCAGCCTCTCTCTGGCCAGAGCATGGATGCTACACCAAGCAATGAAGGCCAAGCCTCTATCCACCCTGAGTCACAAAGGTCTGTGGGTGACAAAGGGAAAAGGATTATGACTCCTGAGGAAATTGAGGAGGAAGAGAGAGAGAGGAAAAGGAAGCTAAGGGGAGAAAGTTCCTCTGGGTCTTCAAGCTTTATGCAAGCTGCAATCAGGGCTGCCCCCAGACCAAATACTCAAGATGATGAGTTGAGGGCAGTCAGGATTACTTATTTACAGACCAGAACTATGATATTGATGAAATCATCTCTCTCCCCTTAGAAGAATTGAATGAACTGGCTGACATGGAAGTGTCAAGAGAGATGAAAGAAAAAGAGGATGCAAGGTTACTTCTCCAATTCAAAGAGGAGAAGAGACAGAAAAGACTCTACAAGCATGCTCCTACTCTCTCTCTCAGTTCAAGAAAGCCCTGTACAAAAGATGTGGCTCCACAAGAACCTCAGGTAGACAAAGAAGAAGATAGGATCAAAATGATCAACTACCTGAGTGCCACAGGCTTCTATCAGGCAGATGCACTTCTTCCCTTATCCTATGACTTTATTGAGTTTGAGTACTTAAAACAACTTGAACTTAAGTTAGTCAATGAGAGAAAGACAACTAAGAGGAAACTAATGGAAGAAGCTGCAAAGTCAAGAGCCATCATCCAAAAGAGTATGAAGAAGTCTGCTGATAGACAAAGGATGATGAGCTTCTTGAAGCTATATGGATTCTCCGGAAGGAGACTTGGCCCTATGTCTCTATCCACAATGGATGAGCATATAAGGGTAATCAAGCAGAAGATTAAGAGTGGTGAACTGATTGACTTACACTCTCTTCCAATCAAGTCCCACCTGAAGTGGAGGTTAAGTTTGAACAACCTGAGACACCTCAACCCAAACCTCCTGTTGAGCCTCAGCAAGCTTCATCTTCTGATCCAAAGCAGGGTCAAACTCCCTCTCCTTCTGAACCTGTGAGGGAGGAACACCCAACTGAGAAAGACAAGGATGATCAACAAGGTACTGCAGACCAGTCTTCTCAGTTAAAGTCATCTAAGAGGAAGAAGAGAATGGCTTCTAAATCGAAGTCTAAGAAGAAGAAGCCAAAATCATCTACCTCTACACCTCAGGCTGAGTCAGATCAACCTGAGGAAGTGCATTATGAGGCAGCCTAATCAACTCCAATGCAAGTGGCTCATCTGACAGCTGAGACACCCATCTTATCCTGGACTTACTCTACCAATCCAGAAAGATGGCATGTAATCAGAGATCAAGGTGTTGAGAATGTCTATACTTGGCAAGACATAATCAACTTACCTCTGCATGATCTCTTTGAGATGAGAAGATACTATGAAGGTCTGAATGATCCTGACCATCTAATGAAGAAGGGTATGGTAATGATTGTGCTGAAGACTACTAACATCTGAAGATCTTCTAAATGTTTTGGTAGCATCAGCCTAGGGGGAGTTTGTAAGGATTCCTTTAAGTCTGATGCAAACCAAAACATCCAATGTCTCTCTGCAACAAATGCACTAATTACTGAAGAAGAAATGCTTCGGAAGTTTTACACCATACACTAGAAAATATTCTAAGTGTAAAATCTTCCGAAGCCAAGACCAATATCTTCCGAAGCCAAACATGAAGTCTTCCGAAGCCTCAGAGACAAAGTCTTCCGAAGCTTCATCCTATGAAGACAGATTTCTTCCGAAGACTTTTAGTAACATGCTTTTCTGATGTACTGTTCCATAAAGCTGGACACCTTTCCGCTGCATCTCTGTAAAGTCACCAACTTACATGAGTTGGTGAAAAGGTCCATGCTTTTGGTAACTGTACATTGAGGTCTTGAGTCTGTAACTTTCTACTTTATGTACTTTATCCTTTTTGTAATAGATAAGAATGTGAGCTATGGCATGTCATAGTCACAAGGTCAAAAGGCAGATATGCCTTTTGATTCTACAATTGATTTTGTTTATGTCTAGTCAATTGTATCCCGCTGGCTTTTAAAGTATAGCCGGCTGTAGGTTGTAGTATAAGTATTCCAAGTTCTAGTATCTTTCTTTATGCTTTGTAACACTTGTAAAAGAACTTGAGAAAGCAATATACTGTCTCCTTGAAACCCAAATCTCTTGTTCTGTCTCTTTAACTTTACTTGTGTTCTTTGTATCAATATATTGGTTAATCCAGTTTACTGTTTGATCAAGTTTAGTTAATCTCCTCTTTGTGTTGTTGTGTTGTAATTGTTAAGCCCTTAACCGGTCCTGCATGCTTAAATGCATTTGTAAATCCATTTAAATCCTACATCCAACTTGGAGTATTTCTAACATTTTTTGAGGAATTTGTATTAGATATGACATTTTCAGATTCCTTAATAGTGTGATAAACTTTATTGTACACTCTATAAGCTTTAGCTTGTGATAAGTATCATACAAAGAACCCATCTACTAATTTCTCAACAAACTGGGATAAATGATCTTTGGTATTTTAAAGGAGGCGTGGACATCCAAAAGGTCGTTAAAACCCTATGAGTGGTCTTCTCTTATTCCATAATTCATATGAGGTTTTTCTATGTGTCTTGACTATCAACACACTGTTCTGAACATAACACATAGTGCTGACTGCTTCTACCTAGAATGTTGTAGAAAGTTTGATCATGATGTTAGACAATATGGTTCTTGCAGTCTCAATTAGTGTCCTATTTTTTTCTTTCCGTAACTTTGTTCTGTTAAGTTGTTTTAGGAGCACTATATTGCTTTATAATACCTTTGAATTTAAAAAAAATCAATGGTGCGGCTTTTGAATGTAGTTTCCTGATCACATCAAAGTATTTATACCTTTTGATCAATTTGGTTCTAGATTTTGATAATATATAATTTTAAATTTTAACAGCTTTATCTTTAGTTTTTAAAAATAAAACCTAAGTAAATTTTGTAAAATTATTCATCATCACCAAGCAATATAATTTTCTCCTCAAAATATTTACATCTATAGGCTCAAATAAGTTCATGTGTAGCATGTCTTCAAATAGATCTATTGAAACTAAAACTAATTGGAACAAACTATTGTACGAGAACACACAACGCATTAAAATTACAAAAAATATAGTTAATACATGATCAAATTAAAAAAAATAAAATTGTTGATACTAAGGTAATCTTTTTAATAAACAATAACTGAATAAAGTACATATGCATCATTAGAATTTTAAAAACTTAATTGTACAGCATTTAAGAACATCACTATTAGTTCTGATTTTTTTCTTTTAATTCATTTTTAATTTCCAATTAATTATAGTCTTAAGTTCTTAACACAACCTCTACTCTAACCACTAAATTACGTGGTCCATACCACTTTTTACCTTCACGAACAATTTTTCTTTTCTACTTCATGGCGTATTCTCTTGGTGTCGCGTTACATGCATGTTTGTATTTTACTACCTTTAGTCTGCATGCCAAAAAAAAAATACATTACACGTCAAAGATTAGTACTTTTATATTGATTTTGTTTTTTCACTTTTTGTTATTTTCCCTATTTGGTTGCTATAACCTAAAAGCTAGAAAAAAAAATATGAAATACGTTTGTTAGGCCAAAATGCGTGGGATCCATGTCATGTAGGGCCAAAGTTTCAACAGATGCTGTAAGTTGATAGCCGTCATGTTACATGCATGTATGTTCATTGTATTTTATTAAAGAATGAAACGTTTACTGGTGGCATTTTAATAAAAGCTACCTTTAAAAGGATACCGATGATGTTGTAAGTCGACTATTATGGACTCTAGTTCTTCTACGTAAACGAACAGTCTATGTTTTGAGCTATATCTTGTGATTTCAAATGAATCACGTTAAGAAGATAAGGCCGAAAACGATGCATGAGAATCAAAATCCAAGGACAACGTTAATGAGACACCACAAACGTTATATGTTTACTCGTCGATCAATGATTTACTATCTATTTCTAAGATGGTTAACATGTGAAAATAAGTTTGGTTTGGTAGTTTTAATGAAATGTATAACTTTAAAATCATATCGAAGTTGGGATAAAACAATAAGTTGGCCTATTCAATTTGTTTCCCATTCAACTTTATTAATTGTATGTTTGTTTTTCAAATTCTATTACTACCGTTAATTGCGTGTAATGCTCTAATATATTATAAATTTGTGAAGAAGAATAAAAATACTAAATAAAACACGAATCTATATGTAGCGCTAAAGACTAATAAAGGTGAACGTGTAATTTTGTACATCCGAAGTTACAAAACACATCTCCCATTGAAACAAAAACCACCGAAATACAATACAAAACATTCTTGTCGTTGAAACAGTCGAGTTTGGTTGAACCTGACTATGTCCAGCTTGTTTTGTTTAAGATAATAGACATTAAGCTTGATTTGTTTGAGCTTTGTTTAAGATAATAGACATTAAGCTTGTTTTGTTTAAGATAATAGACATATGTCTAGAGCTTCATGTTTAGTATAAAGTTTAAGCTTGACTCACGTATAATTATACGCATAAGCTTTTGTACTTGTTTTTTATTATTTGTTAATTAATTAATTATTTTTCATTTATTGGTATAGTTTATCTAAAAAAATTTTGTTGTAATGATATATTTTTCTCTATTTGGAAGTTTCTCAACCTTTGAGCTTTATTATAAATAGCATTTATATATTTAATGCATGAATAAACAAGTAAAATTTTATAAGACATCTTTTCTTGTATTGTTCTTTGCTTATTTATATATATCCAACACTATACCCAACCATACAAAAGATGTCTCACCATGTTATTTAGTGTTATGTCTAATATTTAATATGATCATTTCGATATAAGTTCATATGAAACAACTTTATACGCCATCACACCAACTTTTTGACCAATCAAAATCTATTAATAAAGTTTCTCTTCATGTAATAATTCTCTAGCTATTGAAGGCACAACTTGCGTTTGGTATTTCATATATATATATGTATATTAAAAGGAATATGTTGGTGGATGATGGTCTATCTATGTGTATATTAGTGTTGATAGGAATCAAATCCTTTTAACTTACTCATTGCCAATGCATAGAGTGATTAAAAAAAGAGACCAAATATATAAAACAAAAATAAGTTGATAACTAGTGTTAATCTTCTTTTCATGGCTTTGATTATTTTGATAGACAGGTTTAATAATATATATTAATCCCTCTAGGTACGCACACGTGCATCATAAGTCCTTTATGTTTTTTTTCCGACTGAGTTGCACAAATCATCAATCAAGTATATCTAATTTATTACGTTTAAATATTTTGATTGCTAAGTGTGATGTATCAATATGTTAATGCGATAACTAACCACAAACATGAGTAATCAGTATTGGTACACAACAAGCTAGAGGTCCTATACTACTAAGAGATGACAGTTATCCATTAATTTTAGTGGATTAGATTAACTTTGTTGATCAAAGTGATTATGTCTCTTAACTGCATTATTCAAAAGCAATTGGATGTTTAATGTGTGCTATGATCAACACAAGACCAATGATATCCAATGTTGCGGGCAAAGTGAGTAGTTTTAC
The DNA here is from genome assembly GCA_025215565.1 of Flaveria ramosissima. Taxonomy (NCBI): domain Eukaryota; kingdom Viridiplantae; phylum Streptophyta; class Magnoliopsida; order Asterales; family Asteraceae; genus Flaveria; species Flaveria ramosissima. The sequence goes on from CM046035.1 coordinate 11,694,583, forward strand.
CAGTAATCTAAGCACACATCACTTACAGGCTATGAATAGATTTTTTAAGTCTTTGAAGGATACTTTGATACAAGTTGGACAAAAAAATATGGGACATTACTCTTCCACAAGTGAATTTGCATTTCTTTTGGTGGATGTGGTATCTTCAATGCTTCAAACAAGCAAACTTGCATCACAAATTCGAGAATATAATCTGAATTTGTAGCTTTAGCATCAGCCGTTAAAGAAGTTGAATGGGTAAGATATCTAATATTTATGATTCCTTTATGGTCAAAATGGATATCACCTATCTTTATCAAATGTAACTGTGTAGCTATATTAGTTAAGGTATGCAGTCAAGTATATAATTGGAATTCTTGACACTTAGGTGTAAACATAGTATGATTAGCGAATTAGTCATGAATGTAGTGATGTCTACTAAGTTTATAAGATCTGAGTTGATTTTGCTAATCAACTAACATAAGAGTTAGAAAGAGATCCCGTGCATAAATCAACTATCACGAGGGTTTTAAAGTCTATTAAATATTTATACCAAGACACCCACTTTATCTCTAATATAATGTTAGATGTTGAAGGCATGTGGCAAGCTTTTGATGAATATATTATAACACATTGGTTGAATCAGTCCAAGGTATTGCAAGATAAATGAGGTTTAAATTTAATTTTTTAATAGTTTATTGATAAATTTAAGTACATATATGTAAAGGAGTAATGAACTACCTATATAAATATAAAGTTTAGGTACTTTAAGAACTGGAGCTTTAATATATTTTTTGAAGAATTAGGACACAAGATAGTATAACATTATCAAGTGAAGTTTGGTTTTGTAAATATATATGTATATTAAATAGATGTTTTAACTGGATAACTAGAGTTTTGTCCATTCTGATATCGTGTTAATTATAATAGTTGTATCATGTGACATACAAATGTGAAAATTTAATCTATAGGACATTTTCATTTATTATAAGTTTATGTTTTTATGAGGAGGGGTAAGTTAATAATAGATAAAAGAGTAAATTACTGTTTTCGTCCCTAAGGTTTGACGAAAATCACGGTTTCAGTCCAATAGTTCATTTATTACACTAACGGTCCAATAGTTTCAAGTTTTGTTTCAATTTCACCCAAGCCACTAACACCGTTAAAATATTTCCGTTAAGTTAGTGTAAATTTACAATATTACCCTTATAATTAAATATAAAATAAAAAAAATCTTTATCAAATAACTATCATCATCATCTTGTCATCTTCATCATAAAAAACCTACACCATATCCCGTCCACCCACCACCCACCACCACCACCACCACAACCACAACCACAACCACAACCACAACCACAACTACCATTATTATCCCTAACAAGATCATCACCATTAGAGTTCAAGACCTCCCCTCCACCCACAACCCCAACCCATCTATCTTTCTTTATTATTTAAAAATCAAGAACACCGCTCGTCACCTCCACCTCTAGACCACCTCCGACCACCATCGCCACCTCCACCTCGGACGACCATCCCCATCGCCACCTCCACCTCCACCTGTGAGCCACTGACCGCCACCTTATGCCACCACTCCAACCTCCACCCCTCTTCCTCTTTCTCTTTATCTCTTCACCCAAGACCCCCAAACCCCAATCTATCGGCACCACCACCGTCCTCTCCGGCCACCACCACCCCCGTCGCACCGTCGTGAACTTGAACCACCATCGCTCACCTCCACCATCATCGCTCACCTCTGCCACCGTCCAACAGAACCCGCTCACCATGTATATCTATAAGTTGAAATCGAAGACAAAAGGGTAGAACCACCGTCGCTCACCACCACAATCACCCACCACCTCTTACAACTTGTAGATATTTATAGATCTATTGAAATCAAAAGGAGAAAAGGAGACGAAGATGAACAACGATAAGAAGATGCTGATGGAAGCACGATGGGTGGTGGTTAGCAGTGAAGGATGGTGGCAGTGGCGAAGAGGGTTGGTGGCAGTGGTGGTGAGGTTTGGTGGTGGTGGTGGTGGTGATGGAGATGTAGATGTAGATGGAGATGGAGGAATACCTAAAGAGATATTTGGGTTAGTGTTAAATGATAATGGTAGGTGATGATAATGGTTTTATTTTTTAATTTTATCTACTAAGGGTAATATAGTCAATTCACGTTAACTTAACATAACTACACTAACAGAGTTAGTGGCTTGGGTGAAATTGAAACAAAACTTGAAACTATTGGACCGTGAGTGTAATAAATGTACTATTGGACTGAAACCGTGATTTTCGTCAAACCTCAGGGACGAAAACAGTAATTTACTCTAGATAAAACTAAAATGGAGGAGGAATATTTACATTTTAATGTTATTTACTGATATTTTAGTGTATTAGATTAACTTATTGATCAAATAATAACATTAGAAATTGAACGAGGTAGGTGTCGGGAGATGCGGACTCGAATTTATTCTAAGTATTGTTTGAGCTATTAAATTTGGGCTTCAATTAAGTGGGTTTTATTAAATCAGCTTCAAGTATTGGGCTTTACTCATGTTATCAATTTTAATTATATTTAAATGGGCTAATAAAGGCTTAATTGCAGCCCATTTTGTTTTGGTCACTATCTTGCCTTGTCAAAACAAAATGGCAACCATGGGTTTAATTCACTTGGTATTCTCGATTAGAACAAAATATAAAAGTGGAAACTATTTTTCCCGCAACATCTTTTTCTTTCTCTAGAGAGAAACAGAGAAAATAAGATTCTTTTAATTTTACGATTATAATAAAAAAATTTCTTCATAGGTTCAAGATATAATCCTTCTCCATCTATATTGTTTCTGTCTAATATGCTTAAAAAGTTGAGTATAGCTTCAAATGGTTGTAATCTGATAGTGTTTATCATGATTAAAAGATTTTTCTAACGCTTCATCTTATTCGGTTTATTTTACTTTTATTCATTGGATTCTAGAAGGGTTTTGTTCTAATCAAGTTCGTGGTTGTTGTTTCTTTATGTTTTGTTCAAGAGGCTAGGTATATGTTCATGTTTGTTATGTTTAAAGGCATGGTTTTGATTTCTTTTCGCCAGGGTTCAAGAGAATTAGTCACTCTTGTTGACCACAACTATTAAAAAGATTTTTTGTTTATGTTTTAGTGTGACGAATTTGTCTATTGTTTTTCGCTAGTTATCAATACACTATGTGTCCAAATATAATGCGGAGTAACACGTTATTATAATAAATTATTATATTTTGCCATTTTATAAAGTTGTTAGTTTGATTAGGGCCAAAATGAGTTTTAAACGGGATTTAATTTCTAAAAGAGGCCTCTCAATAATCCTAGAACCCACCACTCTCGCCTATTGAAAGCTATCTACGCATAAACAAAGAAACAAGGCATGTCATAGAATGAAAGGAGGAGAGAACAATACAAGGAATAAATTATGTGCAAGTGGTTTTCAATGGTATTAATTTCCAATAATCATAGGCATGATTGATCAAATAAAGTCAAAATCAGGATTTGTGTTGAAAGAGGGGTGCAACTATGCTTAGAAACCATTTATAATTAACCCCTCTAAAATTGCTTCTATTTTATGTAATTGAGGTTTTTAAAACACGAGAACACATTGTAATTCAAGTTTTGAGGTTCAGATCTACAAATCAGGAAACGAACGAATATGATCAAACACTGATATAGTTGTAACATTACTTAAAATTGCTCGCCAAGATACGTGTTGAGTTGCATCTAAGGTCTAATAATTTTATGCTTAGAAAACATAAATGTAGATTTCATCCCCTTTTTGTTATTCTCAACAAATGTAGAAGCAAGTTATTATGCAATCTTAAATATTTTGTGAATTGTTTAATATTAAGATGGGTCAACATGTTCATAATCATAGGTATATGTAAAAAAGATTATGTATCGACCATAAGAGTGAAAGAAAGAACCATATATTTACATATAGCTAGCGTTCCTTCTAAGGAAGAATAAACTCTTCTTTTCACTATCACTTTGGCGTAAATGGTAGAACCTAGTGTCGTATATGAACTTGGATACAGACTTAACAAGCACACAAATATACCCATACTCCAACAATGTCACGTCATCAACATAACTAATGAGCGCCCATTTTTTGGAGTCCATTATGACCTGTTAAGTTCATTCCTCTAAAGTGTATTTGCCGTTTCCTATATTTTTTATTTTACCCACGTTGACCTGCTAAATTTTATATTAAGCCAAAAAATCATAACTTTAATTTAAATGACTTTAATTTAAATGTCAAAACAAACCCATAATTTGTCTTTAAGTCAGTATTACCCCTAACAAATGACATGCTTAGTATTTTATTTATACAACTCTTATATAATGTCAATTGAAATTGCAATTTTTGACTATGAAAACTTTAAGAATCATTGAGAGATTGTTTACATTATTCTTAAAATCATGATTTAATTATCTTATATAGTAGAAAAACATATACATAAAAACTATTATAAAAACATTAATTGTGTTCTATAAACTTAAAAATAAAAAATGATCTATCTTGAACATTTATAATTTAGACAAACATTAACATAGAAAAATAGCATGATAAGAAGTTTTCTTGGGTATCTAACAAAAGACAAAAAGTGTCACCCATCCCGCCACTAGTAGAAACATGGGAAAGGGGAAGGGGTGGATAATTATGAACACAAGTTAAATAGTGTACACTAATATGTTAGAAAATAGGTCTGAACTCGTAAATTTTCAAGTCTTGATAAAATCTTCAATTGCATCACTTGAATAGTTAAGTGAATAACTATCAAAATCATGTATATGAATTGCATAAATTAGTTAATATGTATCCACATTGAGCCCACAAACTATAACCTAGTGATAGTAGAGTAGTGCCCCACGTACATACATATCACAAATACTTGCAAGCATAATTTCAGTTAGTAATATAAGCATCCATGATAATTGACTATGGATTTACAGTTTCTAATCAATTGGATGATAAGGGTTGTCATACCCTGATATTACTATCTATATTAATCCATAGGCTACATCTAATAGCTAAGTGATTGTGTTTAGTTCAATCAAGGACTTCTAGTGTCATGGTGTGAAGGCGCTGGATCGGTTGACATCCGAGCGTGTTCTTGACGGAAGGATAAGAAAAACCAAAATACAAACAAGATCACGAACAAGAATACAATGGATTCATTGATAAAACCTAATGATTACAAGCTCGTTAAACATAAAATTCACAACTTTTGGCAAGGGGAGATCGAGCATGATCTCCCCTCTCATCCGGCAACACCTAGGCCCCGGCACACTCTCAAAAACCCTTTTTTTCTCTATACCATGAAACTGGTATTTATAGGCGATATCAGATGCGACTGGGCCCCGCCCATATCAGATGCGACTGGGCCCATTCGTACGATTGGCCATACGTATGGTTCAATCGTACGACTGGACCATACTTGTGGTTCAGTCTTACGAATGGCCTAATCGCATCTCTCAGTCGCACGACTGGTCCATTAGCATGGCTCAGTCGTATGACTGAGTCTCATTCGCATATGCTCCTACGAATGACCCAGTTTCATGTGTTTACAACATATCAGGTGTATTATATTAAGTCTAGACTATTCGACAAGCGACGAACACACTATATATGACAATATATGCTCCAACAAATTCCCCCTTGGACGTTGCTTGCGAATAGTAGATAACAACTCTTACAATCTTCAGTCAATCTTTGCTCTGGTTTCCAATAGAATCAAACGAAAACCCATATTAGCCAACGTTGTCGATTCGTCAGGTTGCTACAGTATCCCTGAAAATGAATTTAGGCACAATAGCTTTCGTTTTTTTTGCCGAACACCATCATAGCAACAAGATTCTCCATATGACTGATTTTTCCAGATAATGACATGAACAGTTTTCCATTGCTCCAATCTTCACACATGCTAACCTGATTAACATTAACACTTGCAGAAATTCCCCCTCAAATTCAGCATATCACAATATATAAACATTGTGTTCTTCTAGCGTCTTCATACGGTGTATTGGGCAAAAAGTAGAAGGTTCCAATCCACAGCTGACAATCTCAAACAAATCAGCATGCACGCAAATTCATCATCAGAAACCAGCTCACATCATCACTTTCTGATTGCGTCTTCAATTTATCTATACATGGATTCCCCCTAAGAATCAGAATCCTCTCTATGCGGATAAATATAACTTGATTGGCCCATAAATAGTCAGATGCTCCTGACTACCTCACAAAATCAGCACCGACTGCTGACATCTTCTCTTCTCTCTTTCCTGTTCTAACTACAATCATCTATTCTGGAAGTCCAACGAATAATGGGGTATCCATTGAACTTATTTGACAAAAGAACCTCAGGATGAATGTGCTTTGCTCATCCTCAAATCTGTGCAAGTGGCAGTTCCAGACTCTTTTTTTTTGGTCTGGAACACCGTTCTTTCGTATGACATGGAGTACAATTATCACATTCGTGTAAGTGGATAATACGAACGATATCTTCGTGAGACTGGTCATAAGGCTTGTCCAGTAGCATGACTGGTCATAAGACTGGTCCAGTCGCATTCCAGTCGTACGAATGGTCCAGTCGCATGGTCCAGACGAACGAATGGTCCATTAGCATAGTCCAGTTGTACGAATGGTCCATTAGCATGGTCCAGTCGTACGAATGGTCCATGGGCATGGTCTAGTCGTACGAATGGTCCATAAGCATGGTCCAGTCGTACGAATGGTCCATTTGCATGGTCCAGTCGTACGAATGGTCCATTCGCATGGTCCAGTCGCATGAGCGGATCTGCACGCAGATTTTCAGATCTGCAGCCGCCATGGCTGCCAAAAACCCTAATCTGATGAGTTTTACATGAACCGAAACAAAATAGATATCATCAGATTCGCAAGGGTGATAAGAACGTGGTTTCGAGTTCGATTTTAACATAGAAACAACACACGTAACAAGATCTGAGCAAAACACGAAGAACACTAAGTGGATTTAACGTCAAAGAACATGAAATAGATCCGAAAATCAAGAGCTCGGGTTGCTAGAATGATTGTTAGATCATTCTAGCAGTAACTCGCTCTGATACCAATTGTGAAGGCGCTGGATCAGTTGACATCCGAGTGTGTTCTTGTCGGAAGGATAAGAAAAACCAAAAGACAAACAAGATCACGAACAAGAATACAATGGTTTCATTGATAAAACCTAATGATTACAAGCTCGTTAACATAAAAATCATGACTTTTAGCAAGGGGAGATCGAGCATGATCTCTCCTCTCATCCGGCAGCACCTAGGCCCCGGGCACACTCTCAAAAACCCTTTTTTTCTCTACACCATGAAACAAGTATTTATAGGCTTCAGCCCATATCAGATGCGACTGGGCCCATTCGTACGATTGGGCCATGCGTATGGTTCAATCGTACGACTGGACCATACTTGTGGTTCAGTCTTACGAATGGCCCAATCGCATCTCTTAGTCGCACGACTGGTCCATTAGCATAGCTCAGTCATACGACTGAGTCTTATTCGCATATGCTCCTGCGAATGACCCTGTTTCATGTGTTTACAACATATCAGGTGTATTACATTAAGCTTAGACTATTCGACAAGCGATGGACACACTATATATGACAATATATGCTCCAACACATGGTCAGTTAACTCAATCAATGAGTTGAAGCAACAAAAGAGGAGCTAAGAGAAACTCGTTGTTGAGTTATAAATGATACGTAAGAATAGTCACCGAGTGTTACCTACATTATTAAGGAATACCATTGTGGTTTAATTCCATTTTAAATGAAGCCGACTAAGCATACTTGCATCCTTTTCCTTGGTCTTTTGTTTAGTTGGTTTCATGCATTGATTCTTGCAAAATCATTGGATAGCAAACTTAGGCAAGGTCACACTATTTGAGTGTTGGTGGATAAGTGATGACTTAGGTGAATCACATGAGTTTATTTTGATGAAGACTGTAAGTCAACATTCATGTAATGCAATTGAATATAATGTTAGTTTCTTGTTGGTTTTGTAATGATTTAGAGAATGTTTCAAGTGACATTTGAATGTGTGTATACATACATACAATATACATATATGCGTATGTTTCTTGCAAACATCAAGACATTTATAGTATGAGTTGATATAAACCCTCTAGTTATACAGATGATTATATATGTTTGTAGTAAGTGGTTCACATGCTTTATAGATTGTTCAAGGTATTAGCTCCATTTTGGGCCGATAAATAGGCCCTTTAGGTTCTTGAAAGTTAATAGTTTGGGCTTGACATGTCTTAGTTTTAGTTAGGTCATTTATGGCATAACGACATGTTAATCTAATGGTTTTGAAAATTTCAAGTTGTAATGCGTTATTGGGATTTAAATGGGTTTCATTGTGCTATTTAAGGTTGGGTTTCATTGCATTTTATTTTATTATAAAAATTATATTTAAAATTAAGTGTTTATAGTAAAATATTTGGGTTTGGTTGACATAGTTTTGTAAAGTTATTGGCCCTAATGGTTGGGCTTAACATGAGTTGGATTTGGGTCGGCAGGATAGTAGTCCTTTTAGTTTAAAAGATACTAATGGGTTTTCATTAGCTTAAAAAATCATAATACTTGTCATTATATAATCTAAAATTTGATGGTTATAAGATGAGTTTCCAGAGAGATTTTGGGGCTTGGTTTTTGGGCATGAACAACCTTTGCTTGGACATCTAACAGGTCTCGGTTTAGGCCTTTAGCAGACCTAGATTTGGGCTCGAACATAGCCTTTCCTTGGGCTCATTGAAGTAACAATATTCATTGTAATTTTGAACAAATTTCAAGAGGTTTTTGGCCTCGCTCAGGCATCGAAGAAAACCCCGAACAACAGTCCTTTTAGGGCTTGTTTTATGACTAGTTCTGGGTTTCTTACTAGAATTTGGGTCATCAGAGTAACATATGAGTTTCAAATGATGTAACACTATAAAGAGTGTTTCAAGGGTTTATTAGGCTTAGCTTCTTGGCCAACAGGCCACGAGTTTTAGACTATTCCAAGCCTTGGGTTAGCCTGTTAGACTACAGCTCATGGGCCTATTGTCGGGCCATTTCTAGTTAGGCCAATATCAAGTGTAACATTTCTTTGTTAGTTACCCATGTGCAATATTTGGGTTATTTTGTGTTGGGTTTTAGAAAGTTTGACTCTTCTTTAAGTGTAAGGATATAGCCTTTATGAGTTACAATATCAAGCAAAAAGCAAAAAACTCAAATGAAGCGAGAAATACAAGGAAGCACGAATCCAAGATGATGGATAAAAATCTCATCACACGAAAAATTGGAGTTGCCACGCGAGAACTTAATGTTCCCGCGCGAGAACATCTAGATAATATATATATAGATGTTTTTCCTATGTATTTCATTATGTGTGTTCATTTGTAATGATGCTATGAGAGTGAGAGAGCAGAGAGACGTGTGATAGGCCACCCGAGGGGAGCTCACATTGGGTGGTGCAGGATCGGTTTTTGTACTCAACACAAGTATTTTCTCTCAAATTTACTAAGTACCACTCGAGTTTGTGATGTAGCAGAATCCTTCTAAGGGTTGATGATAATATACTAAGTAAATCAAAGCAAACACAAGAGAATAGTTTTCAAGATACTTGTATATATTATTTCTCAATTCAAAGTGTTACAAGACTCTTACAAGCATAATACATGAGTTGATGACAATTTTACTTCCGAAAGTAAATTTCTTACTTTCGAGAGTAAAATGTGCTTTCTGAATGGGGAGTTTTATAAGCTTCGGAAGTAGATCTGATATGCAATCAATCGCTTCTTCCGAGACTAAAAACTCTTCCAAGTAGAAAATTTTCCTTGGAGGAATTTTGCTTCGGAAGATATATATGACATCTTCCAAGGGTTAATTCCTCTTTGGAAGAATTTATACTTAGAAGAATTGTAAAAGGACCTTTTGTAACAGGGCTTATATTGTTTTGACAAAAGACTTTACACATTTTTAAAAATGTTTTCAAATGAGATAGACTAATTAATATTTATCATCCCAATAGCTGTAATGAGATACTTAAATATTTGTTCATCAAAGGCCTTAGTGAACAAATCAGCACATTGTTCATTTGAGTCAACTTTGATTAGTTTGATCAAACTTAACTCATGAATATCTCTAATGAAATGATACCTGATATCAATGTGCTTTGTCTTGGAGTGCTTTACTAGATTTTTAGTTATGGAGATAGCACTGTTGTTGTCAATATGGATAGGAGTACTCATGAAGTTGAATCCATATTCTATCATCTGGTTCTGAATCCATAGCAGCTGAGCACAGCAACTAGCAGCAGCAATGTATTCAGCTTCAGCGGTAGATGTTGAAACGCAGGATTGCTTCTTGCATTGCCATGAGATGATCCTTCCACCAAGAAATTGACATCCTCCTGATGTGGATTTCTTGTTGATATTACAGCCACCATAGTCACTATCTGAATAGCCATAGAAATTGAAATTGCTGTTTTTTGGATACTAGAGACCTAGTTTAGGTGCTCCTTTGAGTTATCTGAGGATTCTCTTGGCAGCAACTAGGTGAGACACCTTTGGAGCAGCCTGATATCTTGCACAGATGCAAGTTGCAAAAATTATATCAGGTCTACTTGCTGTGAGATACATCAGATAACCAATAATTGCCCTATACTGATGTTGATCAGTATCCTCCCCCTCAGAGTCAGGACAAAGATTATGGTTTCTAGGTATAGGTGTCTTGGCCCGCTTACAATCTTTCATCTCAAATCTTTCTAAAATGTCATTGACATACTTAAATTGATTTATGAAGAACCCTTCCTTCATCTGCTTCACCAGAATTCCAAGGAAAAAGTCCATTTTTTTCCATGGAACTCATCTCAAACTTTTTCTTCATAATAATCTCAAAGTCTTTACACATTTGATCATTTGAAGAACCAAATATGATGTCATCAACATAGACTTGGACGAGCAATATGTCTTTCCCAGACTTCCTTATGAAGAGAGTCTTATCAATGGTACCTCTAGTGTATCCATTCTTCAGGAGAAATTGAGACAAGGTCTCATACCATAGACTAAGTGCTTGGTGCAGCCCATATAAAGCTTTATCCAGCTTGCACACATAGTTGGGGTGCTGTGGGTCTTCAAATCCTAGAGGTTGACACACGTAGACTTCCCTATCTATATCCCCATATAGAAAGGCATACTTGACATCAAGCTGGTAGACAGTAAAGTTCTTGGATGCAAGATAACCAAGGAAGATCCTAACTAACTCAAGTCTTGCAACAGGTGCAAAGACATCAGTATAATCGATTCCTTCCTTTTGAGTATATCCTTGAACTACCAGTCTTGCCTTGTTCTTGATGAACAAGCCTCTATCGTCTCTTTTATTTCTGAATACCCATTTGGTTCCTATAGGTACTTGACCAGATAGTAGTGGACAGAGGTTCCAAACCTTTTGTCTCTTGAATTGAAGCAATTCCTCTTGCATTGATTCAACCCATCTACTATCTTTCAAGGCATCTTCTACCTTCTTGGTTTCCATTTGTGACAAAAAGCATGAGTATAGGTAGACATTCCCATTATGAGTCTGTCCCCTTGTTCTCACACCTTTAGAGACTTCTCCTATGATGTTCTCAGCTGGATGAGTGTTGTGAATCCTAAGCCTGGGAATCACCTCTAGTTGCAAGGATAGATCCAGATTGGACATATTTTGCTTAGGAGCTTGAACACTTGGTCCAGCTGATGTTTCACATTCATTCAATAAGGACTGATTGAATGAAGGAGAAACATCATCAATGTTAGTTGGTTGAGAAGTTGCGTTAACAGTTACATGTTCCTTCAAAATGCTACTTTCATAAGCTTGGTGTTGTTCATTATCAGCTGATGAGTTGTGAGAGTCACTTTGCTGATAACTGGTTGAAGTTCCACTGGTTCATGAGATAGTCATGTTGTCAGATCTACCAGTTATGGGAGCTTGATGTTCAAAGACTCATGGAGAACTTGGAAAAGGTCTCGGCAACTCAAAAAGTTGATTATCATCAGAGTCACTTTGAGTACCTGTTCTAGCTGAAACATTCTCACATGATGGTTTAGAATAGTTTGGAAACAATTCTAAGTAAAAAATATGATCAGGGCCATTCCCCCTAACACAAGGAGTGTGCTCATTGACAACAATGTTGGATGATTCCATAAATTGTTGATTTTTAATGTTTGTAAACTCTATAAGCAATAGAGTTGGAGGAATATCCAACAAAGATAGCATCATCTGACTTTTCAGCAAATTTTGCCAAATTGTCTTTTGTGTTAAGTATGGTACACCTGCTGCCAAAGGACCTTAGAAAGACAATGAACGGTGGCCTCTTGTTCCATAGCTCATAAGGGGTCTTTCCATGTGGCTTAACTATAAAAACCCTGCTCTGCATATAGCATGCAGTGCTGACTGCCTTTGCTCAGAATGTTAGAGGCAGCTTTGAATAAGCTAACATGGTCCGAGCAGCCTCTGTAAGTGTCTTGTTCCTCCTCTCAGTAACACCATTTTGTTGAGGAGATCTGTGAGCACTATATTGTCTGGCAATCCCATTTGAGTTACAAAATGAGTCAAGAACTTGATTTTTAAACTCAGTCCCTTGATCACTTCTGATTATCTTAACCTTGTGATCAATTTGACTTTCTATTTTAAGAATAAAAGATTTTAAAGTTTCAACAGTTTCATCTTTAGTTCTTAAAAAGAATACCCATGTAAATCTTGTATAATCATCAACAATCACAAGGCAATATGATTTCCTTCCAATGCTCATTATACTTGTGGGACCAAAAACATCCATGTGCAATAAGTGTAGTGTAGTAGTGATAGAGTTAACAACTTTGGATTTATGAGATGCCCAGTGCTGCTTTACTTTTAGCCATGCAACATAGTTATCTTTGTGTTTTACAATTTTTATATTTTGTTGTGGCAGTCACCCTGTACATTGTATTCCTCTCCTTTGAGATCTAAGTACAATTGATGTTTAAATCAAGTTCATCTCATTGATTATATATACACTTTGTGCAATTATGAGTATGAATATATTGTCTTTCATGTTGTGATATAAGTTCACATGTTCATAGGGCTTTATGAAAAGAATATATGTATTAACAATTATTGTCCAAGTGCCATGTGTGAATTACTTTTAGATACTTAATCTACTTGACATGGAGAAGGTATATGTGTAGATGTAGATTCAATGTATTTAGAATACCACAGTTTATTTTTAATAATAGTTCTGATTTATGAAAATCTTAAACAATGTACCAGATTGTTTTTAACCACTTATTATTGATTTATTCACATGACACATTGTTATGCCATAAGGTTGAATCATCACTATCAGCTTTGGAAAGAAAGCATGATACTACACCCAGTGGGGAAGCATTGTTCATATCCAACTTGTACATATCTCCTCTCCTAGGAGATCTAAGAAGCACCAGTTCCTGAGGAATTGTCATCTTGGGTTTGATGATTAAGCACTCATGCTCTGTGAAGATCATTTGATGCTTTTGATCACAGAACTGAGAAACATTTAACATGTTGTGTTCAATCTGTTTGACAAAGTTTACTTTGTCAACTCTTAAATTACCATTGTATATACTCCCTCTGCCAGAAATATATCCTCCGGCCTCACCTCCAAACTGAACAGGACCTCCATCATAATGTTGAAAATTTTTAAGGAGAAATATGTTCCCTGTCATGTGCCTGGAGCATCCATTTTCCACAATCCATATATTGTTATTCTTGTCATATTGATGTCCCTGCACATAAGGTGAGATGATTAGTTTTGATTGGAAATCCAATCTTCTTGGGTTCTTCCAATGATAATGACATAATTGAACCAAACTTTATGCATGGGGGTTCAATGGATGTCTTTGAAGAAGAGGTTTGGGCTACAACATCTTCCTTGATCTTCCATTCCATCCCTTGGTTGATCATAGAAGATGAGCTTGATGAAGCTTGTGCAGTTTGACATTCTTCCGAAGCTTCTTTCTTTCAGGAAGAGATATTCACCACCTTTTCTTATGAAGCAGTCCTTTTCTCGGAAGGTCTCAAAGGAACTCTTTTGTTCTTTTGAGTTTTCTTGAATTTGTCTTCCGAAGCAATTTTCCCTTTGGAAGAATGAGTTTCTTCCGAAAGCAACTTTGCTTACGAGACAAGTTTTCCTTTCTTTTACACTTGAATCATGTGATAGGGTCCAAATGTGAAACCTTCCTTGACTCCTTCTCTTTTAACTTTATTTGCATAATATGTGCTAGCAGGATTGTAGTAACAATCTTTGGCCATGTGGTTATGCAGACCACACATTATGCAGGCAATGTTAATTTTCTGGGAACTTGAGAATTGCATTTTCTTGTTCTTATTTTCTTCATCTACAATCTTTCCCTTTAACTTCTGATCCTTTAGTAGGATAGGAGTGTTGGTACTACACCCCTTTCCTGAATTAGAGTTTCCTACCACCTGGAATCCAGCTGAAATGAACATACCTTTTTGCTTTGGTTCTATCTTCAACTTGGACTCGACCACTTTCTTGGCAGTTTTTCTTGTTGCATTAGCTCGGCTTCTTCTGGCTTTGGTGATCAGGGGTTGATCATCACTTGTAGGAGAGGGTAAAATTACCTGGTTCTTCCCTAAGATGGTCTCTATTGTTGCATCACTCTTTGACTAATGCGAAGGTGGGTCAGCAGATGGAACCTCTTACTCTTCAGTACCACACCTTGGCTGTCTAATAGACTCATAAGAGTGTGGTGGAGCAATTTCATTGGTTCCCAACCCACCTTTGTTTTGATAACACTGTTTTGAGTGAGAGAATGATACAAGAATGGCTAAGTTTTGCTCAGAAATAGCATGCTTCCTAGCTTGAGCCTCAGCTCTTACTAGCTTGGCTTGAGCCTCAGTAAATTTGGATATTAAATCCTTGATTTTAGTCCTGTAACTAGTGTGCTCATGTTTTAAAAAGAATATTGTGTTTTCTAACTCCTCAATTTTGTTTGATAGTCAGATTCAGCCCTTTTAAAATCAACTTTCAAGATATTCAAGGACTCAATTTCAGATTTAATTTCCGTATTGTAGTCCTGGTACATTTTAACCTTAGCAATACAGGCTGGAGTACAGAGATGTTCATATACCTTTGAGTTGTATGTTCCAGCCATGAGTGCTTGAGCAGGGGTGACATCTTGCACCATAAAGCTCCAATCAACTTCTTGAGCCACAACAACTGTCTCAATTGACTTTCCAGCAGCTTTAGGTGTTGTAGGATATGTGGAGGCATGAGTAGATCCCGAATTTGATTTGGGAGCTTTGCATTCCCTAGCAAAATGACCTAACTGGTTACAGTTGTAACACTTGGCCTTTGCTTTGTCGAACCCAAACTTGCTGTTAGTTGGGTTCTAAGGGAACTGCCTTCCAGTTCTTTTGAAGAACTTCTTCGCCCTGTAGGTTAACAAAGCCATTTGTTGGACTATGTCCATGTACTCCACATCATCTGGGATGAAACACTCCAGATCTTCAAAGCAAATCTAAAAATCACCAGAGTGTCTGCTTCCTGAGACAAATGCACATCTATCCTGAAAAGGACTCGGCTAAGCCTATTGAGACCTTGGAGTCTCAGGAAATGTAATGTAAGGCCCAGAGGAACATGATGGCTGGTGAGAATGTGTCAGGTACTGCTTAGCTTGTGGGGGTCTTGAGCCTTTTGCAACCATAAGTTCGTTGCAAGCAGGATGGCTTGAAGGTCTGCTCACTTGGCGACTACTCTTGTTCTCCATTTATACACGATATCCATCTAGAATGTCGTATAGTTCAGTCATGGTGAGGGAGTTCAGATTTTCTGTCCTCTTGATATCTCACAGACTGAAGGGAGGAGATAAGATCCATGTACCTGAAGTATTGCTGGCTCAGGGTCTCTCCTAGCAATGTGAGTAAAGTTCTCAAACTGTTGCTTCAATGAATCTTTCTTTGAGTCGTTGGAGTTTGCATACATGTTGGTTAAGGCATCAAACAGTTTTTTAGCTGACTAGCAATGCTCAAACCCCACCATGATGGAGTTGGGTATAGCAGTCATCAGAACAGTCATGGTCTTTCCATCAATATCAAGTCGTTTGTGGTCTTCTTCAGAGTAATCTTCCACCGCCTTCTCTATCATTGCACCACCTCCAGCAGGTGCTGCAACCTTTGGCTTGTAAGGGCCATTGGCGATAGATCTCCACATTCTGCTGTCTTGATATCGGATGACCCCTTCAATATGTCTGCTCCATTGTTTGAAGTTTTCTGGGTGATGATAGGTGCTTTAGTCATCGTCCCCATTTCACATTCAGATTTCTTGTTAAGGGCCATTTTGAGTGTAGTGAGTAGGTGAGTGAATAAGAGGTTGATTTAGGATGGTAAGATCACACAATCAAGCCTAAAAAGCTCTGATACCACTTGCAGGATCGGTTTTTGTACTCAACACAAGTATTTTCTCTCAATTTTTCTAAGTAACACTCGGGGTTTGTGATGGAGCAAAATCCTTCTAAGAGTTGATGATAATATACTAAGTAAATCAAAGCAAACACAAGATAAAGTTTTCAAGATACTTGTATATATTATTTCTCAACTCAAAGTATTAGAAGACTCTTACAAGCATAATACATGAGTTACAATGAGAAGCTATATTTACTACTACCTAAAGCCGGATATACTTTGATACCTGCTGGAAAGCTTATACTAAAGCAAATACTACAAGGCTAAAGTTAAGGTATCTTAGATAAAGTATTATCTAAGATGCAGTAGTCATGACATGTCTATGACTTACCTTTTGTCACCAACTAAAGTTGGCAACTGTACTAACTTATAAAGGTGAACACTGGTATAAAGTATGGTCAACTACATGGGTTTTACAGAAAACGCCATGCAGTATATCAGAGGTCTGCAGTAGAGTGTCAAAGGGACCATACTTATGTCCACTGGGGCAGGACCGGTGAAGGGTATGCACTTACAACACAACAACACAATGAGGAGAGCTGCTTAGAACACTTAACAGATCAAATAAGGAATTGGTTAACTTGTTACTGAAAGATGCTAAGAACACAAGTAAATATGAGACAGAACAAGATTTCCAAACAACACAATTAATTGGTTTTCAAGAATGTTGTATATTGCTTCTCAAGTTCTATTACAAATGTTAAAAAGCATACGATAAAAAGTTACAAGTACTTGAGATACCTTATACTACATCCTACAGCCGACCATACTTAGAAGGCCAGCTGGATACAATTGACTAGACAATTACAAAATCAAATGTAGAGTCAAAAGACATATTTGTCTATTTTACTAGTGACTAGACATGCCATAGCTCACATCCTAATATATTACAAAAAGGATAAAAGTACATAAAGTAGAAAGCATGGACTCATGACCTCAATGTACAGTTACCAAAAGCATGGACCTTTTCACCAACTTATGTAAGTTGGTGACTTTACAGAGTAGCAACGGAAAAGTGGTCCAGCTTTATGGTAAAGTACATCAGATAAAGGCATATCTCTAAAAGTCTTCGGAAGAAATCTGTCTTCACTCTTTGGCTTCGGAAGACTTTGTCTTTGAAACTTCGGAAGACTTCCCTTTTGGCTTCGGAAGATGTTGGTCTTGGCTTCAGAAGATTTTACACTTAGAATATTTCTAGTGCATGGTGTAAAACTTCCGAAGCATTTCTACTTCTTCAGTGCATGCATGCAGAGAGACTTTGGGATGTTTTGGGCTGCATCAGATTTAAATGGAATCCTTACAACTGGTTCATAGTAGCTACTTCTAAGGTTAACTGGCTTTGGAAGAACTTGTTCTTCTGAAGCCATTTATACTTCAAAAATGGCAACTTCTTCTTCCGAGCTTCCTTAGGACTTCATACTTTGGAAGTTGTAGTCTTTAATTCTTCTGAGTGTAGAAGATTCGGAAGAGCAGAGACTATGTCTTCGGAAGTTTGAGTTTTCCATCGGAAGTTGATCTTGCACTTAACTTCGAAAGAACTCCAGTTGTCTTCGGAAGTTCCACTCTTAGCTTCGGAGTTCCTTTATTAGTTGTACCAAAATAGTCTAAGTGTTTGGTTTTTGTTGCACCAGTCTTTCTAGATCCAACAGGTGGATCGAGCTTAAATGATGTAAACTCCTTTGGTATATTAATCTTTGATTAATAATATTCGATTGAGTTTGTTTTAAGTCCGTTGATATCACACACGCACACATCCGTCATAATTTTTTATCAAGTGCAACAATACGTGGAATCGATCGTGTTGAGGAGGACTTACATTTGGTATCAGAGCAAGGTGTTGCTCCTGATTCACAGATTTTCATTCTGCGATCATCTGTTAAGACGTTAAACATGGAGGTTGAAGATCTGAAGGTTTAGATTGAGTATGGTTTGGTTTTGAAGGAGAAGAGGGTGAAACCAGGGTGACACACACAAAATCAGCTTAGTTACATCATTACGCTCGGTATTTTCAACTTTTGGTGGAAAACAAAGGTTTTAAAGCGAATCGCTAAACTCCGGAGGAACGATAGAAGCTTGGGTAAGCTTCTTCTCCTGCTCATGAAAGGGCTCTGCTGCAATGGAGTAAAGTCAAAAAGTACGCCCGGTTCACCAGAAAGGGTCCCGATCTAAGAACAACCGGGCAAATTCGTAGGTTCGATTAACATAGTAGCGATTCAAAATCATAAAATTTGATTTTGATTGAAGTTTTCACGAGAGTAAGTGTATCATGCGAGCATATGGCAAAAATAACCGTATTTTGCAAAAACGTTTTCAATATGAGAACTTTTCATGAGAAAACTTTTTCATGCGAAAACTTTCATGCGGAAACTTTCCATGTGAGAACTTTTCATGTGAGAACTTTTCATGAGAAAAGTTTATGCAAAATTTTCGCAGCAGTAACAATCATATGCTGAAATTTTCTTAAGCAAAAACTTCCCCATGTTACTTAAACAAGAGGTTTTTGTGATGTTTGATCAAGTTCAAGATTCTATATCTACAACATTTGATTCGGGTCATTCATGAATTGAAACTTGACAATGTGGGTTTATCTTATCTTACTGATGGGGACAATGATCGAATGGGTTTGATTAAGTGAAGAATCAAGATTTTTTTGGTATTCTGCTCTGAAATATGGGCTTATTACATCTTACTTAGGGAGAAGTATACTTTCTATGATCTAGTTCATCATCACGAATCATGTCATCAGATTGAAGAATCGGGTTCTTCGGGAATCCAAGTGAAGTTGGATCCCTCTGTCATATGCCTAATACATCTTAAGTTCTAAGTATTCAAGAATAACAGTTTAGTATTGATTCAGACATGATATCCTTTATGAAGCTATACATTAGGAGGAGGTTTAAAGTTGAGGGGAAACTGAAGTGACAGATACCCGGTTATTGGATAATTCTTGAAGATGAGTGACTAAAGTCAAACATAGCTTGATTTATAATCCATAGGGAGAAATTGTAAGGACCTAGCCTTTATAATTACATATCAAATGAAAAGCAGAAAACTTAAATCAAGCGAGAAATACAAGGAAGTGAGACTCGAAGATGACGGATAAAAACTCTCATCGCGCGAAACTTGGAGTTGCCATGCGAGAACTTAATGTTCTCATGCAAGAAGATCTGGATAGTATATACATATACACACATATATATATATATATATAATATATATATATATATATATAATATATATATATATATATATATATATATTTCCTATGCATTTTATTATGTGTGTTTATTTGTAAAGTTGCTCTGAGAATGAGAGAGCAAGAGATGTGTGATAGGCCACCACCCGAGGGGAGCTCACATCGGGTGGATCGATCTTGAATGATGTAAACTCATTTGATAATTAATCCTTTGATTAATAATATTCGATTGAGTTTATTTGAAGTTCGCTGATATAACACATGCACACATCCGTCTTAATTTGATTATCAAGTGCAACAATACGTGGAATCGATCGTGTTGAGGAATTTACATTAAGATAACCAATTGGGAAGTCAAGAGGTTTGGCATGCATATAACTAACTAAAGATGGTATATGTGTTGGTTAACATATCAAAGCAAAGTCGCATACATGATTGTGTGAAGCTCTAATCTTCAAATTGAGTTCTTCTTTTATTATCGTTTATTTGCTTCAGATGAAAACAACAAAAAGGCAAAAGGTATTAGTTTTGGGGTATGGATAACAAGATGTTGGATCTAGAAAGGCTGGTGCAATCAAAAAGCAAACTCTTTGACAATTTGGTTGGCAACTTATAAGTCTCTTCCGAAGCTAAGTATGGAACTTCCGAATACAAATGGAGTTCTTCCGAAGACAAGTACAAGATCATCTTTCCGAAGGAAAAAACTCCAACTTCCGAAGACAAAGTCCTCTCTCTCCGAAGTTCAAGACTTAGAAGAATTGAAGACATGACTTCCGAAGATATTGATATGAAGAAGTCCCCAAGCCTCGGAAGAAGTTAGTCTCTTCCGAAGTATAAGTGGCCTAGAAGAACTTGTTCTTCCGAAGCCAGTCAACCTTTTGGAAGACACTGATATGAACTAGTGGACTAAGTATGGTCCTTCTTACACTCTCTGCTGTAGACCTCTAATATACTGCATGGCGTTTTCTCAAAGCCCACATTGTTGCCATACTTTATTCCATTGTTCACTTTATCAATTAGTACAATTACCAACTTTAGTTGGTGACAAAAGGTAAGTCATGGACATGGCACGACTACCTTATCGTAGATAATACTTTATCTAAGATACCTTAACCATAGGTTTGTATTATCTGCTTTAGTTATAGGTTTCCAGCTGGTATCAATGTTTATCCCACTGTAGGTGATAATATATTTAATTTTCATTGAAACTCTTGTAACATGCTTGTAAGAGTCTTATAATACTTTGAGTTGAGAAGTAATATATACAAGTACCTTGAAATTTATTTCCTTGTGATCTTTGTTACTTACTATATTACTATCAACTCTTAGAAGAAGAGATTATGCTTCATCTAAACCGTGTGTGATTAAGTTAGTTTGAAAAAAAAACCATGTGTTAAGTGACAAACATTGATCCTACAATTGGTATCAGAGCTTTTTAGGCTCTTGATTATGAGATCTTACCATCCAAATCAACCTATTTTTCACTCCATTCACCACACTCAAAAATGGCCCTCAACCAAAAGTCTGAAGTTGAGATGGGGACGATGACTAAAGCACTTATCATCACCCTTGAAAACTTTAGATCATGGAGCAGACGCATATAAGGCTTCATCAGATATCAACATGGCAGAATGTGGCGATCCATTGTCAATGGTCCTTCCAGCCAAAGGTTGCTCTGCACCAGGTGGAAATCATGCCATGATTGAGAAAGCCGTTGAAGACTACTATGATGAAGATCGGAAGAAACTGGACATTGACAGTAATGCCATGACTATTTTTATGACCGCTATACCCAACTCCATTATGGTGGGGTTTTGAGCATTGCAGGTTAGTAAAAGAACTGTTTTATGCACTGTCTCAAATGTACTCTAGCTCCAATGACTCAAAGAAAGATTCATTGAAGCAGCCAGTTCAAGAACTTCACTTATATTGCTGGAGAGACCCTCAGCTAATAATACTTCAGGTATATGGATCTTATCTCTTCCATTCAATCTGTGGGAGTTGCCTTTGAATTGAGAGATATCTCACTCAAAAATTCATGAGTGCACTCCCAAATGAGTGGACGTTCTACTGTGTTTCTATCAAGAGGATAGAAAACTTGAACTCCCTCACCATGACTGAACTTTATGGCATCCTTGATGGATAATGTGTATAGATGGACAACAGAGAGGCCATCAGATGATTAGACCTTCAAGCCTTCCTGCTAGCAACGCTCTAATGGTTGCTGAAGGCTCAAGACCACACCCAACCTCAGTAGTACCTAACCTATTCTCAACAATCATCCTACTCTTTAGGACCCTACATCACATTCCCTGAGACTCCAAGGTCTCAACAAGCTCAACAAGGCAATTTTTAGGATAGTTATGCCTGTGTCTTAGGAAGTGGGTATTCTAGAGTGATCATCAGTATTGCTTTGATGATCAGAGTGCTTCAGTCTAGATGATGTGGAGTATGTGGACGTTGTCCAACAAATGGCTCTGCTAACCTACCGAGCAAAGAAGTTCTTCAAAGAACAGAGGCAGTTCCCTCAAAACCCAACTAGCAGCAACTTTGGGTTTGACAAAACAAAGGCCAAAGGTTACAAATGTTACCAACTTAGTCACTTTGCTAGGGAATGTAAGGCTCCCAAGTCAAATCAAGGAACCTACATGCCTCCTCATATCCCCTTACACTTAAAGCCATTGGCAAGTCAACTGAAGCAACAGTTGTAGCTCAAGAAGTTGACTGGAGCTTCATGGTACATGAGTGACTCCTCCTGCTCAAGCACTCATGGCTGAAACAGATGACATAAGGTATATGAACATCTTTGTACTCCATCATGTATTTCTAAGGTTAAGTTATTCAGGACTATATTTAGGATTTCCTTAAGTCTGGTGCAACCCCAAACTTCAAAGTGTCTCTGCAAACATGCACTAAGTACTGAAGTGAAGAATGCTTCGGAAGTTTTACACAATGCATTAGAAAATACTCTAAGTGTAAAATCTTCCGAAGCCAAGACCAATATCTTCCGAAGCCAAACATGAAGTCTTCCGAAGCCTCAGAGACAAAGTCTTCCGAAGCTTCAACCTATGAAGACAGATTTCTTCCGAAGACTTTTAGTACACATGCTTTATCTGATGTACTGTTCCATAAAGCACCTTTTCCGCGCATCTCTGTAAAGTCACCAACTTACATGAGTTGGTGAAAAGGTCCATGCTTTTGGTAACTGTACATTGAGGTCTTGAGTCTGTAACTTTCCAGTTTATGTACTTTATCCTTTTTGTAATGTATAAGGATGTGATTATGGCATGTCATAGTCACAAGGTCAAAAGGCAGATATGCCTTTTGATCCTACAATTGATTTTGTTAGTGTCTAGTCAATTGTATCAGCTGGCTTTCAAAGTATAGCCGGCTGTAGGTTATAGTATAAGTATTTCAAGTTCTTGTATCTTTCTTTATGCTTTAACACTTTGTAAAAGAACTTGAGAAAGCAATATACTGCCTCCTTGAAACCCAAACTCTCTTTTTCTGTCTCTTGCTTTACTTGTGTTCTTAGTATCATACTTGGTTAACCAGTTCACTGTTTGATTAAAGTTTAGTTAATCTCCTCATTGTGTTGTTGTGTTGTAATTGTGTTAAAGCCCTTAAACGGTCCTGCAATTGGTATCAGAGCTTTCCAGGCTCTTGATATAAGATCTAACCATCTTAAGATCCCTCACACACACAAAAACTAAACTTTTCAAATGGCTTCCATCTCAAAGACTGATATGGATACTGGAACCATGAACAAATCCCCACTGATCACTCTTGATGATTTTGACACCTGGTGCATGAGAATGGAAGGCTTCATCAGGTCTCTTGATTCAAGAATGTGGGAATCTGTTGAGAATGGACCTTTCATACCCAGCATCCCCTCTGCTACTGGTGCTGGTATGATTCCAAAGATGTGTGGCCAACTACTCAGATGAAGATAGAAAAAGAGTAGAGATTGATAGGAAGGCCATGACTGCTCTTCAGACTGCTCTGCCAAACTCTGTATACAGAGGTTTAAGAAGTGCAAAACAGCTAAACAGCTGTGGGATGCACTGAAGCTGATGTATGAAGGCTCCTCTGAAGCCAAGGAGAACAAGAAAGATCTTCTGAAGCATAGTTTGAAAATTTCACTTCATTCACCTTCAAAGCAGGTGAAACCATGACTCAACAATACTTCAGGTATGTTGAGATTGTGGATACCCTAGTGGATGGAGGAGTTCCTCTTGAGAACAGGGACATTGTAAGGAAGTTCATGTCCTCACTTCCTAGGCAATGGACACACTACTGTGTGGTGATCAAGAGGACTGAGAACCTTAAAACTCTTACTCTGACAGAGTTGTATGGGATTCTCAGTGGATACCAGATGGAGATGAACATGCAAGGTTCATCTGGCAACTCCAACAATCAAATGGGTTCAGCCCTTCATGTGGTTGAAAGGGACAGCATAGAACCCAACATCATCTCATATGCTACCCTGACAACTCACAAAAGGGTCCTTTCATCACCTTCCCGGAGACACCAAGGGAGAACTTTACTCAAGGAAGCCCATTCCAAGAGACAAGTTCTTCTCAAGCCTTTGTGTCTACTGATGAAAGCTGTGGGAATTATCTCTTCACTCTTGAAGACCTGGACTGTATCCATCCAGATGACCTGGAATACATGGAGATAGTTCAGCAGATGGCTCTCCTCACTCACAGAGCCAAGAAGTTCTACAAGAGAACAGGAAGAAGATTTCCAAGCAATGGTACCAGTGGTAAGTTTGGGCTGGATAAAGCAAAGTTAAGTGTTACAACTGTAACCTTATGGGCCACTTTGCTAGGGAGTGTAAGGCACCAAATCAAATGGGGGCCAAACACAACCCAGACAAACTACACTGACAAAGCCCCTCAGACTGAGAAGCCAAAGCAACATGCTGCTGTTGCTGTTGAAGAGGGAGGCTTTGACAGGAGCTTTCAGGTGGAAGATGCTTCTCCAAACCAAGCACTGATGGCTGACCATGATGAAGCCAAGGTATTGGAACATCTCTGTACTCCTGAATGCATTGCTAAAGTAAATAGATATAGGTCCTACAACTTAGAGATGAGATCTGATCTTGAGTCATTAAACATATTAAAATCTGATTTTAGAAAGTCTGAAAATGATTACAAGTTAAAGATAGAGGACTTGAAAAACCATTTCAGTATTAAAGCATGAACATACAGATTTTAGAACTCAAATCAAAGATCTCATAACTAAGTTGACTGAGTGCCTGCCAGGCTGAGCTTGTGATCAGCAAAGCCAAGGCAGAGAAGAGTGTTCTTGAAGAAGAGACCTTCAAGAACATGATATCCTCATCCCTGCACAACAAAGTTTGTTATCAAAATAGACAGGGACTGGGATCAAATGAGATAGCTCCTCCACACACAATCTTGTCTGTAAGATCTCCTAGGTGTGGAACTTGTGAAGATGAGCTTCCTCTCATAGATCCTATAAGTGAGGATGATGAAGATGTGATAGTGAAGAATTCCTCTGAGAAGAGTGAAGAAGAGGATTCTTCCAAGGGCCACTATCCTTCTGAGGAGAAGAAATCAACTGTGATGACCAAGTCCAAAGAAAGAACTTGATTAGGAAGGCAAGAGGAAAGCAAGAAGGCTCAAGAGATCAAGGCTACTTTTGATGCCAAGCAGAAACAAGTTTTTATCTCTGCAGGTTCAAAGTAGTAAGGACTGAAGACATCAACCAAGACTCCTTAGCTAAGAGTCCTGGTTCTTGTTCAAATCATCTCAGTGCAAAGAAGAAGACTGAGCTGCTGTGTACCACTGCTGCACAGCCTGGACCATCAAACTCCAAGAACAGTTCACAGCCCAAAAGAACTGTCTCAGCATCTATCAAGATGAAGGTGGAGAAGGGATGATTGACCAAGCCAGTCTTTTCTCAAAAGGAGACTCCTTTGAAGAAGAAAATGTTATGTGTCATGTGTGAAAGTACTTCTCACATTGCTAGGATTGCCCATACAATCCTAAAAGTACTATCCACATGACCAATACAAAACTTCAAAGAATTTCAAGAAGTCTCAAGCTTCGGAAGGAAAGTCTGTTTCCTTCGGAAGCTCCAATCAAAGAAGAAGGTAAATGGAAAATTACCTTCGGAAGTAAAATTGGTCTCGGAAGAAAGGAGTTCTTCCGAAGCACTGAAGTCTGCTGCAGTGACTGTAGACTCTTCCGAAGGTTCAGTCATCAAAACTTGTGAGTCCAAAAGCTTCTAAGGTTTTGAAGGTCAAGTCCAAGACTCCAAAGGTGGTGTGGAAGTCTAAGAAAGACCAAATGACTGATTGTCTCCATCAACAACAGCTGAAGATCCCCATAGTACAACCATAGGATCTATTACTGTTGTTTTACCTTCTATTTTCACTTAGTTAGCCCCAGACAAGTAAGGCTTGGGTTTTCTAAATGTAACTAATCATCTTCTTTGTGCAGGAACAGCCAAGACAAACAGAAATGTCTGGATAATTGACAGTGGCTGTTCCAGGCACATGACGGAATAGGTCTCTACTCCATAATTTTGAGAGAATTGATGGAGGACCAGTTGCTTTTGGAGGAGATGAAGGTGGTTACATTTCTGGAAGGGGCAAGGTCACAAATTGTAAGCTCAGCATGAGAAGGTAAACTTTGTCAAGGAGCGTGGGTACAATCTTCTGAGTGTATCCCAATTTTGTGATCAGAGTCATAACATGCTCTTTACTGAGCATGAGTGCATTGTTCTCAAACCTGGAGTGGTCATTCCTCATGAGCATATCCTGCTCAGAGCCCCAGGAAAGGGAACATGTACAAGATGGATTGCAAGAAACATCTCCCTCTGGAGAAGTTTCATGCTTTCTATCTAAAGCAAATAGTGATGAGTCTTTCCTATGGCATAAAAGAATGTGCCATGTAAACTTTAAGAACATGAATAAATTAATTAAACATGATCTGGTACTGGAATGCCAAAGAAAGAGTTTACAAGTGATGATCATTGTGTTGCATGCCTGAAAGGGAAGCAACACAGGTATCTCACAAGCAAGGAAAAGAACTCCATCACTACTCCCCTACACTTATTACATATGGATCTCTTTGGCCCACCAGTGTAATGAGTTTAGGAAGGACCTTTACTGTTTGGTGATACAGATGATTTTACAAGATTCACTTGGGTATCTTCCTTAGAACTAAGGATGAAACCCCTGAGATTCTGAAGAATTTCATCTTAAAAGTTGAGAATCAATGTGATCACAAGGTCAAAACCAAAGATGTGATCAAGGAACTGAATTCAAGAACCAAATCCTTGATACATTTGTGATGAAAAAGGTATTACAAGACAATATAGTGCTCCCAGGACTCCTCAGCAAAACGGAGTTGCTGAGAGGAGAAACAGGACACTTATTGAAGCTGCAAGAACTATGTTGTCTGACTCTAAACTGCCTATCACCTTCTGGGCAGAGGCAGTTAATACTGCTTGCTATGTGCAAAACAAGTTTTAGTAGTTAAGACACATGGTAAGACTCCTTATGAACTTTGGCACAAGAGGAAACCTTTCATTGGTTTTCTCAGGTCATTTGGATGTCCCTGCACCATCTTGAATACCAAAGATCAAATTGCCAAGTTTGCTGAGAAATCAGATGATGGACCTTCATTGGATACTCTTCCAAGCTAAAGCTTATAGAGTATACAATCTCAGAACTAGAATTGTTGAGGAGTCAGCCAATGTGACTTTCAATGAGCACACACCTGTGTGGCTGGTTCTGGTCCGGATTGGCTGTTGATCTTGATTTAGTTACCAACTGTTTTAACAAATCTTGTGAGCATGTTTCAGGATCTGCAGAAAATCTTAATACAGGTGATCCTGATCCAAGATTTGAGCTAGGAAGATCCTCACTCATACATCTTCAGCTCCAGTTGGAACTACTTCAGCAAATGAGGTTTTCTATCAGCACAACAATGACAAATTCAGCTGATACATCTGGTATGCCTTCAAATTCCAGCTCAGAGGCTTCTCAACCAGATAAAGACACCTCAATTGTAGAAGACAACAATGGTGATGGTGATGATAGTGATCAGGAATTTGTGATGCTAATAACCATACCATAGATGACAACATCAATGATGTCACACACTCATTGGATCAAGTAATCTTGATAAGTGTGATAATGTGGAGGGTGAATCTTCCAGGCCAGATCTAAATTTCTCAAATTTGGATCTTTCTCAACAACTTGCTGGATCCCTCAGCTAAGGATCCACAAGTCTCACCCCACCACAAACATCATTGGAGATGTTGTCACAGGGGTAAGAACAAGAGGACAAACCCATGAAGCAAATGTTTGTCTTCACTCTTGTTTCTTATCTCAGATAGAGCCAAAGAAAGTTGATGAAGCTCTAAAGGATGGAAGTTGGGTTGAAGCTATACAACAAGAGCTGCTTCAATTCAAAAGGCAGAAAGTTTTTGGAACCTTTGTCCTCTTCCTCATGGGAAGACTACCATTGGAACCAAATGGGTTTTTAGGAATAAGAAGGATGAGAGGAATTATCATCAAGAACAAGGCAAGACTAGTTGTTCAAGGATACACACAAGAAGAAGGGATTGACTACACTGATGTCTTTGCTCCTGTAGCAAGACTAGAAGCTTTTAGGAATATTCCTGGCATTTGCTGCATCCAAGAACTTCAAGGTCTATCAAGTTGATGTAAGTGTGCTTTCTTATATGGAGTGATTGATGAAGATTTATGTCAAACAGCCACCCTGGTTTGTAGACCCTGATCATCCTGATTATGTCTGCAAGCTTGACAAAGCTCTTTATGGGCTGCATCAGGCACCCAGGAAGTGGTATGACACTCTCTGAGTATCTTGTAAACATGGGTACAAGAGAGGTTACTATAGATGGAACTCTCTTCATCAAAGGACAGGGGAAATGACTTATTGCTAGTTCAAGTTTATGTAGATGACATCATCTTTGGTTCAACTAATCCAAAGCTCTGCAAAGACTTTGAGAAGCTGATGAAGGACAGATTGAAATGAGTTCAAGGGAGAACTCATTTCTTTCTTGGGAATTCAAGTGAAGCAGTTGAAGATGGCTCTCTTATAAGTCAGTCAAAGTATGTTCAAGACATACTCAAGAGGTTCAATATGACTGATTGTAGATTGCTAAGACACCCTCCAGAAACCACTACTCCTTGGACCTGATCTTGAGGGGGAGTGTGTAGATGAACACTTATACAAGGCTATGATTGGGTCTCTTATGTATCTTACAGCTAGCAGGCCTTATATCATGTTTGCTACATGTATTTGTGCAAGATATCAAGCCACCCTAAGATGTCTCACTTAATCACTGTGAAAAGGATCTTAAGATACCTCAAAGTGCTTCAACACTTGGTCTATGGTATCCAAAGAATCCAAATTTCAATCTGATGCTATACATGTTGCAAACAATATGACTGCAAAGTCTACATCTGGGGGATGTCAATTCCTTGGTGGAAGGGTTGTCTCATGGCAATGCAAGAAACAATCCTGTGTGTCCTTGCTTGCAATCAACTGCTGGGCTGAATACATTGCTGCTGCAAGCTGCTGTGCTCAAGTGCTTTGGATTCAAAATCAGATGCTGGACTATGGATTTAACTTCAAAGAGACTCCTATCCACATAGACAACAATAGTGCTATCTCTATCACTGAGAACCCTGTGCAGCACTCAAGGACCAAACACATCAACATCAGGTATCATTTAATAAGAGATAACTATGAAAAGGGATTAATTAAACTAGTCAAAGTTCATACAGATGAACAATATGCTGATCTGTTCACAAAAGCTTTTGATGAACAGAGATTTAAGTATCTGATATCAGCTATTGGGATGATTAACTTTGAGTAGACTTTTTCTTAAAACTAATTCTAATTATTTCTTCTTAAAATATGTGTGTCCTAAGTTGTCTAGTTCATCACTTTCATAAGCTCATGTTTTCTTTGGATGTAAAATTCTTTTTGAAGACTTTCCTTAGATTCTTGAAAATTTTCTGATACTTCGGAAGATAAAGTTTTATCTTCGGAAGAAAATCATGTCTTCAAAATAAATAACTGTCTAAGAGATTTTACCTTCGGAAGAAGTCAAAATTCATCTTCCGAAGCTTAAAATTCTTATCTCAGACACTTATTCATTTTTAAGGACTTTTTCCTTCCGAAGCAAAATTAACCTTCGGAAGCTTTGTTTATTCCTATACAAAGCATCCAAGGGTTTATTTCTCTTCCGAAGCATAAATTTTCAAGACTCTCAGGAAAATCTTCCGAAGCCATTTTAGCTTCGGAAGCTTTTTCAATCAAAACTTCCGAAGACAAATTACCTTCGGAAGCTTTTCGAATTCCAAGAAAACTACTTTTTGAGCAAAAGTAAACTACCTTTTCAGAGGTGGGACCGACTTCCGGATTTCAAAGTTTATCCTCTTTCATTAACTTTGGTTCAAATCCTTTTCACATAAATACCCAACGGTTCCCCCTCTTTCCCACTATCTTCCTCAATTCTACTCTTCCTCTAACCTAATTCTCTAAACCGCCTTTGCTTTCTACCTTTCTTCACCCTTAAGCTTCTGAAATGGCCAACCTTAACCGCAGAAACAACCCAGATTTCTCCATGCAACTTCACAGGCAACATAATCAAGTTGCTCTGTTAAGCTCTGAGAAAGATGCAAGTTTCTCAGAGATTTGCCAATTCTTGACTCTATCCAACTATTTCACCTCCCTGACCATTGATCCTACTCTATATGAGGATCACTTGCTTGAATTCTGGAAGACCTGCCAAGAGGTCATTATGGATGGGGAGAAGGCACTGTCTGCCACAGTGCAAGGGAGGACAATCTTCATCACTCCGGCCATCATTAACCAACACTTGCAGCTGGATGATGAAGAAGGTGAGGTGTCCTTCCCAAAGGAAGCTGTTAATCATTCCTTTGAGCAGATGGGCTATGAAGGAGATTTCTCTGTAAAGACCTTCAGGAAAGGGAAGGTCTCATCCCAGTGGAAATACCCGCTCCATGTGGTTATCCACAGCTTATCAAACAAGCATGGTGGATGGGACCAGATTCCTGAGGATCTCTCCTTTATAGTTCATGGAATGGTTCAGGGGGTCAAGTTCAGGTATTCATAATTTGTTTATACTAATTGACTTGCAAACTTAGACTCCTTAGAGTATTACATGTTTCCTAGATATGTTCAACACATTCTCAACTGTGAACTGGGCTCACAGTTGAGGGAAACAAGTAATATTCTTAAACTGGGACAGATGAAGCCCGACATCTTTAAAATAATGAAGAAGCCAACTGTAGGCTTCTCAGGGGCAGAAACAGCCCTAGTCCCAAAAATGTTAGAGCTCATTGCTTAAGGTGACAACCTAGCAACACAAGCTAGTGTTGAACCCACACCTCTTTTATCCTTACCACTAAAAAGACCAGAAATCACCTCACCTACCAAAGAAAATCCAAACGAACCCCTGATCAGGCTATTGAGTCTGTGCAGGCCCCCATATACTCAACCTTACAGGAAGAAGTGGATACTAGAGCTCCCACTTCTCCTGCGGAGCAAACCACTCCCATTTCTTCACCTATCAGGGCTGAGGTTCCTCATGCTCACCCTGATGAGCTCACTAGCCCAACAGCCTTAAGCCTTCACTCTGAGTCTCAACACTCAAGTGAACAACCTTCAGGGGACAGCTATCATCCCCAGCCTTTAGATCTCAACCAACCAATTCCTAACCTATCCTTCTATACTGATGAAGACTTAGGATTCAGTGAGTACCATGAGTCTCTCTTCTCCTCCCCTACTCAAAGAGTGATGAGTACCTCTGACTCTCCTCAGTCTATCCCACATCAGTCACCTATTACTGAGATGGACACTTCTGAACATGTTCAGGATGTCCATATGGAAGAGGCTCTCACTTTTGAAAGTGATTACACATCACTAAGACCTCAACCATGGCAACTCAGCCCACTGGCATCTCAACTGAGGCTGCCAGTGAGCAGAGGAAAACCAGCAGCCAAGAACCTCAAGCTGGTGGTGAGAGAGAGGACTTTGGTCCAATCATCTCATCCCCCAATGATTCTTCTGATGAAGATGAGGGGAATTTGAGACTAAAGGTGCAGAAATTGTCAAAAACATGCTCCTATTTAGTCTCTAAGGTTAGTCACTTGGAATCTCAAGTGACTACCTTACCTAACAGGGTCAATGATCAGCAACTTCAGATTTCATATCTAAAGGAAAAACTAGCTGGGAGACCTTTAAGGAGAGCTCAACCAGGAACACAAGAACCTGTGGAAGTGATTGACTTATCCTCCAGCTCACCTATGCAAGTGGGTGATGCTACCAAAAAGGGGGAGAAAGTTATTACAACCACAGAACCTGGGAGTTCTTCACAGAGAATGGACATAGAGGACTCACCACCTCACTTGCTGTTGTGCATTCTCAGCAACTTCCTCAAGTTCATATTAATATGGACTCAATAGACTCAATCATCAGGAGTCTCTTTGAGGAAGGTATACCAAGGGCTGTCTCATCTCCACCACAAGGAACTGGCAACTACATCATAAAGTGGAGGTATGATGATGACAGAAGAGCCCTTATACTTCACAGAGTTCAAGGTCAACAAGAAGTTTTTCATTTCCAAAGCATGAACTTCTATGAAAGACTGGATTTAGTCAACATGCCACTTGACAATCCAAGCAATTCAAGACAAGCTGACAGGCTGGCTCAAAGAATCCAAGATAGGATCCTTGCAGAGTTTTCTCTAAGAAGGAGACTTAGGCAATCAGGCAATGTCATCGGTCAACTGAATGTTGAGGTGGACCCTAAGATTAGTTTCATAGGGGAAACCTTGACTGAAGGCCCAGTGGCAGAACCTGAGACCCCTGTCTCATCATCAACAACTGCTGCAGAGGTCCAAACTCCCTCTGAGACACCTGCTGGTGAAGGTGTTTCTTAGCCTCTCTCTGGCCAAAGCATGGAAGCTACACCAAGCAATGAAGGCCAAGCCTCAATCCACCCTGAGTCACAAAGGTCTGTTGGTGACAAAGGGAAAAGGATAATGACTCCTGAGGAAATTGAGGAGGAAGAGAGAGAGAAGAAAAGGAGGCTAAGGGGAGAAAGTTCCACTGGGTCATCTAGCTTCATGCAAGCTCTAATGGTTGCTGAAGGCTCAAGACCACCCCAACCTCAGTAGTACCTAACCTATTCTCAACAATCATCCTACTCTTTAGGACCCTACATCACATTCCCTAAGACTCCAAAGTCTCAACAAGCTCAACAAGGCAATTTTCAGGATAGTTATGCCCGTGTCTTAGGAAGTGGGTATTCTAGTGATCATCAGTATTGCTTTGATGATCTAGAGTGCTTCAGTCTAGATGATGTGGAGTATGTGGACGTTGTCCAACAAATGGCTCTGCTAACCTACCGAGCAAAGAAGTTCTTCAAAAGAACTAGAGGCAGTTCCCTCAAAACCCAACTAGCAGCAACTTTGGGTTTGACAAAACAAAGGCCAAAGGTTACAAATGTTACCAACTTGGTCACTTTGCTAGGGAATGTAAGGCTCCCAAGTCAAATCCAGGAACCTCACATGCCTCCTCATATCCCCTTACACGTAAAGCCATTGGAAAGTCAACTGAAGCAGCAGTTGTAGCTCAAGAAGTTGACTGGAGCTTCATGGTAAATGATGTGACTCCTGCTCAAGCACTCATGGCTGGAACAGATGACAATAAGGTATATGAACATCTTTGTACTCCATCATGTATTTCTAAGGTTAAGTTATATCAGGACTATATGTAAGGATTCCTTAAGTCTGATGCAACCCAAAACATTCAAAGTGTCTCTGCAAACATGCACTAAGTACTGAAGTGAAGAATGCTTTGGAAGTTTTACACAATGCATTAGAAAATACTCTAAGTGTAAAATCTTCCGAAGCCAAGACCAATATCTTCCGAAGCCAAACATGAAGTCTTCCGAAGCCTCAGAGACAAAGTCTTCCGAAGCTTCAACCTATGAAGACAGATTTCTTCCGAAGACTTTTAGTACACATGCTTTATCTGATGTACTGTTCCATAAAGCACCTTTTCTGCTGCATCTCTGTAAAGTCACCAACTTACATGAGTTGGTGAAAAGGTCCATGCTTTTGGTAATTGTACATTGAGGTCTTAAGTCTGTAACTTTCCACTTTATGTACTTTATCCTTTTTGTAATGTATAAGGATGTGAGCTATGGCATGTCATAGTTACAAGATCAAAAGGCAGATATGCCTTTTGATCCTACAGTTGATTTTGTTAGTGTCTAGTCAATTGTATCCAGCTGGCTTTCAAAGTATAGCCGACTGTAGGTTGTAGTATAAGTATTTCAAGTTCTTGTATCTTTCTTTATGCTTTGTAACACTTGTAAAAGAACTTGAGAAAGCAATATACTGCCTCCTTGAAACCCAAACTCTCTTGTTCTGTCTCTTTTTTTACTTGTGTTCTTAGTATCATACTTGGTTAAACCAGTTTACTGTTTGATTAAAGTTTAGTTAATCTTCTCATTGTGTTGTTGTGTTGTAATTATGTTAAAGCCCTTAAACGGTCCTGCACTATAATATGAAAATTAAATATGATATTGAGTCTTTAAATATCTTAAAATCTGATTTTAAAAGGGTTGAATCTGACTATCAAAAGAAAATTGATGAGTTAGAGAAAACTGTGTCCTTAATATGAACATACAAACTACAATACTCAAATCAAGGATTTAATATCCAAATTGACTGAGGCTCAAGCCCAGCTTATCACAGCTGAGACTCAAGCCAGAAAGCATGCTATCTCAGAGCAAAACTTCCAAGCCATTCTTGCATTATCCCCTCACTCAAAACTTTATTGTCAAAACAAAGGTTGGTTGGGAACCAATGAAATTGCTCCATCACATTCTTATGAGTCTATTACACAATCAAGGTGTGGTACTGAAGAGCAAGAGGTTCAACCTACTGACCCACCTTCCCATGAGTCAAATAGTGATGTAACTTTGTAGACCATCACAGGGAAGAACAAGGTAAACAAAACCCCTCTTACCAGTGACGACCAACCCGTTACCACCAAAACCAGAAGGAGTCAAGCTAAGGCAGCCTGAAAAACTACCAAGAAAGTGGCTGAATCTAAGCTAAAGATTGACCCATAACAAAAGGGTGTGTTCATCTCAACTGGATTCCAGGTGGTGGGAACTTCTGATCCTGGAAAAGTGTGTAGTACCAACCCACCCATCCACTAAAAGGATCAGAAGACAAAGGGAAAGACTTCTGATGAAGACAAGAAGAACAAAAAACAACAACCCTTAAGTTCCCAGAAGATTAACATTGCCTACATAGTGTGTGGCCTACAAAACCACATGGCCAAAGATTTCTATTACAATCTTGCTAGCACACATTATGCAAACAATGTTAAAAGAGAAGGAGTCAGGAAAGGTTTCTCATTTGGACCTTATCATATGGTTCAAGTGATGAAAAAGGGAAATCTTGTTTTCGAAGCAAGTTTGTTTTCAGGATAAAAGTCGCTCTTCTGAAGGGAAAATGGCTACGGAAGTTAAAGATGTTAACACTCAAAAGAACAAGAAAGTTCCCTTAAAACCATCCCAGAAGAAGACTACTTCGTAATAAAAGGTGGTGAAGACTTCTTTTAAATAGAAAGAAGCTTCGGATGAATGTCATGCTGCTCAGGCTTCATCAAGCTCATCCTTAATGATCAGCCAAGGGATGGAATGGAAGATCAAAGAAGATGCTACAGCCCAAGCCTCTTCTTCACAAACACCTATTGAACCCCCACGCATAAATTTTGGTTCAATATCATCCTCATCATTGGAAAAGCCCAAGACCAACAAGGCTTGGGTTTCCAATAGAAACTAACTTTTTCACCTTATGTGCAGGGACATCCATAGGACAAGAACAACAATGTGTGGATTGTAGATAGTGGATGCTGCAAGCACATGACAGGGAACATATCTCTCCTTCAACAATTTCAACATTTTGATGGAGGTCCTGTTCAATTTGAAGGTGAGGCTAGATGGATACATTTCTGGTAGAGGAAGTGTATCCAACGACAAGTTAAAAGTTAACAGAGTACATTTTGTCAAACAGCTTGAACACAACATGTTAAGTGTTTCTCAATTTTTGTGATCAAAAGCATCAAATGCTTTTCACTGAACATGAGTGCATTATCCTCAAACCCGGGATGACCATTCCTCAAGAATTGGTGCTTCTTAGATCTCCCAGAAAAGGGGATATGTAAATATAGATATGAACAATGCTTCCCCACTGGGGGAAGTATCATGCTTTCATTCCAAAGCAGATAGCGATGAGTCAACACTATGGGATAAACGTATGTGTCATGCCAATTTGAAAACCATGAATAAATTGTTACATGGTTTGCCTAAAATGAAATTTTTCTATAAAGATAACTATGTTGCATGTCTGAAAGGGAAGCAACACTGAGCATCTCATAAATCCAAAGTTGTTAACGCTATCACCACCCCATTACACTTATTGCACATGGATCTATTTGGTCCTATAAGTATAATGAGCATTAGAAGGAAATCATACTACCTTGTGATCATTGATGATTTTACAAGATTTACATGGGTCTTCTTTCTAAGAACTAAGGATGAAACTGCTGAAACGTTTTAAGTTTTTTATTCTTAAAATTGAAATTCAAATTGATCAAAAGGTTAAGATAATTATAAGTGACCATGGGACTGAGTTTAAGAATCACGTTCTTGACTCATTCTGTAACTCAAAAGGGATTGCTAGACAATACAGTGCTCTAAAACTCCTCAACTAAATTGTGTTGCTGAGAGGAGGAACAGGACACTGATTGAGGCTGCTCGGATCATGTTAGCTGATTGAAAGCTGTCTCTAACATTATGGGCTGAGGCAGTCAGCATTGCATGGTATGTGCAGAATAGGGTTCTTGTAGTTAAGCCACATGAAAAAACCCCTTATGAGCTATTGAACAAGAGGCCATCATTCATTGGCTTTCTAAGATCCTTTGGCAGCAGATGTACCATACTTTGACACAAAAGACAATTTGGCAAAATTTGTTGAAAAGTCGGATGATGCTATCTTTGTTGGATATTCCTCTAACTTTATTACTTACAGAGTTTATAACATCAAAAATTAACAAATGGAGGAATCATCGAACATTGTTGTCAATAAGCACACTCCTTATGTTAGGGGGAATGGCCCTAATCATATTTTTGATTTAGAATTGTTTCCTAACTATTCTAAACCATCTTGTGAGAATGTTTAAGCTGGAATAGGCACTCAAAGTGATTTTGATGATGATCAATTGTTTGAGTCTCGTTCAAGTTCTCAAAGAGTTGCTGAAGATCAGGCTCCCACTATCTTAAGATCTGATAGTTTGACTATTTCATGAGATAGTGGAGCTTCAACTAGTGATCCACCAAGTGAGCCTCAAAACTCATCAGGTGACACTGCACAACACCTAACAGATGGAAGTAGCATTTTGCAGGAACAAGCAACCATTAATGCTGCTTCTCAGGCAACAGATGATGATGATGTTTTCCATTTATTCAATAAATCCTCATTGAATGAGTTTGAAACAACAGCTCGTCCAAGTGTTCAAGCTCCTAAGCAAAATTATGTCCAACCTGGATTTATCTTTGCAACTGGAAGTGATTCACAGGCTTAGGATTCACAACACTCATCCATCTGAGAACATCATAGGACAAGTCTTTGAAGGTATGAAAACAAGGGTACAAACTCACAATGGGAATGTCTGCCTGTACTCATGCTTTTTGTCTTAGATGGAACCTAAGAAAGTAGAAGAAGCCTTAAAAGATAGTAGCTGGGTTAAGTGAATGCATGAGGAATTGCTTCAAATCAAAAGATAAAAGGTTTAGAACTTATGTCCGATACCATCTGGTCAAGTACCAATAGGCACCAAATGGGTTTTCAGGAACAAAAGAGATGATAGAGGCTTGATAATCAAGAACAAGGCAAGACTGGTAGTTCAGGGATACACCCAAGAGGAAGAAATTGATTACACTGATGTCTTTGCACCAGTTGCAAGACTTGAGGAAGTGAAGATCTTTCTTGCTTATGTTGCATCCAAGAACTTTTTTGTCTACCAAATTCATGTCAAGTGTGCCTTTCTATATGGGGATATAGATAGGGAATTCTATGTGTGTCAACCTCTAAGATTTGAAGATCCATAACACCCCAACTATGTGTGCAAGTTGAATAAAGCTCTATATGGGCTGCACCAAGCACCTAAGCTGTGGTTTGAGACTTTGTCTCAATTTCTCATGAAGAATGGATACATAATAGGCACCATTGACAAGACTTTATTCATAAAGAAATCTGGGAAATACATTTTACTCGTCCAAGTATATGTTGATGACATAACATTGCCAAGTCTACCTTCTCACCCCATCAAATACACATATCAGAGACGCCCCAACCAACCCTTGTTAAATCTACTCAGATTGAGCAGGCCCCTCCTGTTTAATCCAAAAGGACTAGTGTCAAATCATGGGTTCCCACTCAGTCTGAGGTCTCACCATCCTTCACCATTGACCTCAATAAGGGATTTGAGTTTCCTCAATCTCAATCCACTGAGCCCGAAACCCATGTTGAAAGCCCTCAGGGTGAGTTTCTATACTCTCTTGAGCAGCCAAAAAGGGACAGCCTCACCAAAGGTTCAATGCCATTAGACATTGACCAAAGTCCCGGGTCATTAGGTATAACTTCCATATCCTTTACTAACCTACTGATAAGAACTGATGAGGAGATTATGTCTCTTCATGGCAATGAGGTTGATCCATAACACCCTCTTAAGGATCAACAGAGTCTAGAGGGTCCTCCTATCTTTATCTCCCATCAGCAAAAACCAACTGTGGTGAGTCCCACAAATTTGGAGGGGACTCATGTAGACTCAGTTGCCACTACTGAAGGAGCCTCATTGGATCCTCAGAGCAGTGGTAACATTTCTGAGTCTGAATCTACAGCAATCATGCCTCTTGATGCCTTTGAAAAAGACATAATTAGGCAAGAGAAACCAGGGTGCCAAGAAACCATATCTGGTGGTGAGGATGAATATACTAGGTATGTTACCTCATCTCCCCATGATTCTTCAAAAGAAGATGAGGGAAGTCTAAAACTCACCATTCAAGACCTACTTTCTAAAGTCTCAAACCATGAATCTAAGGTTAAGACTTTAGAGGATAGGTCTGCCACTCAGCAACTTAAGATTCAAAATCTCAAGGCTCAACTAGCTGAGATATAGATTGAGAGATCTGTTAGGCATGTACCCATTCAAGTCTCATTGACCTCTTCCTCTAGCTCATCTAGCTCTCAAGATGATGCTACCAAAAAGGGGGAGTGTGTTCAAACGCAAACATATGTGGAACCACAGAGCCAAGCTTTAACTTCTTTAACTTCAAGATACCCTGCTCATCAAGCACCAATTTTTCTTGAGCATCCTCCAATTGTTCTTCAGATGGATTAAAGGATGCTCCAAGACCTGAATAGGTTCTTTTCCAAGTTCCTACTTGGACCTTCTATTGAACAACAAAGCCCTGATGTTCTTGTGGCATACTTTGGTGCTGAAGAGCTTCAGAGGTTGAATGCACCTTCTATCATTGTTCAAGAAGTTGGTCAACCTAAGGTCTACATGGAACCTAAGATTAATTTCGAAGGGGAAATGGAAACTGATGGCCCAACAACTAAAACAATTGGGACAGAAAATGCATTACCACAAACATCCAAAGCTGAAGTCAAAGCCTCAGAAGAACCATTTCAATATTTCGAAGCTAAGGTGGAAGCTGCGAAAGGGCTATTTTCCCTATCCGAGGATCTGGTTATTATAGATGCAATCATAGAACTAGCATCTGAGGTGAACAGTGAAGATTTTCTCTACCGACCCGTCACTCAAACAACATCACCACAACAAGCTCCAACCACTATCTCTCAACATGAAACTTCCATCCAAGAACCCTCAAAGTCTAGTTCTTCCAAAGATGTCAAAGGAAAAAGGAAGATGGCTGCGGAAGAGCTTCATGAGGAAGCAAGGTTAGAGAAGCTTAGGAGAAAGGTAGACTCCCCATTGGGAAGCTGTTAGCTGTAAGTAGCAAAGCAGTTGCAGCCAACCAGGAGGCTTTCAACAATCATAAAAGGGTGGAAAATAATTGACAGGCTTGTCAAGCTTGGAGTTGTTGGTGAAGAAGTGCTCCTGCTACCACTAGAGAAGTTGATTGAGTTAGAAAAGGCAACTCTGCTGCAAATTGAACAAAGAGAAGAGGCAGTCAGGTTGGTCTTAGAGGATGAAAGGGAGATGAAGGAAAGAGAGGCTAATTTGCAACTAAGGAGGGAATGGATAACTTTTCTGACCTTTAGAGGTTTCTCTCAAGAAGAATTGTTTCCATATGATAATGATATGATCTTATGGCTCTTCAAAAAAGAGCAATCAAATGAAGAAGGAAGGAAAGAAGGTTGCAAAGGAGAAACTGAGGGTTAAGAAGAAGAAGGAAGAAAAAGCAGGACTTAATGTTGTTAGGAAGATAGGTGATAAGGCCTGGATGAAGGAACATCTTCGGGCTCATGGCTTCTCTGGCAAGCAGGTGGGTCCCATATCTGAGAAGATGTTGCAGCGACATGGCAGTGACATCAAGGTTGACATTCGCTCAGGGAAAAGGAAGGAGATATATAGAAGGGGATAGGGGATGACCTTCAAAGCAACACCTCAACCCTAACAAACCCCTATCCCTGAACCTACCCTTTCCCATTTCACATTAAATCTGAACCCACCTCTGAACCATACACCCCTGAACCTACACTATCATCCATACCTGCCTCATCACTACAACCACCTCAACTACACATCCTTAAACCCAAAACACTTCCCAGAACCCAAACACCACTACCTACCCAACAACCATTCAAACCATCCTCTCAGCCTTCCAAACATCTCTCCTTAGAGGAGTTTAAGGAGGTCAAGATGAAGCTCATCAAGTGCAGGACCGTTTAAGGGCTTAACTACAATTACAACACAACTACACAATGAGGAGAATAACTAATCTCTAATCAAACAGTGAACTGGGTAACCAAGTATGATGCTAAGAACACAAGTAAGTAATGAGACAGAACAAGAGAGTTGGGTTTCAAGGAGGCAGTATATTGCTTTCTCAAGTTCTCTTACAAGTGTTACAAAAGCATTTAGAAAAGATACAAGAACTTGAAATACTTATACTACAACCTACAGCCGGCCATACTTTGAAGGCCAGCTGGATACAATTGACTAGACACAAACAAAATCAATTGTAGGATCAAAAGGCATATCTGCCTTTTGACCTTGTGACTATGACATGCCATAGCTCACATCCTTTTACAATACAAAAAGGATAAAGTACATAAAGTGGAAAGTTACAGACTCAAGACCTCAATGTACAGTTACCAAAAGCATGACCCTTTTCACCAACTCATGTAAGTTGGTGACTTTACAGAGATGCAGCGGAAAAGATGCTTTATGGAACAGTACATCAGATAAAGCATGTGTACTAAAAGTCTTCGGAAGAAATCTGTCTTCATAGGATGAGGCTTCGGAAGACTTTGTCTCTGAAGCTTCGGAAGACTTCATGTTTGGCTTCGGAAGATATTGGTCTTGGCTTCGGAAGATTTTACACTTAGAGTATTTTCTAATGCTTTGTGTAAAACTTCCGAAGCATTCTTCACTTCAGTACTTTGTGCATGTTTGCTGAGACACTTGAGCTGTTTTGGGTTGCATCAGACTTCAGGAATCCTTACAAACTCCCCCTAGGCTGATGCTACCAAAACACTTGGAAGATCTTCAAATGTTGGTAGTCTTCAGTACAATCAGGACCATTCCTTTCTTCATGAGATGGTCAGGATCATCAAGACTTTCATAATATCTTCTCATCTCAAAGAGATCATGCAGAGGTAAGTTGATTATGTCTTGCCATGAGTAGACATTCTCAACACCTTGATCTCTTATAACAGTCCATCTCTCTGGATTGGTAGAGTATGTCCAGGATAAGATGGGTGTCTCACTAGTTAGAGGAGCCACTTGAATAGGAGTTGATTGGGCTGCCTCATCATGCACTTCCTCAGGTTGATCTGATTCAGCCTGAGATGCAGAGGTAGATGACTTTGGCTTCTTCTTCTTTGTCTTTGGTTTAGAAGCCATTCTCTTCTTCCTCTTGGTTGTCTTTAACTGAGAAGACTGGTCTGCAGCACCAGGTTGATCTTCAGTGTCTTTCTCAGTTGGGTGTTCCTCCCTCACAGGTTCAGAAGGGGAGGGAGTTTGACCCTGCCTAGGATCAGAAGATGAAGCTTGCTGGGGCTCAGCTGGAGGTGCTGGTTGAGGTGTCTCTGGTTGCTCAAACTTGACCTCCACTTCAGGTGGGACTTGACTTGGAAGAGAGTGCAAGTCAATAAGTTCTCCACTCTTAATCTTCTGCTTGATCACCCTAATGTGCTCATCCATAGTGGATAGAGCCATGGGGCCAAGTCTCCTTCCGGAGAATCCATACAGCTTCAAGAAGCTCACCATTCTTTGTCTGTCAGCAGACTTCTTTGCATTCTTTTGAATGGTGGCCCTTGACTTTGCAGCTTCTTCCCTTAGTTTCCTTTTGGTTGTCTTTCTTTCCTTGACTAACTCAAGTTCAAGTTGCTTTAAATACTCAAACTCAATGAAGTCATAGGATAAAGGGAGAAGTGCATCTGCCTGATAGAAGCCTGTGGCACTCAGGTAGTTGATCATTTTGATCCTATCTTCCTCTTTATCTACCTGAGGTTCTTGTGGAGCCACATCTTCTTGTGCAGGACTTTCTTGAACTGGTGAGAGAGTAGGAGCATGCTTGTAGAGTCTTTTCTGTCTCTTCTCCTCTTTGAGTTGGAGAAGTATCATTGCATCCTCTTTCTCCTTCAACTCTCTTGACACTTCTCTGTCAGCCAGTTCATTCAGTTCTTCTAAGGGGAGGGAGATGATATCATCAATATCATAGTTCCTGGTCTGTAAGTAAGTTATCCTGACTGCCCTTAACTCATCATCCTGAGTATTTGGTCTGGGGGCAGCCCTGATTGCAGCTTGCATGAAGCTAGATGACCCAGTGGAACTTTCTCCCCTTAGTCTCCTTTTCCTCTCTCTCTCTTCCTCCTCAATTTCCTCAGGAGTCATTATCCTTTTCCCTTTGTCACCAACAGACCTTTGTGACTCAGGGAGGATTGAGGCTTGGCCTTCATTGCTTGGAGTAGCTTCCATGCTCTGGCCAGAGAGAGGCTGAGAAACACCTTCACCAGCAGGTGTCTCTGTTGGAGTTTGGACCTCAGCAGCAGTTGTTGATGATGAGACAGGGGTCTCAGGTTCTGTCACTGGGCCTTCAGTCAAGGTTTCCCCTATGAAACTAATCTTAGGGTCCACCTCAACATCCAGTTGACCGATGACATTGCCTGATTCCCTAAGTCTCCTTCTTAGAGAGAACTCTGCCATGATCCTTCTTGGATTCTTTGAGCCAGCCTATCAGCTTGTCTTGAATTGCTTGGATTGACAAGTGGTAGGTTGACTAAATCCAGTCTTTCATAGAAGCTCAGGCTTTGGAATTGAAAAACTTCTTGTTGGCCTTGAACTCTTTGAAGTATGAGGGCTCTTCTGTCATCATCATACCTCCACCTTATGATTTGATTGTTGTTCCCAGTGGTGGAGATGAGACAGCCCTTGGTATGCCTTCCTCAAATAGACTCCTGATGAGAGAGTCTATAGAGTCCACATTAATGTGAACTTGAGGAAGTTGCTGAGAATGCACAACAGCAAGTGAGGATGGTGAGTCCTCTATGTCCATTCTCTCTGAAGAACTCCCAGGTTCTGTGGTTGTAACAACTTTCTCCCCCTTTTTGGTAGCATCACCCACTTGCATAGGTGAGCTGGAGGATAAGTCAATCACTTCCACAGGTTCTTGTGTTCCTGGTTGAGCTCTTCTTAAAGGTCTCCCAGCTAGTTTTTCCTGCAGATATGAAATCTGTAGTTGCTGATCATTGACCCTGTTTTGTAAGGTAGTCACTTGAGATTCCAAGTGACTAACCTTAGAGACTAAATAGGTGCATGTTTTTGACAGTTTTTGCACCTTTAGCCTCAAATTCCCCTCATCTTCATCAGAAGATTCATTGGGGGATGAGATGATTGGACCAAAGTCCTCTCTCTCACCACCAGCTTGAGTTTCTTGGCTGCTGGTTTTCCTCTGCTCACTGGCAGCCTCAGTTGAGATGCCAATGGGCTGAGTTGCCATGGTTGAGGTCTTAATGATGTAATCACTTTCAAAAGTGAGAGCCTCTTCCATATG
Source organism: Flaveria ramosissima (assembly GCA_025215565.1). Classification (NCBI taxonomy): domain Eukaryota; kingdom Viridiplantae; phylum Streptophyta; class Magnoliopsida; order Asterales; family Asteraceae; genus Flaveria; species Flaveria ramosissima. The sequence goes on from CM046035.1 coordinate 11,738,643, forward strand.
GACATCCTGAACAGGTTCAGAAGTGTCCACCTCAGTAACAGGTGACTGATGGGGGATAGACTGAGGAGAGTCAGAGGTACTCATCTCTCTTTGAGTAGGGGAGGAGAAGAGAGACTCATGGTACTCACTGAATCCTAAGTCTTCATCAGTGTAAAAGGATAGGTTGGGAATTGGTTGGTTGAGATCCAAAGGCTGGGGATGGTAGCTGTCCCCTGAAGGTTGTCCACTTGAGTGTTGAGACTCAGAGTGAAGGCTTAAGGTTGTTGGGCTATTGAGCTCATCAGGGTGAGCTTGAGGAACCTCAGCCCTGATAGGTGAAGTAATGGGAGTGGTTTGCTCCTCAGGAGAAGTGGGAGCTCTAGTGTCCACTTCTTCCTGTAAGGTTGAGTATTTGGGGGCCTGCACAGACTCAATAGTCTGAGCAGGGGTTCGTTTGGATTTTCTTTGGTAGGTGAGGGTGATTTCTGGTCTTTTTAGTGGTAGGGACAAAAGAGGTGTGGGTTCAACACTAGCTTGTGTTGCTAGGTTGTCACCTTGAGCAATGAGCTCTAACATTTTTGGGACTAGGGCTGTTTCTACCCCAGAGAAGCCTACAGTTGGCTTCTTCATTATTTTAAAGATGCCGGGCTTCATCTGTCCCAATTTAAGAATATTACCTGTTTCCCTCAACTGTGAGCCCAGTTCACAGTTGAGAATGTGTTGAACATATCTAGGAAACATGTAATACTCTAAGGAGTCTAAGTTTGCAAGTAAATTAGTATATACAAATTGTGAATACCTGAACTTGACCCCTTGAACCATTCCATGAACAATGAAGGAGAGATCCTCAGGAATCTGGTCCCATCCACCATGCTTGTTTGACAAGCTGTGGATAACCACATGGAGCAGGAATTTCCATTGGGATGAGACCTTCCCTTTCCTAAAGGTCTTTACAGAGAAATCCCTTCATAGCCCATCTGCTCAAAAGAATGATTTACAGCTTCTTTTGGAAAGGACACCTCACCTTCTTCATCATCCAGCTGTAGATGTTGGTTAATGATGGCCGGAGTGATGAAGACTGTCCTCCCTGCACTGTGGCAGACAGTGCCTTCTCCCCATCCATAATGACCTCTTGGCAGGTCTTCCAGAATTCAAGCAACTGATCCTCATATAGAGGAGGATCAATGGTCAGGGAGGTGAAGTAGTTAGATAGAGTCAAGAATTGGCAAATCTCTGAGAAACTTGCATCTTTCTCAGAGCTTAACAGAGCAACTTGATTATGTTGCCTGTGTAGTTGCATGGAGAAATCAGGGTTGTTTCTGCGGTTAAGGTTGGCCATTTTAGAAGCTTAAGGGTGAAGAAAGGTAGAAAGCAAAGGCGGTTTAGAGAATTAGGTTAGAGAAACAGTAGAATTGAGGAAGATAGTGGGAAAGAGGGGGAACCGTTGGGTATTTATATGAAAAGGGATTTGAACCAAAGTTAATGAAAGAGGATAAACTTTGAAATCCGAAAGTCGGTCCCACCTCTGAAAAAGTAGTTTACTTTTGCTCAAAAAGTAGTTTTCTTGGAATTCGAAAAGCTTCCGAAGTTTATTTGTCTTCGGAAGTTTTGATTTAAAAAGCTTCCGAAGCTAAAATGGCTTCGGAAGATTTTCCTGAGAGTCTTGATAATTTATGCTTCGGAAGAGAAATAAACCTTTGAATGCTTTGTATGAAAATAAACAAAGCTTCCGAAGGTTAATTTTGCTTCGGAAGGAAAAGGTTCTTGAAAATAGATAAGTGTCTGAGATAAGAATTTTAAGCTTCGGAAGATGAATCTTTACTTCTTCCGAAGGTAAAATCTCTTAGACAGTTATTTATTTTAAAGACATGTTTTTCTTCCGAAGATAAAATCTTATCTTCCGAAGTATCAGAAATTTTCAAGAATCTAAGGAAAGTCTTCAAAAAGAATTTTACATCCAAAGAAAACATGAGCTTATGAAAGTGATGAACTAGACAACTTAGGACACACATATTTTAAGAAGAAATAATTAGAATTAGTTTTAATAAAAAGTCTACTCAAAGTTAATCATCCCAATAGCTGATATCAGATACTTAAATCTCTGTTCATCAAAAGCTTTGGTGAACAGATCAGCATATTGTTCATCTGTATGAACTTTGACTAGTTTGATTAATCCTTTTTCATAGTTATCTCTTATTAAATGATACCTGATGTTGATGTGTTTGGTCCTTGAGTGCTGCACAGGGTTCTCAGTGATAGAGATAGCACTATTGTTGTCTATGTGGATAGGAGTCTCCTTGAAGTTAAATCCATAGTCCAGCATCTGATTTTGAATCCAAAGCACTTGAGCACAGCAGCTTGCAGCAGCAATGTATTCAGCCTCAGCAGTTGATGCAGACACACAGGATTGTTTCTTGCATTGCCATGAGACCACCCTTCCACCAAGGAATTGACATCCCCCAGATGTAGACTTTGCAGTCATATTGCAACCACCATAATCACTATCTGTATAGGCATACAGATTGAAATTTGGATTCTTTGGATACCATAGACCAAGTGTTGAAGCACCTTTGAGGTATCTTAAAATCCTTTTCACAGTGATTAAGTGAGACATCTTAGGGTTGGCTTGATATCTTGCACAAATACATGTAGCAAACATGATATCAGGCCTGCTAGCTGTAAGATACATAAGAGACCCAATCATAGCCCTGTATAAGTGTTCATCTACACACTCCCCCTCAAGATCTGGACCAAGGGAGTGGTTTCTGGCTATGGGTGTCTTAGCAATCTTACAATCAGTCATATTGAACCTCTTGAGTATGTCTTGAACATACTTTGACTGACTTATGAAGATGCCATCTTCAACTTGCTTCACTTGAATTCCCAGAAAGAAGTTGAGTTCTCCCATTGAACTCATCTCAAATCTGTCCTTCATCAGCTTCTCAAAGTCTTTGCAGAGCTTTGGATTAGTTGAACCAAAGATGATGTCATCAACATATACTTGAACCAGCAATAAGTCATTTCCCTGTCCTTTGATGAAGAGGGTTCCATCTATAGTACCTCTTCTGTATCCATGCTTGCAGAGATACTTAGATAGTGTCTCATACCACTTCCTGGGTGCCTGATGCAGCCCATAAAGAGCTTTGTCAAGCTTGCAGACATAATCAGGATGATCAGGGTCTACAAAACCAGGTGGCTGTTTGACATAAACCTCCTCATCAATCACTCCATATAAGAAAGCACACTTTACATCAAGTTGGTAGACCTTGAAGTTCTTGGATGCAGCAAATGCCAGGAATATCCTAACAGCTTCTAGTCTTGCTACAGGAGCAAAGACATCAGTGTAGTCAATCCCTTCTTCTTGTGTGTATCCTTGAACAACTAGTCTTGCCTTGTTCTTGATGATGATTCCCCTATCATCCTTCTTGTTTCTAAAAACCCATTTGGTTCCAATGGTAGTCTTCCCATGAGGAAGAGGACAAAGGTTCCAAACTTTCTGCCTTTTGAATTGAAGCAGCTCTTGTTGCATAGCTTCAACCCAACTTCCATCCTTTAGAGCTTCATCAACTTTCTTGGGCTCTATCTGAGATAAGAAACAAGAGTGAAGACAAACATTTGCTTCATGGGTTTGTCCTCTTGTTCTTACCCCTGTGACAACATCTCCAATGATGTTTGTGGTGGGGTGAGACTTGTGGATCCTTAGCTGAGGGATCACAGCAAGTTGCTGGGAAAGATCTAAATTTGAGAAATTTAAATCTGGTCCTGAAGATTCACCCTCCACATTATCACACTTATCAAGATTAACTTGATCCAATGAGTGTGAGACATCATTGATGTTGTCATCTATGGTGTGGTTATTAGCATCAAGAATTCCTGATCACTATCACCATCACCATTGTTGTCTTCTACAAGTGAGGTATCTTTATCTGGTTGAGAGGCCTCTGAGCTGGAATTTGAAGGCATGCCAGATGTATCAGCTGAATTTGTCATTGTTGTGCTGATAGAAACCTCATTTGCTGAAGTAGTTCCAACTGGAGCTGAAGATGTATGAGTTGAAGATCTTCCTAGCTCAAATCTTGGATCAGGATCACCTGTATTTAGATTTTCTGCAGATCCTGAAACATGCTCACAAGATTTGTTAAAACAGTTGGTAACTAAATCAAGATCAAACAGCCAATCCGGACCAGAACCAGCCACACAGGGAGTGTGCTCATTGAAAGTCACATTGGCTGACTCCTCAACAATTCTAGTTCTGAGATTGTATACTCTATAAGCTTTAGCTTGAGAAGAGTATCCAATGAAATGTCCATCATCTGATTTCTCAGCAAACTTGGCAATTTGATCTTTGGTATTCAAGATGGTGCAGGGACATCCAAATGACCTGAGAAAACCAATGAAAGGTTTCCTCTTGTGCCAAAGTTCATAAGGAGTCTTACCATGTGTCTTAACTACTAAAACTCTGTTTTGCACATAGCAAGCAGTATTGACTGCCTCTGCCCAGAAGGTGATAGGCAGTTTAGAGTCAGACAACATAGTTCTTGCAGCTTCAATAAGTGTCCTGTTTCTCCTTTCAGCAACTCCATTTTGCTGAGGAGTCCTGGGAGCACTATATTGTCTTGTAATACCTTTTTCATCACAAAATGCATCAAGGATTTGGTTCTTGAATTCAGTTCCTTGATCACATCTTATGGTTTTGACCTTGTGATCACATTGATTCTCAACTTTTAAGATGAAATTCTTCAGAATCTCAGGGGTTTCATCCTTAGTCTAAGGAAGAAGACCCAAGTGAATCTTGTAAAATCATCTGTGATCACCAGACAGTAAGAGGTCCTTCCTAAACTCATTACACTGGTGGGGCCAAAGAGATCCATATGTAACAAGTGTAGGGGAGTAGTGATGGAGTTCTTTTCCTTAGGCTTGTGAGATACTTTGTGTTGCTTCCCTTTCAGGCATGCCACACAATGATCATCACTAGTAAACTCTTTCTTTGGCATTCCAGTTACCAGATCATGTTTAATTAATTTATTCATGTTCTTAAAGTTTACATGGCACATTCTTTTATGCCATAGGAAAGACTCATCACTATTTGCTTTAGATAGAAAGCATGAAACTTCTCCTGAGGGAGATGTTTCTTGCAAATCCATCTTGTACATGTTCCCTTTCCTGGGGGCTCTGAGCAGGATATGCTCATGAGGAATGACCACACCAGGTTTGAGAACAATGCACTCATGCTCAGTAAAGAGCATGTTATGACTCTGATCACAAAATTGGGATACACTCAGAAGATTGTACCCAAGCTCCTTAACAAAGTTTACCTTCTCAATGCTGAGCTTACCATTTGTGACCTTGCCCCTTCCAGAAATGTAACCACCTTCATCTCCTCCAAAAGCAACTGGTCCTCCATCAATTCTCTCAAAATTATGGAGTAGAGACCTATTGCCTGTCATGTGCCTGGAACAGCCACTGTCAATTATCCAGACATTCCTGTTGGTCTTGAGCTGTTCCTGCACAGAGAAGATGATTAGTTACATTTGGAAACCCAAGCCTTACTTGTCTTGGGCTCATTACAGTAAAAGAAGGTAATGCAACAGTAATAGATCCTATGGTTGTACTATGGGATCTTCAGCTGTTGTTGATGGAGAAACCTCAGTCATTTGGTCTTTCTTAGACTTCCACACCACCTTGGAGTCTTGGACTTGACCTTCAAAACCTTAGAAGCTTTTAGAACTTCATAAGTTTTGATGACTGATCCTTCGGAAGAGTCTACAGTCACTGCAGCAGACTTTAGTGCTTCGGAAGAACTCCTTTCTTCCGAGACCAACTTTGCTTCCGAAGGTAATTTTCCACTTACCTCCTTCTTTGATTTGGAGCTTCCGAAGGAAACAGACTTTCCTTCCGAAGCTTGAGACTTCTTGAGACTCTTTGAAGTCTTTGTTTTAGTCATGTGGACAGTACTTTTAGGATTGTATGGGCAATCCTTAGCAATGTGAGAAGTACTTTCACACATGACACATAACATTATCTTCTTCAAAGAAGTCTCCCTTTGAGAGCAAGACTGGCTTTGGTCACATCCCTCTCCATCTTCATCTTGGTAGATGCTGAGACAGTTCCTTTGGGCTGTGAACTGTTCTTGGAGTTTGATGGTCCAGGCTGTGCAGCAGTGGTACACAGCAAATCAGTCTTCTTCTTGGTACTGAGATGATTTGAACAAGAACCATGACTCTTAGCTGAGGAGTCTTGGTTGATGTCTTCAGTCCTTACTACTTTGAAACCTGCAGAGATAAAAACTTGTTTCTGCTTAGCATCAAAAGTAGCCTTGATTTCTTGAGCCTTCTTTGCTTTCTTTTGCTCTTTCTGATCAAGTTCTTTCTTTTGGACTTGGTCATCACAGTTGATTTTTCTCCTCAGAAGGATAGTGGCCCTTGGAAGAATCCTCTTCTTCACTCTTCTCAGAGGAATTCTTCACTATCACTTCTTCATCATCCTCACTTACAGGATCTATGAGAGGAAGCTCATCTTCACAAGTTCCACACCTAGGAGATCTTACAGACAAGATTGTGTGTGGAGGAGCTATCTCATTTGATCCTAGTCCCTGTCTATTTTGATAACAAACTTTGTTGTGCAGGGATGAGGATATCATGTTCTTGAAGGTCTCTTCTTCAAGAACACTTTCTCTGCCTTGGCTTTGCTGATCACAAGCTCAGCCTGGCACTCAGTTAACTTAGTGATGAGATCTTGAATCTGAGTTCTGAAATCTGTGTGTTCATGTTTTAGTACTGAAATGGTTTTCTCCAAGTCTTCTATCTTTAACTTGTAATCATTTTCAGACTTTCTAAAATCAGATTTAATATGTTTAATGACTCAAGATCAGATCTCATCTCTAAGTTAGAGATGTATCTATCTTGAATCCATTAGCATATGAAATCTGATTTAGAAAGTCTGAAATCATTACAAGTCAAGATAGAGACTTGGAAAAACCATTTCAGTACTAAAACTGAACCACCCCAGATTTAAGCAAACTCAAGTCAATGTCTCATCACTAGGTTTTAAACTGAGTCCAGTCTTGACTTGTGATCAGCAAAGCCAAGGCAAGAAATGTTCTTGAGAAGAGACCTTCAAGAACATGATATCCTCATCCCTACACAACAAGTTTGTTTATCAAAGACAGGGACTGGGATCAATGAGATAGCTCCTCCACACACAATTTGTCTGTAAGATCTCCTAGGTGGGAACTTGTGAAGATGAGCTTCCTCTCATAGATCCTGTATTGAGGATGATGAAGAAGTGATAGTGAAGAATTCCTCTGAAAGAGTGAAGAAGAGGATTCTTCCAGGGCCACTATCCTTCTTAGGAAAGAAATCAACTGGATGACCAAGTCCAAAAGAAAGAACTTGATCAGAAGAGCAAAAGAAAAGCAAAGAAGGCTCAAGAAATCAAGGCTACTTTTGATGCTAAGCAGAAACAAGTTTTTATCTCTGCAGGTTTCAAAGTAGTAAGGACTGAGACATCACCAAGACTCTAGCTAAGAGTCATGTTCTTGTTCAACATCTCAGTAACAAGAAGAAGACTGAGCTGCTGTGTACCACTGCTTCACAGCCTGGACCATCAAACTCCAAGAACAGTTCATACAGCCCAAAGGAACTGTTCTCAGCAATCTACCAAGATGAAGGTGGAGAGGGATGTGACCAAAGTCAGTCTTTGCTCCAAAGGGAGACTTCTTTGAAGAAGAAAATGTTATGTTTCATGTGTGAAAGTCTTCTCACATTGCTAAGGATTGCCCATACAATCCTAAAAGTACTCCACATGACTAAAACAAAGACTTCAAAGATCTCAAGAATCTCAAGCTTCGGAAGGAAAGTCTGTTTCCTTCGAAGCTCCAAATCAAAGAGAGGTAAGGTGGAAAAATTACCTCGGAAGCAAAGTTGGTCTCGGAAGAAAGGAATTCTTCCGAAGCACTAAAGTCTGCTGCAGTGACTGTAGACTCTTCCGAAGGATCAGTCATCAAAACTATGAAGTTCCAAAGCTTCTTAAGGTTTTGAAGGTCAAGTCCAAGACTCCAAAGGTGGTGTGGAAGTCTAAGAAAGACCAATGACTGAGGTTTCTCCATCAACAACAGCTGAAGATCCCCATAGTACAACCATAGGATCTATTACTGTTGCATTACCTTCTTTTACTGTTAATGAGCCCAAGACAGTAAGGCTGGGTTTCAAATGTAACTAATCATTTTCTCTGTGCAGGAACAGCTCAAGACCAACAGGAATGTTGGATAATTGACAGTGGCTGTTCCAGGCACATGACAGGCAATAGGTCTCTACTCCATAATTTTGAGAGAATTGATGGAGGACCAGTTGCTTTTGGAGGAGATGAAGGTGGTTACATTTCGGAAGGGGCAAGGTCACAAATGGTAAGCTCAGCATTGAGAAGGTAAACTTTGTTAAGGAGCTTGGGTACAATCTTCTGAGTGTATCCCTTTTGTGATCAGAGTCATAACATGCTCTTTACTGAGCATGAGTTTGTTTTCTCAAGCCTGGTGTGGTCATTCCTCATGAGCATATCCTGCTCAGAGCCCCCAGGAAAGGGAACATGTACAAGATGGATTTGCAAGAAACATCTCCTCAGGAGAAGTTTCATGCTTTCTATCTAAAGCAAATAGTGATGAGTCTTCCTATGGCATAAAAGAATGTGCCATGTAAACTTTAAGAACATGAATAAATTAATTAAACATGATTTGGTAACTGGAATGCCAAGAAAGAGTTTACAAGTGATGATCATTGTGTTGCATGCCTGAAAGGGAAGCAACACAAAGTATCTCACAAGCCTAAGGAAAAGAACTCCATCACTACTCCCCTACACTTGTTACATATGGATCTCTTTGGCCCCACCAGTGTAATGAGTTTAGGAAGGACCTCTTACTGTCTGGTGATCACAGATGATTTTACAAGATTCACTTGGGTCTTCTTCCTTAGAACTAAGGATGAAACCCCTGAGATTCTGAAGAATTTCATCTTAAAAGTTGAGAATCAATGTGATCACAAGGTCAAACCATAAGATGTGATCAAGGAACTGAATTCAAGAACCAAATCCTTGATACATTTTGTGATGAAAAAGGTATTACAAGACAATATAGTGCTCCCAGGACTCCTCAGCAAAATGGAGTTGCTGAAGGAGAAACAGGACACTTATTGAAGCTGCAAGAACTATGTTGTCTGACTCTAAACTGCCTATCACCTTCTGGGCAGAGGCAGTCAATACTGCTTGCTATGTGCAAAACAGAGTTTTAGTAGTTAAGACACATGGTAAGACTCCTTATGAACTTTGGCACAAGAGGAAACCTTTCATTGGTTTTCTCAGGTCATTTGGATGTCCCTGCACCATCTTGAATACCAAAGATCAAATTGCCAAGTTTGCTGAGAAATCAGATGATGGACATTTCATTGGATACTCTTCTCAAGCTAAAGCTTATAGAGTATACAATCTCAGAACTAGAATTGTTGAGGAGTCAGCCAATGTGACTTTCAATGAGCACACTCCCTGTGTGGCTGGTTCTGGTCCGGATTGGCTGTTTGATCTTGATTTAGTTACCAACTGTTTTAACAAATCTTGTGAGCATGTTTCAGGATCTGCAGAAAATAAAATACAGGTGATCCTGATCCAAGATTTGAGCTAGGAAGACCTTCAACTCATACATCTTCAGCTCCAGTTGGAACTACTTCAGCAAATGAGGTTTCTATCAGCACAACAATGACAAATTCAGCTGATACATCTGGCATGCCTTCAAATTCCAGCTCAGAGGCCTCTCAACCAGATAAAGATACCTCACTTGTAGAAGACAACAATGGTGATGGTGATAGTGATCAGGAATTTCTTGATGCTAATAACCACACCATAGATGACAACATCAATGATGTCTCACACTCATTGGATCAAGTTAATCTTGATAAGTGTGATAATGTGGAGGGTGAATCTTCAGACCAGATTTAAATTTCTCAAATTTAGATCTTTCTCAGCAACTTGCTGTGATCCCTCAGCTAAGGATCCACAAGTCTCACCCACCACAAACATCATTGGAGATGTTGTCACAGGGTAAGAACAAGAGGACAAACCCATGAAGCAAATGTTTGTCTTCACTCTTGTTTCTTATCTCAGATAGAGCCCAAGAAAGTTGATGAAGCTCTAAAGGATGGAAGTTGGGTTGAAGCTATGCAACAAGAGCTGCTTCAATTCAAAAGGCAGAAAGTTTGGAACCTTTGTCCTCTTCCTCATGGGAAGACTACCATTGGAACCAAATGGGTTTTTAGAAACAAGAAGGATGATAGAGGAATCATCATCAAGAACAAGGCAAGACTAGTTGTTCAAGGATACACACAAGAAGAAGGATTGACTACACTGATGTCTTTGCTCCTGTAGCAAGACTAGAAGCTGTTAGGATATTCCTGGCATTTGCTGCATCCAAGAACTTCAAGGTCTACCAACTTGATGTAAAGTGTGCTTTCTTATATGGAGTGATTGATGAGGAGGTTTATGTCAAACAGCCACCTGGTTTTGTAGACCTGATCATCCTGATTATGTCTGCAAGCTTGACAAAGCTCTTTATGGGCTGCATCAGGCACCCGAAAGTGGTATGAGACACTATCTAAGTATCTTCTGCAAGCATGGATACAGAAGAGGTACTATAGATGGAACCCTCTTCATCAAAGGACAGGGAAATGACTTATTGCTGGTTCAAGTATATGTTGATGACATCATCTTTGGTTCAACTAATCCAAAGCTCTGCAAAGACTTTTGAGAAGCTGGTGAAGGACAGATTTGAGATGAGTTCAATGGGAGAACTCAACTTCTTTCTGGGAATTCAAGTGAAGCAGGTTGAAGATGGCATCTTCATAAGTCAGTCAAAGTATGTTCAAGACATACTCAAGAGGTTCAATATGACTGATTGTAAGATTGCTAAGACACCCATAGCCAGAAACCACTCCCTTGGTCCAGATCTTGAGGGGGAGTGTGTAGATGAACACTTATACAGGGCTATGATTGGGTCTCTTATGTATCTTACAGCTAGCAGGCCTGATATCATGTTTGCTACATGTATTTGTGCAAGATATCAAGCCAACCCTAAGATGTCTCACTTAATCACTGTGAAAAGGATTTTAAGATACCTCAAAGGTGCTTCAACACTTGGTCTATGGTATCCAAAGAATCCAATTTCAATCTGTATGCCTATACAGATAGTGATTATGGTGGTTGCAATATGACTGCAAAGTCTACATCTGGGGGATGTCAATTCCTTGGTGGAAGGGTGGTCTCATGGCAATGCAAGAAACAATCCTGTGTGTCTGCATCAACTGCTGAGGCTGAATACATTGCTGCTGCAAGCTGCTGTGCTCAAGTGCTTTGGATTCAAAATCAGATGCTGGACTATGGATTTAACTTCAAGGAGACTCCTATCCACATAGACAACAATAGTGCTATCTCTATCACTGAGAACCCTGTGCAGCACTCAAGGACCAAACACATCAACATCAGGTATCATTTAATAAGAGATAACTATGAAAAAGGATTAATTAAACTAGTCAAAGTTCATACAGATGAACAATATGCTGATCTGTTCACCAAAGCTTTTGATGAACAGAGATTTAAGTATCTGATATCAGCTATTGGGATGATTAACTTTGAGTAGACTTTTTATTAAAACTAATTCTAATTATTTCTTCTTAAAATATGTGTGTCCTAAGTTGTCTAGTTCATCACTTTCATAAGCTCATGTTTTCTTTGGATGTAAAATTCTTTTTGAAGACTTTCCTTAGATTCTTGAAAATTTCTGATACTTCGGAAGATAAGATTTTATCTTCGGAAGAAAAACATGTCTTTAAAATAAATAACTGTCTAAGAGATTTTACCTTCGGAAGAAGTAAAGTCATCTTCCGAAGCTTAAAATTCTTATCTCAGACACTTATCTATTTTCAAGAACCTTTTCCTTCCGAAGCAAAATTAACCTTCGGAAGCTTTGTTATTTTCATACAAAGCATTCAAGGTTTATTTCTCTTCCGAAGCATAAATTATCAAGACTCTCAGGAAAATCTTCCGAAGCCATTTTAGCTTCGGAAGCTTTTTAAATCAAAACTTCCGAAGACAAATAAACTTCGGAAGCTTTTCGAATTCCAAGAAAACTACTTTTTGAGCAAAAGTAAACTACTTTTTCAGAGGTGGGACCGACTTTCGGATTTCAAAGTTTATCCTCTTTCATTAACTTTGGTTCAAATCCCTTTTCATATAAATACCCAACGGTTCCCCCTCTTTCCCACTATCTTCCTCAATTCTACTGTTTCTCTAACCTAATTCTCTAAACCGCCTTTGCTTTCTACCTTTCTTCACCCTTAAGCTTCTAAAATGGCCAACCTTAACCGCAGAAACAACCCTGATTTCTCCATGCAACTACACAGGCAACATAATCAAGTTGCTCTGTTAAGCTCTGAGAAAGATGCAAGTTTCTCAGAGATTTGCCAATTCTTGACTCTATCAAACTACTTCACCTCCCTGACCATTGATCCTCCTCTATATGAGGATCAGTTGCTTGAATTCTGGAAGACCTGCCAAGAGGTCATTATGGATGGGGAGAAGGCACTGTCTGCCACAGTGCAGGGAGGACAGTCTTCATCACTCCGGCCATCATTAACCAACATCTACAGCTGGATGATGAAGAAGGTGAGGTGTCCTTCCCAAAAGAAGCTGTAATCATTCTTTTGAGCAGATGGGCTATGAGGGAGATTTCTCTGTAAAGACCTTTAGGAAAGGGAAGGTCTCATCCCAATGGAAATTCCTGCTCCATGTGGTTATCCACAGCTTGTCAAACAAGCATGGTGGATGGGACCAGATTCCTGAGGATCTCTCCTTCATAGTTCATGGAATGGTTCAAGGGGTCAAGTTCAGGTATTCACAATTTGTATATACTAATTTACTTGCAAACTTAGACTCCTTAGAGTATTACATGTTTCCTAGATATGTTCAACACATTCTCAACTGTGAACTGGGCTCACAGTTGAGGGAAACAGGTAATATTCTTAAATTGGGACAGATGAAGCCCGGCATCTTTAAAATAATGAAGAAGCCAACTGTAGGCTTCTCTGGGGTAGAAACAGCCCTAGTCCCAAAATGTTAGAGCTCATTGCTCAAGGTGACAACCTAGCAACACAAGCTAGTGTTGAACCCACACCTCTTTTGTCCCTACCACTAAAAAGACCAGAAATCACCCTCACCTACCAAAGAAAATCCAAACGAACCCCTGCTCAGACTATTGAGTCTGTGCAGGCCCCCAAATACTCACCTTACAGGAAGAAGTGGACACTAGAGCTCCCACTTCTCCTGAGGAGCAAACCACTCCCATTACTTCACCTATCAGGGCTGAGGTTCCTCAAGCTCACCCTGATGAGCTCAATAGCCCAACAACCTTAAGCCTTCACTCTGAGTCTCAACACTCAAGTGGACAACCTTCAGGGGACAGCTACCATCCCCAGCCTTTGGATCTCAACCAACCAATTCCCAACCTATCCTTTTACACTGATGAAGACTTAGGATTCAGTGAGTACCATGAGTCTCTCTTCTCCTCCCCTACTCAAAGAGAGATGAGTACCTCTGACTCTCCTCAGTCTATCCCCCATCAGTCACCTGTTACTGAGGTGGACACTTCTGAACCTGTTCAGGATGTCCATATGGAAGAGGCTCTCACTTTTGAAAGTGATTACATCATTAAGACCTCAACCATGGCAACTCAGCCCATTGGCATCTCAACTGAGGCTGCCAGTGAGCAGAGGAAAACCAGCAGCCAAGAAACTCAAGCTGGTGGTGAGAGAGAGGACTTTGGTCCAATCATCTCATCCCCCAATGAATCTTCTGATGAAGATGAGGGGAATTTGAGGCTAAAGGTGCAAAAACTGTCAAAAACATGCACCTATTTAGTCTCTAAGGTTAGTCACTTGGAATCTCAGGTGACTACCTTACAAAACAGGGTCAATGATCAGCAACTCCAGATTTCATATCTGCAGGAAAAACTAGCTGGGAGACCTTTAAGGAGAGCTCAACCAGGAACACAAGAACCTGTGGAAGTGATTGACTTATCCTCCAGCTCACCTATGCAAGTGGGTGATGCTACCAAAAAGGGGGAGAAAGTTGTTACAACCACAGAACCTGGGAGTTCTTCAGAGAGAATGGACATAGAGGACTCACCATCCTCACTTGCTGTTGTGCATTCTCAGCAACTTCCTCAAGTTCACATTAATGTGGACTCTATAGACTCTCTCATCAGGAGTCTATTTGAGGAAGGCATACCAAGGGCTGTCTCATCCCACCACTGGGAACTAACAATCAAATCATAAGGTGGAGGTATGATGATGACAGAAGAGCCCTCATACTTCAAAGAGTTCAAGGCCAACAAGAAGTTTTTCAATTCCAAAGCCTGAGCTTTTATGAAAGACTGGATTTAGTCAACCTACCACTTGTCAATCCAAGCAATTCAAGACAAGCTGACAGGCTGGCTCAAAGAATCCAAGACAGGATCATGGCAGAGTTTTCTCTAAGAAGGAGACTTAGGGAATCAGGCAATGTCATCGGTCAACTGGATGTTGAGGTGGACCCTAAGATTAGTTTCATAGGGGAAACCTTGACTGAAGGCCCAGTGACAGAACCTGAGACCCCTGTCTCATCATCAACAACTGCTGCTGAGGTCCAAACTCCATCTGAGACACCTGCTGGTGAAGGTGTTTCTCAGCCTCTCTCTGGCCAGAGCATGGAAGCTACTCCAAGCAATGAAGGCCAAGCCTCAATCCTCCCTGAGTCACAAAGGTCTGTTGGTGACAAAGGGAAAAGGATAATGACTCCTGAGGAAATTGAGGAGGAAGAGAGAGAGAGGAAAAGGAGACTAAGGGGAGAAAGTTCCACTGGGTCATCTAGCTTCATGCAAGCTGCAATCAGGGCTGCCCCCAGACCAAATACTCAGGATGATGAGTTAAGGGCAGTCAGGATAACTTACTTACAGACCAGGAACTATGATATTGATGATATCATCTCCCTCCCCTTAGAAGAACTGAATGAACTGGCTGACAGAGAAGTGTCAAGAGAGTTGAAGGAGAAAGAGGATGCAATGATACTTCTCCAACTCAAAGAGGAGAAGAGACAGAAAAGACTTACAAGCATGCTCCTACTCTCTCACCAGTTCAAGAAAGTCCTGCACAAGAAGATGTGGTTCCACAAGAACCTCAGGTAGATAAAGAAGAAGATAGGATCAAAATGATCAACTACCTGAGTGCCACAGGCTTCTATCAGGCAGATGCACTTCTCCCTTTATCCTATGACTTTATTGAGTTTGAGTATTTAAAGCAACTTGAACTTGAGCTAGTCAAGGAAAGAAAGACAACCAAAAGGAAACTAAGGGAAGAAGCTGCAAAGTCAAGGGCCACCATTCAAAAGAATGCAAAGAAGTCTGCTGACAGACAAAGAATGGTGAGCTTCTTGAAGCTGTATGGATTCTCCGGAAGGAGACTTGGCCCCATGGCTCTATCCACTATGGATGAGCATATTAGGGTGATCAAGCAGAAGATTAAGAGTGGAGAACTTATTGACTTGCACTCTCTTCCAAGTCAAGTCCCACCTGAAGTGGAGGTCAAGTTTGAGCAACCAGAGACACCTCAAACAGCACCTCCAGCTGAGCCCCAGCAAGCTTCATCTTCTGATCCTAGGCAGGGTCAAACTCCCTCTCCTTCTGAACCTGTGAGGGAGGAACACCCAACTGAGAAAGACACTGATGATCAACCTGGTGCTGCAGACCAGTCTTCTCAGTTAAAGACAACCAAGAGGAAGAAGAGGATGGCTTCTAAACCAAAGACAAAGAAGAAGAAGCCAAAGTCATCTACCTCTGCACCTCAGGCTGAATCAGATCAACCTGAGGAAGTGCATAATGAGGCAGCCCAATCAACTCCTATTCAAGTGGCTCCTCTAACTAGTGAGACACCCATCTTATCCTGGACTTACTCTACTAATCCAGAGAGATGGACTGTTATAAGAGATCAAGGTGTTGAGAATGTCTACTCATGGCAAGACATAATCAACTTACCTCTGCATGATCTCTTTGAGATGAGAAGATACTATGAAAGTCTTGATGATCCTGACCATCTCATGAAGAAAGGAATGGTCCTGATTGTACTGAAGACTACCAACATTTGAAGATCTTCTAAGTGTTTTGGTAGCATCAGCCTAGGGGGAGTTTGTAAGGATTCCTGAAGTCTGATGCAACCCAAAACAGCTTAAGTGTCTCAGCAAACATGCACTAAGTACTGAAGTGAAGAATGCTTCGGAAGTTTTACACAAAGCATTAGAAAATACTCTAAGTGTAAAATCTTCCGAAGCCAAGACCAATATCTTCCGAAGCCAAACATGAAGTCTTCCGAAGCTTCAGAGACAAAGTCTTCCGAAGCTTCAACCTATGAAGACAGATTTCTTCCGAAGACTTTTAGTACACATGCTTTATCTGATGTACTGTTCCATAAAGCACCTTTTCCGCTGCGTCTCTGTAAAGTCACCAACTTACATGAGTTGGTGAAAAGGGTCATGCTTTTGGTAACTGTACATTGAGGTCTTGAGTCTGTAACTTTCCACTTTATGTACTTTATCCTTTTTGTATTGTAAAAGGATGTGAGCTATGGCATGTCATAGTCACAAGGTCAAAAGGCAGATATGCCTTTTGATCCTACAATTGATTTTGTTAGTGTCTAGTCAATTGTATCCAGCTGGCCTTCAAAGTATGGCCGGCTGTAGGTTGTAGTATAAGTATTTCAAGTTCTTGTATCTTTTAAGAATGCTTTTGTAACACTTGTAAGAGAACTTGAGAAAACAATATACTGCCCCTTGAAACCCAACTCTCTTGTTCTGTCTCATTACTTACTTGTGTTCTTAGCATCATACTTGGTTACCCAGTTCACTGTTTGATTAGAGATTAGTTATTCTCCTCATTGTGTGATTGTGTTGTAATTGTAGTTAAGCCCTTAAACGGTCCTGCAAACACATCATAGTCAGCGTTGCTGAGTGAGTTCTAGTTTTATAATAAAACATACTTTACTTTCTTTAATAACCATTCATTACTTTTACATGCTCACACATTGTACGTACGCATAGATAATATCATTATTATCTTCTTCATTCATTCTTTCATTCATTCGTTCCAATTAACTTTACTTGCGCATCGGACATCATCCGTACCAATACCATGTGCTACACCCCGACCAGTCTTAGCTACCGGGCCGAAGTCAATAAATGAACAGCTAAACGTATGCCACGGTACTAAAGGTATCTGGTCAGTCTTAGCTACCGGGCCGAAGTCAATAAATGAACAGCTAAACGTATGCCACGGTACTAAGGGTAACCGATCAGTCTTAGCTACTGGGCCGAAGTCAATAAATGAACAGCTAAACGTATGCCACAGTACTAAGGGTAACCGATCAGTCATATCCACTGGGCCGAAGTCAATAAATGAACAGCTAAACGTATGTCACAGTACTAGGGGTAAGCGGTAGAGGTTCTACATAAATGGTCAATCACAAAGAAGGACCCGTTATCCAACACATGCAAGACGTTTCATTTCTTTCCACTTTTCGTTACATAACACTTCATTTCATTCATTCATTAACGCATTCATTTATTCATTACGTTCCACTTTTCCTTATCTTTCACTTTACATTACATAATACTTCATTTCATTCATTCATTCACGTTCAACGCAAGGTCATAGAAAGATAAGCATACATAATAAGGAACATAAACATGAACATAATCATGCAGCATCATCAAACATACGCATCAATCATACATCACATCACGCACATCATACATACGATACAACAAATGCGCCACTATGTCTAACATAACACATATCATCATGCATATTACCATCATCTCTATCAACATTATCATCATAATCTCACCATCCTGTGTTACCTTATACCATCCATGCCCTTCACATCGTCGAGGAATTCCATCTCGATTATCACTTCTGAACACTTAGGCGAATGGGCATCTATGCGAATGGACCCTATGCGAATGGACTATGGGCGAATGGACCTCTATGCGAATGGACTCCAGTCGCATTACTCTCATGCGTATGGCCTTCAGTCGCATGACTTCAGGCGTATGGGCTTCAGTCGCATACTCTTAATGCGAATGAACCTCAGTCGCATGGCCTCCAGGCGCATGGACTTCAGTCGCATAACCTTCGTGCGAATGAACCTCAGTCGCACCATCTCTCAATCGCATGACTCCCAAGCACATGAACTCCAATCGCATGACCCTCATGCGGATGGACCTCAGTCGCATGGCACAGGTGCGCATGGACCTCAGTCGCACTTCAATCGGCCGAATGGCCTCCAGTCGCCCTCCAGTCGGTCGCCTAGCCCTAGCTGGTGCAGAGTGCAGTTAGGTCGACTGCAGCCGCGGGTTTTCGGCCTCCAACCCCTTCCAAACCTCTTTTAAGCTCAAATCGACCCTTCTAAAGGTTAGGGAAACATACCATGACCTCATACAAGCATAACCAAGCAGGAAATCAACCCTCAAACGCATCATACACATACATACATACATCAAAACGGGTCTTCACCCAAAAACTCGAAAATAGGTTTTTGGACGTGTTCCAGCCCCAAAATCAGTTGAAAACGTGTAAAAGAGGGGTCCTAGAACTCACCTTAACGATCTCGTCGAGTAGAGCTTCGATTTGACTCGCTCCACGTTGAATTCCACGCTCGAATCCACCCGAACCAACTTTTCTCCTCTTTTCTCCTTCTCCTCTCTTCTCCTCTCTTCTCCTCTATTGGCTGAAATGTGGGGAGAATAGGGGTGTTTTCCCCCTTTTATACTCCCGTGCATCGAAGTTTCTCTCGTTGGCGGGTTTGGTCCCTCGACTTTGGACTTTATTTCTTTTTCTTCTCTCATCGGCTACAAAGGAAATTTCCGGGTGTTACAAGTCCACCCCCCTTAAATAGGTTTCGTCCCCGAAACCTGTTACTCCTTAAACGACCGTGGGCAATGCTGGCTCATCTCCTCTCCGGTTTCCCACGTATCCTCATATCCCTTTCTGCGCTTCCATTGTATGCGCACAAGTAGAACCACTCTATTACTCAGCCTCTTCTCTTTTTTTTTTTTATCGATGATTGCCACTAGTTGCCCCAACTAATTGAACCGTAATCTACCTCGATATCGTCTAGTGGGACGACCATATCTTCGTCCGCCAAACATTTCATCGGATGATATACGTGAAATATCGGGCTAATCTCACTTAGTTCCTCTAGTAGCTCCAAGTTATAAGCCACCCTTTCCCACTCGAGCCGCGCCTCAGAAAGGCCCTACGTACCTCGAGCTCAACTTGCCCCGCTTCCTGAACCGAGTGATACCTTTCCAAGGTGAGACTCCCAGCAATACTCTATCACTCACCTGGAATTTATTCTGTCAACGTCTCTCATCAGCATAC